>JANAVB010021796.1:18384566-18489566 GCA_029216955.1 Iris pallida | reverse complement strand
TTTTAAAACAAATTTTTAGAATTTTCAAATATTGATTATATTTAAAAAAAAAAAAAAATTATTTTACTATTGATTTTTGGCCCAAAACTTATTCTTAAAGCCTTAGCCATTTTAGACCCAAACACCTTTGGCCCAAACTCATTAGGTGAATAATTAGCCCATAAACCCATTTAATGGGTCACAACCCATTAACCCTTTGACTCATGGTTGCTAACTTTGCTTTTGTCAGGGAATGAATGAGCTCATTCATTAGTCTTTCCATTTATTAAGATTGGTGTTTGCTGTTGCTTGTTCTTCTTCAAAATCGAAACTCATCGGTTTGTTTCCCGATCCAAACCCGTCGACCTCTTCACCTCCCCGCCGTCGGCCATCAAGGCTGGGATGGTCTTCCACCTCCCTCTCCGGTAACCCCCAAATCCTTTTCTCCTATAAAAACCCCTACCACCATCATCCTTTTCCCCCACACCTCTTCTTCCCCAAATTATTTTAAATCCCTAGACCTCCGGCGACCACCCATTTCCGGCCAAGCACCACCCGCCGAACCCCTGGCCGAGCAACCCGAGGCCGGCGCCTCCTTCCAGCGCGACCCGAGCCGCTACCCGGCGCACCCCCAACCCCCGCGGCCGACCGCGCCCGACCGGCGACCCCCGCCGCCGTCCACCGCCGGCGTACGCCTGCGTGGCCTTCGCCCGTCGACCTCGCTTGCCTCTGTCCGTGTCCAGCGCTGACTGTTGTGCCGTTCGACTTCCGAGATTCAATTCGGGATTTTCTTTCGATTTCGGTTTTGGGTATAATTCTGGAACTTCATTTCTTTTTGTTTATGATGATACTGGTCCACCCAATTCCATTAGGAATCTAGGATTTCCAGTAACGTAACAATTACGTTACTATTTTTTTTATTCCGAATTTTCTTCGGGATGTCGGAATTTCCGAGGGTCCTTCGGAAGGAGCTCTGGAGAATGATTAGAAATTCTGGGATTTACATTTCCTTTCGATCTCGGGATTTCCGAGATTGATTTCGGAAAGTTTCTTTTTTATATATATATGCTATGCCTTGATTGCTGTTGGTTAATTTCTTTGGATTGATGTTTTCTTTGGTGCTGGAGATGTTCTGTTAGTATTTTGGTGAAGTTGGAAAATTGGTTTTAACTCTTGTTTCTGTTGAAAATTCTTTTGGGTTATATGTCAATGCTGGAATGTGAGTTAGTATGCTAGTTTTGATTTGGAAAAAAAATATTATTTTGAGGAAATATATATTAAAAAGGGAGTTTATGGAGCTATTTGTAGATATCGGACGCGTTTCCCAGTTTTGGGTTATCCCGAAAACAGAGGGAATGCTGCCGAAATTTTTGGGAATTTTATTAAATAATTTTCGAAATGATTTTTCGAGTTAAATATTATTTTTATAACATTTTGGGCGACGACCTTAACGGTCACTGGGCCCCAGCGAAATGCAAACGCACCGGTTCGACCGGACGTTGAGGCAGAGTAGCTAAACGTGAAGAATGGACCAGAGTCTGAGACTCACAGTTTTTCTATAATTTAAAATTGGGAATTTTGAAGAATTATTAATATTTAATTTTAAGACTAACCATTTTGTCTTATTTAAATTCGTGTAAATTGGTTTGTAAGGGCATAAGCCCAATTACTTATGCGTGCTGTGAAAATGTAATAATTTAGGACTTATTTCTATTTTCTTTTCTGGGTATTGTAGTGTAACGTAAATAGTAGATTATTAGTAGTTAATTGATAAATTATGATTTTTCTCACTTTTTAAAATAAATAATAATTTATGTACAAAATACAAAGTTTAATAAATTAAAAGATAATTACAAGTTTTCCTGAAAAAGCAAAATAAAATGGAATTTCCAAAAGTACAACTCACTAGTAAACGTTGTGATGTTGTGTTAGTTAGCTAATAACTAAAATAGACTAGGAAAGACAAATAGAGATTGCAACTAGATTTTTCTGGTATTTGTATTTCTGAGATAAAGTTCCCCGGATTGTAGGATTTCAAGGAAGAACGTGACCTTTCGAATCCCGAAGTACAAATCTCGACCAATTGAAATTCAAGGCAAGTACAGTTGTGATTGTTTGCAATTTAATTAGTAATAGTAATCTTGCATGCTTAAACCACAATTCTACACGGAACTCTCTCCTAGAGTATTGATTGTTATTGTCTCATTGCCTCATTGAATCTAATTGACTCGGGATATTGGGGGAGTAGTGTAGCGTCTATGACCAATACCCTAAAACTTTTAGTAATAGGATTGTACGAGCTTACCCCTCTCACACACGGGGATAGGCCGGATCATATCAGTGAATCATCCCAAACCGGTCATAGTCGTTACTTACTCAAATCACATGTTTTCAATTGTAGAACTGTTGGAAAATATTGCATTTCTAAATTGTTTATAATTGCAAATTATTAATTATTAGTTGAATTGTAGATTTTCATAATTGTACTTTGCTCCCTCCTGACTGGAGACCAACATTTTTAGGTTACACTGAGGATTGCCTGTTCCACGAGGATCTGAGGCTAAGGAGCTAGTTGCTTGAGTTGTTCTTCATGATAATTGTATAAATTTTCAATTGTAAGAAATTTTTCTATTGTAAAAGTTTTTATTAATCGAATAAAAGTTGTGGCAATTTTATTATGTTGTTGATGTTACCTGCAAACGGAGATACAGCTTACTGCCGCCGTCTCAACAACGGTGCAGGCTGGGCATGATCCGGTTCGACCCAAGAAATTGGGATCGGGTCGTGACAAGTAGCAGAAGAAGTAGCAGCTGCAGCAGCAATATGCGGCAGTGCAGCAGCAGCAATTGGCAGTAGCTGCAGCAGCAGCATGCAGCCAAGGCAGCAGCAGCAGCAGCATTAGCAGCACAGCAGCTGCAGCAGGGAGCAGTTCCCCCCTCCCCCCCCCCCCCATTCAGCCCCCTTTTAGCCTATATAACCCCCCCCCCCCCCCCATATCTATATATATATGTATATATATAGATATGTATATATGTATATATATGGATAGATATATGTGAGAGGAGGAAATGATAAGAAGTAGGAGAAGAAGTTTAGAAGAAGGAGGAGAAGAAGTTTAAGAAGAATAAGAAGAATGAGAGAATAGAAAAATTAGAAGAGTTAGAAGAGGAAATAGGAAGAAGAAGAAAAAAAAATTAGAAGGAGTTGGGAAGAGGAAATTGGAAGGAAAGAATGAGAGGAAGGAATTAGAAGAAGGAGAATTAGTTAGAAGAAGAAGAACTAGAAGAATAGGATTTAGAGGAGTTTGAGTTAAGGGGTGAAATCGAGCTCCGAGTATCGGAACGCGACGAAACTTGGCGTAGGCCTAGAATACGTAAATTAGATTTTACGGGTAGGCTTCCGAGTTGAAATCGGGGTCGTAGGGCGCCGGTATCGCGCCGTACCATTGCGTATCTTGAAATATTCAAGATATCGCCAATGGACCGTATCATGGACTAGACGTCCACTTTACCTAGGTATTTTGGTAGGTAACGTATGTATAGGTTAGTATCTTACTACCCTAGGAAGATCGGGTCAAAATATCAAGCGTAGGTAGGCTAACTTGATTATTGCCTAAGTTAGAATTTTACCCTTTTTAAGGGTAAAATAGGATATTGGCCTACGACCAAGATTTGAGTTTCCAAGTCCAAGATGGACTTGGATATGGGTTATAAGGGTTGGTAATGATTAGAAATAGTCGTCTAGACCTAGTCTTGACCCCGGTTGACCACGGTTGACTTTTTAGACCAAAAGTCAACTATGGGTCAACACTTTACCCAATTTAGTCCCAAATTCTATTTTAACTTGTGTAGTTGACCGAAAGTCAACTATTAGTCACCATTGACCTAGGATTGACCTAGGGTTGACCAGAGTTGACCAGAGTTGATCAGTTGACCAAAAGTCAACTGGAAGTCAACCGTTGACTCAAATCGACCTAGATTAATTCCGTTGACTTGCATTGACCCAGTTTGACCTGGTTAGACCTAATATGACTTAGGTTGACCTCGTACAGTCTAGTTTGACGTGTCTTGACCTAGAATGACTTAAATAGGGTTTAAATTGATTTGACTTTACTTCCTAAACATAGTATTGATACGTCTTGTTCTCTATAGGTCCTCGAGACGCTGCATTTGCTCCAGTTGACATACCATATCATATTACAGGCGAGTACATTCTCTGACACTTTTCCAATTTACGATGATTGTTATAATTCATGTAATTAGTGTAGATATGCTTGTTCTCGACACATTGGTCACACGGATTGGTATTCATGGATCCCGACATGAGATGTTATTCCTCGTTATCTTGGTATATCTTGTGCAAGCTCCCTTGTAGTTCTTGTGCAGTATATGGACACCGATTCTCGAGGAGACTTGCTCCCTTCTCGTAGAATCCCGTGTCGTAACGTGTCTTGCTTGGATCCACCCTACCAGTCGGGGACGGGGAGCACTAGTGTAGACATGTGGTGATTATCCACCTTGTTATTCTTGTAGACCTTGTGAGTGTTAATAATACACTCCACGTATGATTAACCAGGCCAGTAGACCTTGTGCAGACCCAAGCCGGCCACATGTTGAAACTAGTACTCACACACCTAGAGATATGATTCTTGATTCTTGTACATGCCATGATCAGTTTACTTGCCTTGTTCTAGCTCTAGATTTACAGCTTACCTTGTCATGATACTCACATATACATTCCATGATTTTCTTGTATATACTCTCTATTTACAGTCTTATAGCTTTTGTCATATCTTGTGAACTGTTGTTACTAGATTGTACTCGTTCCATCCTGACAGAATATGTTGACAATATTACAGATGCTGATGAGGGAGATTATTGTACCTACTACGGTCCGGATGACGTAGTGGACGTAGACTTGGAGACTTTGGTCCAGCAGGGCTTAGCTCCGCCTGACGAGACCCTACCACTTGCTTAGTTATAGTAGGTCTTTTGTACTGGACTTTGTCTCCAGCTACTTTTGAGACTGTTATTACTATGGATTGTATTAGAGACTTGGACTTGTATATATTTTTGCGTTGGTCTTGACAGGTTATTATTTTATTATCATCTTGTTGTATTTATCTTTCAGTCTTTACTTTGTTATCTTAGAGTTGTGATTGAGTACTCAAATATATTCATTGCTTGTCCTCCGTTCGGAGTTGACCATATTCTCGACAGGTTTTGATATATGTATATAAACTGTTTAGAGTAGAAAACCTACAGCGTTCCACGCCGTTTTTATGGTGAGGGCTGGGCGTTGTCACGTGCACGTGCCCTTATAGCGGGTGCGGGTCGTGACAACTCTGCCCCCCTCCTCCTCGCCGTGGGTCGTCCTCCGCTCCCCCTTGGGGTCGAGCCCCTCCGTCTCGCCCCAGCCGCCGTGGCGGCCTCGCTTTTCCAGCCCACTCCTCCGGCTCCCGGCGTCCCTGAGGCAGACCTGCTCCCCGTCGCCTCCTCGGACGCCCCGCCCCCCTCCGGCCGGCCTTGCCCTTGCCCGTGGTGCACCAGCCCGCCAGACCTCCATGCGATCTTCCCGGCCCCCTTCAATCGGCCGTAGCTCCCTCCCCCAGGTCGAGCCCCTCCCTCCGGCTCCCTCACGGCGGCGCTTCCCCCCCCCCCCTCGCCGGGCCTCCCTTCAAGGCCGTGCCCTCCCTCACTCCCTCGGTCCTTCTCCCCCTCCCCTCCGCCGGGGCTCGTCACCCACCCCCTGGAGTTTCCTCGCCGTGGCTCTCCCCCCGGAGTCGATCCCCTCCGGCCGCCGTGGCTCGCCTTCCAGCCGTCGTGGCTCCCCCGACGCCGTGGCCCGTCCTCGGGCAGTGCGTCGGTCCACTCCTTGGTCAGGGCGCCGAGCCCCTCGGGCGGCACGCCGAGGACGCCTCGGGCAGTGCGAGCGCGCGCACCGAGTTTACCTCGGGATGCCCGCTCCACCCACTTTTTGCAGTTTTCGAATTTGAATTTCGTGTGCCTTTTTTCGTGCAATTTTGAAATTCAAATTTCTTTTGAAATTCGAATTTTAGCCTGTTTGGCTACCTGCTGTTCCCTGCTTTCCATTCAATAAAGTTAGTATTTTCAATATATATATATATATATATATATATATATATATATATATATATATATATATATATATATATATATATATATATATTTTCTTTCAATATATATATATATATATTTTTTTTCTTTCAATATATATATATATATATATATATATATATATATATATATATATAAAGGTAATTTGTAGTGGCACAATATCATAGCTCGAAGGCTTCCTTCATCTGCACCGCACTCGCATCTTCGTTGTACCGTACTTATCCGGACAGCATCTCGTCCGCTCCATGCCATACCTTACTCTCCTCACTTTAATTCCCAATTCAAAGAATTTAAAGTGTTTCTCCTTCAAAAACATTTATATATTCGTCAAAAAATATATATAATTTTTTTAAAAAAATGATACCAAAAATATAAAAAATTTGGTTATATAATATTTAGTGTTGGGCCTGTTGGCCAAGACGGCAACTGTAAACTTCTGAGTTCAAGCCAATAGCAAGAAAAAAAAAAAAAAAAAAAAAATGCGCCAAAAATAGTTCTTTGGTATAATCGCGATTCAGTACGTTAACGATTGTCTCTGTCCATGTCGGGCCAATATCTAAACACCAAGAATGCCGCCTTAAAATCATAAACTAAGACCGGGAGACTCGTTCTTTACATCAATTTAATTTAAATCGGCCCCCGAGAAGACCAAGCACTATGTTACTTCCCGAGAACTAGTCTCCCAAGTCTTGTTAGCAATCAACCGAATAAAATTTGAATTATACATTATTATTTTTATTTTTCAGAAACTTATAATATTTGTGTACTTTTTACAGATCCAAATTAGTACGTAAAATTTAAGCATATAAAATTTTAAAAATATTATGTATAAATTATTAAAAAATTTGGTTAAAAAAACGTGATGAAAACCTGTTTAATTAATCAACTTTGAAAACATATTTAAGATTGTAAAATTTCTAATATCAATATTTTTATTTTTCGAATATTTTTTCGAATTTTTTAATGTATTTTATTTGCAGTGAGTCAATTTATACTCGCATTTTTTTCTCCCGAATTATTTCCGTTTGCAGAAAAGGCTCCCAACAAGACTCCAATTAATAATTATACGAGTAATGCTATTAATCCAACCAAATTATTTCTTCTTATGTGACAGCTTACGTGACATATTATATAACATAATTTGACAACAAATTTTAATCCAAAAAATTAATCATTTTAATATTACTTAATTTTAATTTTAATTTTAATTTTAAATTTTGTTATGTCAATGATCACATTAGCCGTTGCCACGTAAGGAAAAGTTGATTTGGAAGAATTAATAGTATTTTAGAGCATCCACAGTGAAGACACTCCAAAAACGTACTCCAAATTATTAGAAATTGTGTAAATTATTACTTTTGGAGTATCTCTTTGATATTGGCACACAATGGTACACTCCAAACAAATACTCCAAATTAACATCATCCATCTTTTTCATTTTTCTTTTTCTTCCATGTTTGGTAAAAAATTTCCTTCCTACTTTTTCTTCAAATTAACATCATCCATCTTTTTCATTTTTCTTTTTCTTCCATGTTTGGTAAAAAATTTCCTTCCTATTTTTTCTTTATTTTTCTTTCATGTTTGATAAAATTAGTTAATATTGGTAGGCCCAAAAATTAATGTAATGGAACTAGCATGCGCTACAAATCTGGAATATTTTTTAGCTTTCTAGCAATTTTGAAATATGGCAAGTGTCCATTATAGCCTTAAGTGCTATAAAATTTAGCTAAAATCAGAATGTAGGATGCTCTTACATTGCTGCTAACGCCATCAGCCTCTCAATCATCGCGCGATACATGCATGCATACAAGAAGATGGCGGATATAACAATCCCACGAGCTCAGCTATTCGATTTAAACCAATCAACAACACCACCACCACCTCCTCCCCTTCCCTCGTCCCACTACTGATCACAAGTAGTACGTTGCGATCATCCATGGCCTCAATCTTGGAAGTAGATCAAGACGAGCAGCTGCAGCAGCAGCATAGCCGTACTAGTTGCAGCAGGAGCGGCTACTGCTCCCGTACCGGAGTCTACCAATCCTTGTTTCAGCTGCACGGACCGCGCCACCGCATCCCCACCGATCCCAACCTCGACGTGCCCACCTTCCTATTCTCCCATCTGCCTCCCCCGCACATTGCCGAGACCAAGCCCGCCCTCATCGACTCCGCAACTGGACATGCTCTCACCTACTCCCAGCTCCGCCACCGCGCCCTCTCCCTCGCAGCCGCACTCCACCACGGGCTCGCCGTTCGGAAGGGCGACGTGGTCCTCCTCCTCCTCTCCCCGAACTCCACCCTCTACCCGGTTATCTGCCTAGGCGTCCTCGCTGCCGGCGCGGTTATCACCACCGCCGACCCTCTCGGCACGGCCGCAGAGGTCGCCAAGCAGGTTAGCGACGCCGGCACCACGCTAGCGATATCAGCGCCCGAGCAGGCCCACAAGCTCCGTTCCACCGGCATCCCCACGCTCATAACTGCCCGGCCCACCGCGCCTACGGTGCTGCTGCTGTCCGTGGAGGAGCTGATAGAGGGCGCGGAACCGACGGACGCGCCGCTGCTCGCGACGCAGCAGTCTGACGCGGCTGCGGTGCTGTACTCGTCGGGGACGAGCGGGGTGGGCAAGGGGGTGGTGATGACGCACGGGAACCTCATATCGATGATGGCTTTGATAAGTTGGAGCGCGGAGGGGAGCTCGTCCGGGGAGGACGTGTTCCTGGCCTTCCTGCCCGCGTCCCACGCGTACGGCCTGGCGTTCTTCGCCCTCGGGCTGCTGTGCGTCGGGACCGCCACCACGGTCGTCATGTCGATGCCGAGGTTCGACCTGGAGGCCGTGATGGAGGCGGTACAGAGGCACCAGGTCAGCAACATGCTGGCGGTGCCGCCCGCCGTGGTGGTGGCGATGAGCAAGAACGTTACGAGTAGCAGGTGGAACCTGCAAAGTTTGAGGCGGGTAGGGACCGGAGGGGCACCGATGGGCGCCCTAGTCGGCAACGAGTTCAGGCGGAGGTTCCCCTGGGTGGAGCTGAGCGAGGGGTACGGTGCGACGGAGGCCTGCGGGCCGGTGACGGTGTCTGCGTCCGATGCAGAAACCAGGACTAGGAGGGGCTGCTCAGGGCAGCTCATGCCGGGGTTCGAGGCAGAAATCGTGGAGGCCGAAACTGCAGACGCCGCACCACTCGGGCCCGGTGGCGTAGGGGAGCTGTGGCTGAAGGGACCAACCATCATGAAGGCTGCTGCGGCTGAGACACTGCCGGTGGAAGGAGAGCGTCAGGGATGGCTGCGGACCGGGGACCTCGCCTATTTCGACCAAGACGGCTACCTGTACATTGTGGATCGAATCAAGGAGCTCATCAAGCACAACGGCTATCAGGTCAGGTCCTCCGCTATGCCTTGCCTGCTGCTTACAACTCTGCACAAATGTCGTGAGATTCTTGATCATCATCGTTCCTTTCAACTCTGTAGGTTGCTCCCGCGGAGCTAGAGGCGATACTTGTCACTCATCCTCACATACTTGATGCTGCAGTCGCACCGTGAGTAGCTTGACGCCCCCGACATTCTTTCCTTAGTATCAATAATATCGACATCGATGCATAAAAATCTGGTTACACTTGCATTGCAGTGTTGCCGATGAACAGGCAGGGCAAATCCCTGTGGCTTATGTGGTCAAGTCAGCTAACAGCTCTCCTACGAGCGAGGAGATCATTCAGTTTGTTGCTGCTCAGGTTCCTCTCTTCTAACATCACCAACACAGTATATATACAATGCATAATGTAATTTTAGACTAGAAAGCTTACTGGAATTTCCTTTTCTTATCGAAAGATTCAGTCTGCCATACCTTCAATAGCTGCACTAATCACACTCTCTGAAAATGAAGATCTATTCTTTTCAAATTTCCCGGAAAGAAGTAGCATAAGATTTGAGATTCTGATAACAAGGGCTTAAGGTTTTATGATAGATACGACAGATGACTGAACATCTTGCCAGTACAAACATGTCTCTTGCTCGTCTAGGTCATTTATAAATTGCAAATGTATAATGGTAATTTTGTATACAACACTTTTAACCTCATGCATCTTCTTTTGGAATTCTCACCAGGTGGCTCCTTATAAGAGGATCAAAAGGGTTTCTTTCGTAAACGCCATCCCGAGGTCAGCTGCTGGTAAAATCCTGAGAAAGCAGTTGGTACCTCATAAGCAACAGGACATCTCCTCAAAGCTGTAGATCTTTTATACTAGTGTTCCGTATCTTCAGAACTTGTTCGAAACATGCAGCATAAGAGAACTTGCAGGAACAATGACGCCGCTGGGATATTTCAACCTGCAGATCAGATGTTTATAAGTGAGCCTGTCTCCAGATAAGAAATATGGGATATTCATGTATCTGCATTCTATGTACATGAACAAATTTTCATGAAAGAGTAAATCTCGAAGATCGGAACAGAAGTATTGAAAAGTAGAAAGGAAAAAAAAAACTAACAGCATCAGTACCATTATCAAATTAGTTTTGACTAAACTTTTTTCAACATTTCATAACACATTGAAAATTCATGCATGCATACGTGGCGGTGGCTAATAGTATGTTGAATTGAACCCATGGAACTAACAAGTAAATAGAAGCTTAACACGAAAATGGAGCTAGAATCTCTTTCTCACATTCTTCACTGTAAACGACCAGGCCTTGTGCCATTCAAAGATGTGAGAATAACTCGCACGTCCAGTTAGAAATGTTTATTGGCAGTGATCAACTTGAACAACCCTCTAGGAGAAAGTTCTGACACACGTATTTATTTATAGGCAAGAGGGGTGCTTACGTAGATCTTTACTTCGATATTGAACCAATATATGATACTCAGCAACAATATCGAATTAACATAATTAACTTGGTTGATCACAAAATATTGATTCTAGATAAGACTGCTTCCCATGCCCAGCCTATCCTCTTTGGTTCAAACATGATTCTAGACAGTTGTATTTAATGTTAATTCTATGCAATGAGTTCGTCGGGGTGGCAAATTGTTGGCAAGAACCCAGGCCCAGCCTGACTTGTACAGTGGACAACTTGACAATACTAACAGCTTAACATCTGCATCAGAGTCATCCAAGATGACTATGATTTCATGACATCAGTCCCAGATACCAAGCTGACCGACAAAAGGTAGCACATATAGGGTCACGAATCAATCCAAGCTGCTGGCCTTGGTACAGCCATCCAACGCCTGTTGCAGGTCAGATCATGCCAAATGCAGCAACTGATTAACCGAGTGACACCATAAATGCCACAAAACACCAAAATTAACATCTTATGTTTGCTGAAAACCTACTTAAGACAAGCTAGAAACTAGACCTGCACATATTCATAGCCCAACACATGAAACAGAGGACAGCATCACTAGGAATGACAAATCCACCAAAGCATCCTGATGGAGGATGGCACTTAGCATGACCGTAATACTTGGCTACTGGAAAAGCTTGAAGCCTTCGTCTCTTGCGGCCCTCATACTTCAATAATCATGTCAAAAGCCAGTTTTAACCTTCTTAAGCAATTAGGATTTTATGCTAACATTGACAGTAACTACATAGGATTCTCGAATGCGATTTCACAAACATGCGTTAGTCGATCAGGATTCAAAATTTACTACTTGTGGTGATTTCAAAATTTACTACTTGTTTTCACCAACCATCTGTACCTTACAAGGATGTGATTCTAAAATATCAGAAATTTTCCTTCCGAGTCCCGATCCGTCTCCTCCAAATCTCGTGTCCCATATTTTCTTCGGATCCCAAAGCTCTCCTTCACCAACAAAACCCTAACCCTAGCTCCCATGAGGATTTGTCCTAATCCAAGGGAACCTAAGGACGCTAGCAACCTGGACTCCATCTCTGATAGCCTCAGCCTCCTCGTCGACACGGACTCTCTCTTCGATGTCCCTAGCCCCACCAGCTGTACATTCTCTCTACAAATAAAGTGGCTGCCTATAAGAAGACTTCATCATTTGTTAGTCATGTTTTTTCCTTCTTGATAGTGCACTTCATCCAAGTGTTTGTCATTTGTCCTAAATGAAAAATGGGTTTGTGGCTACCTTATGAGTTCAATCGCACTCGCTAGGTTTGGACTCTCCTCGATTATCTAACAATGAACAATTTTTTGTTATGGTGATGGTAACTTCGATGTAATGCTTTTTTAATTCAATTTTGTTTTAATGTTTTACGAACTCTCAACTATACATGGATGAGAATGTACTATTTTGACTATGTATATTTCTGCAATACTAACATCAGACCTATTGTCTTGTCCCTTGTGCATGACGATGGTGGTTGCGGCCAGTTGCATAGCATTGGTCGTACCAGCGTCTACCATGTTGACGTTGGTATAGCTTGATGATCAATGATGATAGTCCATTGTTCGTTGCCGCTTCGGCATGCTAATCCTTAGTCAATTTCCGTGGCCACATGACTGAGTGAGACCATCCTCGAGTCTCTCCGTCGCCATCTAAGACTCCATAGTACAAAAGATCTTCCTCGCCTTGTTTAGTAATGCTTTATACTAATCACAAGGATATCTCAACGTGTTATGTAATTTGGTGATTTCAAAACACAATGTTGATGTGATTTCATAATCACAATGACAATCACATTTTTTCTATAATCACCGTGTTTTGCCTCAAATCACTGTTATTGTGATTCTACAATCATAATCATACTGGATTCCGAAATCTATATTGACTAACCCCCCAAGAGAAGCTCACAGAACTGACACTATACTTTAGGAGAAGGATCCCATTATTTCAGAAAACGATATATATGTAAAACATGTCCTGCTAGCCTATCACTGAGATGCAGAACATTTAGTCCAATAAAGGCCTGAACATAATTTAGACAAGAATCTTAAAAATACTAGTTGAAATGCAAGGTACCAGTCTAACATAGAAACAGAGCATGCCCCTGAAGTATAAAGCAGAAATGAATGAGATCCAGCACAAATGCAGGTGGTAAGCCAAGTTCACCAAGAAGAAAACAAGAAAAAATAAAATTGCAAAACAATTTTACCACAATTGGTAAATAGAAATATTGCTATTCTCTAACACAACAGATTAAACTTACATTTACAGCTCGGAACTCTCAGAAGAGCCAGCCACCCGACCTTTGCCTCTGAGTAACAGGGATGTCTTGCCCTATCTGAGACTTCTCACGACGTAAGACTTCCAGCTCATGCTCTATAGCATGAAGTGATTCCAACCTTTTCTGAATATCAGCAATTTGTACCTGCATTAACCAAGAATGTTAAATAACTACACGTTAATAACAAGATTATCAAGCGAAGAATCATCTTCATAGAAGAGACTAAAGATAATAAATATTTGGAAACCTCTAACTTGGAGCATCTTGATCTTTCAGCAGTCAGTTGACCTTGCACTGATTGAAGTTCCTTACCAAAAATAACAGGACAGGTCAGAAGCTTCTTAGATTATTCAAAGAAAATCACTTGTTAGTAGATTAACCATTTACCATTACTAGTAGAGTATGGGAATCATTCATCTCATGAATATTTCCCTTAAGCCTTGAATTCCCATCTCTTACTTCCACTAGCTTGGACTCCAAATCCTTCAGTTCTGAATGAAGCTTATCAGTGTCAGTTGCAACTACCTTTGGAGCAGTCTTGACTTGGGCAACCTTGAAATGTGTATCCTCCGCATTTATGAGATCCGCCTTTTTATCTGTTGCAGTTGTCAAGGCATAAGCGGCTGTAACAGAAGCTGCTGCAGCAGCTGCTGCTGGAGATTGAAAAAGACGTGGTCGTACAGAGTTTCTCGGCTTGGGCTTCAAAATGAATACCTGTGGAAGAAATAAAAAAAACTACTCAATATATAAATTAGAAGGTTAGTCGAAAGACCAGTTTTGAAGATAGCAGCGGTAAAACAAACTAGGATGGCCTAGATAAGCATCCAGCCGTAGTGCCAAACATGAATGCTTTATGCATGTGAAATTGTGACAGCTTCAAATATTTTGACATTCAGACTTTTAAGGTCATAAAAGTTGCACTTATAATCATGCACCTAACTATTACCCAATCAATTCTTCATGTTAAACTTATAGATTCATCCGAGTTCACAATTTCTCAAATTCCAGTTGACGAAGTTCCGTTGTTTTCTTACCTCATTATTGTACTTCCCATTATAACCACCAAAGGCTACCAGAAATTTCTCTCCGTCTATTGTTGCAGAGCAAAGAGTAAGGCCCTGATAAAGAAGCAATTGAGAAAATTGACTTGTTATTGTTGCTGCAACCAAATGATATAAACTAAAATAAATTTACTATACAATGCAGTATGTAGTATAAATTTACTCGGAAATGAGCAATTATATATAAAGGAGCATAGGGGAAAGACATAGTAGATAACTTGTAATTAGCATCTTCACTCTCATCAACCATAGAAAGGTTACTGCACCATGCAATGCGAGAAAGCTTACTAAGTATTTTGGTCCCCAAGGCATCATTCTGTAAAGTTTTTGGGAGCCCAACGCAACAATTTGTAATGTAGAACAGGGATATTGGGTTTGTACTTTAAGAAAGTAGAAGAAAAGTTGGTTTCTAATCTCTTAGCAGATAAGTTTATTTGACAGTTGAATTAGGAGTCTATTTTAGTAAGCACAGAGTAGATAAGATCCTGACAAGATCTTGGACAGTAAGTAGAGTTTTATTACAAAGGTAATGGGAAAAAAACAAATCTTCCTTTTAATGTCCAAGTTTCATTCCTCTCAGGTGTGATAGTTGCATCTCTCTCAAATAATTTCATTGCTACCTGAAGCGAAGATGTGAGATAGAGACTCTTTTTGACTAATTTCTGGAGCGCTGTCATTCAAGACAGATCCTCATCAATTTCTCTGAGAACTTTTAACATGTGTACTTAGTGAATGGATGAAGTTCTGGCAGTTAAATCTTCACTCAGAATGTATTACATTTCTGTTCAGCATGGTTGTCGAGGGACCAGCCTGCTAATGTATTACGATGCTAATGTCAACGATGAGTCCATGGTTATCCAGCTTGTTAATGTGTTATGTATGATAATGTTTATAAGCAACTATAGCTGAGAGGCTAATACCAACTGCCTGTTGCTACCATATACATGGTTATCTATGTTGCACGGACATGGACTCGACACAACACTTTCAGACATGGCAACACGGATTCCGCACCTATTTTGGTGTGTCCTAGTGTAGTGTATTTTGGCTATCGGTGCATGTCTGATACGTGTGTCCGACACGGCATGAATTTTGGAGTGTATGTGCTTCTTAGATGGTTATAGAAGCTGCCACCTTCATCTCCCAACTTGCCCATGGAAAAAAAAAAACGTCCACCCTAAATACGACACAGTGGTATTAAAAGCGCAAGGTGCGCAGTTGAAGCAGAAAGGTCCCTCGGGGCCTAGACGCGAGCAGCAAAACGAGGCACACACTCGATCAAAGTGAAGGCCCACGTTATTTCAAAACTACAAAAATAATATATTATCCAAAATTACTAAAATATAGCAAATAAAGATAATCTCAAGCAAAGGGAAGAAAGAAGTAGAGGAATAGGAAGGAGGAGCATGCATCAGCCAATAGACTCCCTGGAGTGTGGTTGCCTTAGGGTTAGGCAAACAAGGATGCATGCTTAGGGTTTGAATTGTAATAAACACACTGTAAAATATATTAGACTGGAGCCCAGCGCCTATAGGCGCCATAGGTGTGTGCACCTCGCTTGTGTTTAAACTTTAAGGCTCCAGTAAATTGCTTTGAGCCTGGGTGCGCTTTCGACAACAATACACTTATATCCACGAAAAGCAGTACTGAAGCGCACATACTTCTGAATTAACAGTTAACAAAGTAGTTTATCAAGGAAAATTTATCATGAACAAGCTACTAACATAATTTTAAACATGCTCAGAGCAAGGCAAACTGAAGATACGAAGACAATGTTAACAGTAAGATTGCTTTCTTACAACTAAAATATTAAAAGCTCGTAACTTTAACACGATTAATTGAAGTAGAAACATAATTCTACAAGAATATAAGTGACCACTACACAGAGAGATTCCAGAGGCCAGTATCGGATATGCATGAAAATGAAGAACTAAAAAAGAAGTTGTAAGCATAGAGAGACCAACCTCGCTAGCGAGTGGATCCCGTTCCCTAACATTTGTAGCCACTGACCAAACAAGCTTGGACATATTCAGGACAATGGTTTCAGTAGCACCTAGAAGGATCATGTCAATCATTTAAAACATACTGAAACCTATATTTTTACTAAATCTTTGCTCAAAATTCAATTACCACTTTTGTTGTCTCCACCACCAACTATATACCATAGGTCATCCACAGTAGCACCAGCATGACCACCTCTAGGGATAATGCTTGCACCCTGAGTTTCTGGTTGAGACCATTCCATCTGCAATGTTTTCACCATCATTTTGCATATTAGAGCTAAACATTCATGAAGTTTTTAAAAGATGAATGCATGCTCAACCACACAGACAAGAAGTCAAGTAACACCAAACTTTTTAGTTTAATTGTGCTCATGGTCAATATCATTTATGTTCTTCATTTCAAAGCTTTATTCGCTTGATTTTTGTTCTAGTTCAGATAAAACTGACTTCACAAAAATAAAAACGGTATATTTTGATTCAACATATGAAAATCAATATATTATTCAGGTCATACTGCATGAGTAGCTGGTCAACAAGAGAATAAAATGAAATTCTAACATCAAAATCCCTATAATGCCAACAAAAAAGACAAGTTTGGAAAAGGCATGGTCGAGCATGTTGTTACATATTAATGCTCGTATGCAACTGGTTCTTTATTCATTCACTTTCATGTGTAGGTCGTGACTACTTATTCTGTATCCATTCTGAGGAATTAAGTTAATAGAAGACAGACGTGAACAACGTTTAGAATGAAAGCAGACTGCTACACAAAAATCAGAACCAACTTCCCTGCGCAATGAAGAATTTGATTATTGAAAAAGGGAGTATGTCTAGGGGACGAAGAACTTTGGCAGGTAAAGGAAACCCAAAGTTCAAACCTTCAGGCAGTGTTGTGCGGGAGGGAGCAGCCTTGAGGAGCTGTTTCTATTTCCAAAATATATGAAATGAACTTGTGAAAATGGAGCTAAAACACAAAACCGCAAGGATAGAAACTCAACTTTTACCATTTATAGCATAAATTTGGATATTAATTTTTTTATCACAATATATCAGAAAATGTGGATGTACTTGATATTCAGTAATGTTTACATTGTGCAGTCCAGGTTAATATGGGCTCTTGTTTATGTTTTGGAATCTGGACCAGTGTCAAGCTCGATATTCGAGGTTAAACCAGAAGTGTGCAGGGCTTGGACTTTGCAATTCTGCTTGGGTATGGATTAAGGTACAGCCTGAGCCTGGACTAATACCAATCCTTCTGTTCTTTTATCAAAGGAAAAAGGGTTTTGAAGATGAAAATGCATGCTATACATTTATGGTTGCATGTCATTAAGAGAATCCAACGGGAAAAACAATTAGCATTAAAAAACTTAGGAAGATATAAGCACTTATACTATTAGTGCTCAAACTCAACATGCAATATTCACAAAACAGGCTTCATCCAATGAACTAAAATCGTATGAGATCAGGCAGTGATTATGCTTAAACAGAAATATCTTATAATCTGCTGTGCATGCAAGATCTCATGGGGAAGGGGGAACAGAAAGACCAAATAATAATAATAACTTACACTCTGTAAGTCTAGGACATGAAGATCATTGAAACAGGTTGAATGAGATGAACCACCAAAAACCAGAAGATATTGGTCAGAATGGACTACAGCTGAGTGATCAAATATTGGTGCTGGAGGCATATTCCTGTTTAATCACAAGAGTATATAAGCATTTACATACATTGGGATTCATTCCACAAGAAAAGAAGTAAAAGCATACTTGGTTTGAACTAGATCCCAAGTCATAGTGTTTAGATCGAGAATATGCAGATCATTCAATAATTGTCTCTTGGAGTCTTCTCCACCAAAGATAATCAGTTTTGATCCCACCACTGAGACAGATTGCCCTCCGCGAGCTGTCTGATATTTACACAAGTTTATGAAAACCAAAGACTTGCTTAACAATTACCAACATCAATTACTATATTTACATGGAAAAGAGGTGGGTTCAAGTTCAGACCAAGATTCATATTATCAACTGAATATAGGTTAGGCAATTATCAATAGGTCAAAAGAAAGGAGAGGACATTATGATCGTTACTATAATCAGTAGGCAAAGTATGCATATTACCGGAACATTTCCATCAGTCTTCACAACAGAGCAACTCTGAGTTTCCAAGTCAACTAACCAAACTGCAAATAATTGATGTAGCTAGCATTAGATATGTGGCAGCAGAAAGTTTTATGCATAAGCATGACATGTCAAATCATAGAGTTCTTATGTGTATCAAGACAATTAAAACTGCAACTTACTCTGGAGTATGACAAAAGAAAGTATAATTTCAAAAAGACCTGACTAAATGATAAAGGAGGATATTTGGTTATTAACAGCTTGACTCTGACATAGAGGAGGTCATCTACAAATGCTTGATGGAGTCTCAGGTTTGCTTCAAAAGCGAGGAGTGGCGGCAGTGCAAATCAGAGTCCAGTACAGGCAGTCTGGCACACCTTCATTCAAAAGGTCATAACTCGAGCGATAGAGTATTTTAATATGAATCTACAAGTCTAGAAAGTACCCGTCTAAGCTTTGTTTCATGTATTCACAACTTCGTCAGGTTAGTTCTTTGATGATTCAAACAGAGATACAAGTTGATCGAACTACAGAATCCAACAGGTAAGCAATCCAGGACGGGATACCCATCCACAGACAGGAATACTCACGCCTACCACAATAACTTAGTGACTATATACACAGATTGGCACGTCACCCATCTGGTAGAAGAAACAGCCAACTTCTTCTGGGTATTTTGGTGTTTCTGGTCGGTTTGGGGCCTACTTTAGGTTTTCCTAGCTTATATAACTTCACCATTTAGTGGTGGAGACAAATCTTATGTTTAGATTCTTTAAAATTAATGTAAAGAGGGTTTATCAGTATGTAAAGAGGAGATGAGTCATATTATTAGCTTTTGGTCACTATATAAGATGATGGGGAATCAGTATGCATATTGTGGAGTTCAAGTAGTTTAGTCTTTTTTATTTTGCTTTTAGTCAGTTTGATCTATTTGGCTCTTTGAGTGTATGAATCATGTTATAGTTAGCTCAGGTACTTACTTTTACCCAAAGTATAAATAAAGTTGTAATATATCTTTGTCATTGTGATGGATGATTGTGTGTGAGTGATATGACTTGCAAAATTGATGTGAAGCCAAACTTTTGGTGTGAATCCTAGAAAACCCTAACTTTAGGTGTGAAGCCTAGAACTATAATTACAATCTATTATTCCTCCCTCCCTAGTGCAAATTTACCTCCCACTTCTTTGTGCGACTTGATCTCCCTCTACTTTGCCGCTGCCGATGCAAGAACCAGGCCAGCACAGACCCATCTTCCCTTCTTGCTTATGCCTAAACCCACCACCCCTTTTCTGACCGCCTTGCCTTGCGCTAGCCACTGACTACCAACCCCGCAACCCTTGAACTCATTGGCCACTGGCCAACTACCCAAGAGATTCCATACCCTCCTCCTCTATTGAACCCGAGGACCCGACAGCCCCTCTTGCTTGTTGCCTGAGGAGGGCACCCTGACTCTTTTTTTCGTTGTAGTCAGTTGCCGCAAGAACCATCTCTGCTCCCTCTTTGCACCAGCATCAACCGAGGCCCCCTTCTCTATTGCTCTACCAACAACTATCCACTCAAAGATTGAGAACCTTCTCTATTGCATCATTCCATCTAAGTTTCCTTTAGTCTAGTCATGCGTCATAAAGAGGTCCTTTAGCCATGTTAACTCCATTGCGATATCGAGAGTATTGGAACCCATTATTCTTTTTACGTGGGAAAAGAGAAGTAGTAGTACTATTTGGGGTTCTTCCATCTTACCTCAATTGTTTGTTTCGGCTTACTACACCTTCCTCTACAAATCACTCGCATACTTTTTATTGATTTGGGGATCAATCTACCTACTTCGGTGAATCGAGAGTATCAAAGCTCGAGATCGTGACCTTGGGATTTGGGGAAAACAATTGTATGCTTGAAACCCACAACAAGCGGAAAGTTGAGATCACATCGGAAGACTTCGAAGAAGATAGTTGAACATAAAGATACTGATGAGTGGATTTCACAACTAGAGGAATTCGTGACATCCCCGGTTGGGACTCTGCAAATTAGTCCTTTAAGTTTAACTCAAAAGCTATCCACTATCTGACTCTTGCATACTCTACTTTTACACAATAAAATGCAAACACCATTTCAAAATGCTAGAAAATCTACATAAACCAACATAATTCTTTTCTTTAATCTCTTGAAAGTTGAACCCTAATCACGGTTACCTCCTTTACCCAAAAACCCTATCCCGTAAACCTAGTTCTTGATCCAAAACCCTAACTGAAAATTTCAAACTAGATACCTTTCTCTTTCAAAGAGCAACTGGTTTGTTAGAGACCCCGATTGTGTGGCAAATGATCTAAAACCTTGAACAAATTCGTGTCCATGACAGGTTCAGTTCAAGTAGCAACTATGACTGCACTAAAGCATCATGAGTGGATATGATTTCTCTATTTCTCTTGTTATTCTTTGATTTCTTTGAATGTAGTTGCTGACTTATAAATAGTTAATTGATCTTGTTTACTACTTCACTTGAATTGCAATTTTTGCGTACATCTTGCATAAACCATCTAGTTCTACGCATCTTAGAGCATGCTTTAGTACTAAAATTTCATCTTACATACAGTATTTGTTTATTAACTAACATAATTTTAGTATACTCAACCATAATACTTACTCATCTTGAGACCAATATTAGCTGATGTCCTATTACTTTAGGGTGCTATTTAGTCGCATATTTGTATCATATTACATCATTCTTACCATCATGATGGCCTAGGGTTGTGTCCTACATCACTTGTCAACATGCTAGACTACCAAAATGACTCATAATAGAAAATTGGAAGATGGCACTGCAAAACCTAGCACCCCACCTGAGAAACTCAAGACATGCCACCTCAAGAAATGGGATGTACCAAGCTGGGTTACACCATTCTTAGAATACAAAGTTACAAACATTAGATTGACCAAAATAATTGGGAGATGTACAAAATGAGGACCCAAGTTACAGTAGGGTTTTTTTTTGTTACTTTTAGTTTCCTGAAATGTTTAAGATTGTATTATGACAATATCAGCCTGTATCGGTCAGTTTCGGCTGAAAGTGGCCTGATACTGATACCCAGGACTCGGCCATAACCAATAATTGGACCTGGTTTCTGATCGAGTACTTCAAAATTTATCACCATCTTACCCGTTTCCAATTGATGACTGGCAAATATATAAGTGTTGACCTAAGCCCGATCCAAAACAGGCTGAAAAGTATCAGTTTCATCCGAGTTTTATAACCTTGAGCTGTGTAACACCTTCATAGCTGTGACGATTCCTATCAAATGATTGGTAGCATTGTAAAGCTTCCGTCAACAGACCAAACACACCATTCAACATACTATGATTGGCACATTACATATATGTTGACATGGCACAAAGTTTCAGAACATAGTCGAGCCTAATTACACAATGTAGAAACTAGGATGAGTTTCCAGTAGTTTGCTAAAGTCCATCTCATTCTCGAGTTGCCAAACATAACCTTAATGGAAATTTTTGAAACACCAAATCCTCATGAAAACACAAAATAAGAAACTAGAAAACGTAATGAAAACAACCAATAAAAAATTAATACACGTGTAATGGACATGAAACCCTATATGAAAATTCAGCCAGCTTCAGTAGATCAACTAAAGTTCTGCTTAAAGGGAAAGCAGCAGACTTAATCAGCTTCAGTCAAAATTGAAGGAACTTAAATAGCAGGTTAGTCGGTTGCTTGCGACTACTCTGTTATCGTTACTTCCCACAATACTGGTATGGCATGCAAGTTCAAAGTATCACGAAATTGCAAGGACAAACTAGACATGAATCGATTAGGTGGGCTGGGCACAAATGACTTAAAAATTAATTTACATGCCATTTGGCGCAACATTAAGGCTTCTTGCTTGCATCCTGTAGAACGTGGTTTCAGTCATTGAAACATCCTCTCTCAATATACAGGGGTAAGGTTGCACTCATATTGACCCTCCCCATACCCTACATGCGCAGGAGCCTCGTGGCATTACGGCACCCCTAATATACATGTCACATTATCTGAAAACTTCTTTGTATTTGAAGAAGTTTATTTTCCTAGCACCAATTAACTTCACACAAGCAAACCTGTCACAGTATCTGAAGCTTCCTTCCAATGTCCAGCAACAACAAAAATTTTGTTTTCCCACTTGACCTGTTGAAAGGGGCAGCATGAACTGAATTTGAATACCTTCCATTCAACAATATATTAAATAACTATAATATACACAGAAAAGATAATCTTGTCTAACAATTTAAAAGCCTCACCATGCTATGTCCTGCACATGCTGGAAAGTGTTTCTCTGTGCTTCCATTGTCCGGCAATTTATTGTTTGGATCTGCTGCTAAATCTAATGATGACCATTTCAAAGTTCTGAAATCGAAAACCTGTAAGAGGTTCCAGAAATTACAATCTGGAAACAATTTGTACAGTGAAGTTTTTAACTGCCATCTACAACCTGAATATCCGATAGATAGCGGCCATTACGGCTCCCTCCAATCACATAGAGCTTTTCTTGGAAAAACACTGCTGCATGCTGCAATACACAAAGATATTGATATTAAAAAACGACCCATGAGAACAGTAGATTTCCAGTTTTTCTAAATGCAAGTATTTTCTTCTATGATACAAGATATTATAGAAAATATTGTTTAATATTTTCCATACAAAATAATGATAGATACGCCAAATGCTAGTTGTAGCTACTCAACTTACATCAAGGGCAGAACAAAGATACAAAAGGAGCATATGCAAAACTAACAGGCAGTGCAGAATCATAGTTAGACTTGGAAGTTGATAAATGTACCTCATAACGAGCTGGTGGGCGGGAACCAAAAGGTTCGATTTGAATCCACTGGTCATATGCTGCTACAGATAGACGAGCCCTTAAATCCGTATTTACAATCACCTCTTTGTCCGCCATGCCAGCTGCTAATTACTGTGTGGTGATACCCCATTAGTAATAATTAATAAATACGGGTATAGCAGCATACAAGCAACTGATAGTTCACAAGCCTGCTTGGCGATCTTTATCCATAATTCCATATCAAGAAGGATTTAGGTAACTATCTAGATAATTATAGAGTTATACCCAATTTCATAGAATCGCCAAGGACCATATATCTTAAACACTTAATCTCAGGTATCGTGTATTGTCTTGATTGGTTATTATTCATCCAGTAACTATAGAAGGGGGCCCTTGCCAGCTGCTGCTGGAGCTAAAAGGAAAAGGACTGCCCGTATAAGTAGTCTTAGCCCCCATAAATATAAAGGCTGTTTTCGTGACTCGAACCTACATCCTCCACGATACAAGCAGAAAGGCGATGCCCTCTTGGTAACTAAAGAAGTATCAATACAAAAAGAAAAATAGTAACTCAGGATTTGAAGATATTGCACTACATAAATACTCAAATAAGAGACCACTTGATCCAGGAGAAACCTAAGTTTACTAATAAAGAACCGCACACAAAAACCACACAAAAATCGATATTCTATAATGATGAAAGTTAGCCTCTTGAACCAATATCTACACTCTCATTATAAGAAGGCTAAGTTGTAGACTAACATGGTTTGAAGTGCTAAAGAATGATATGGATCTTGTTAGCGTTACAGAGGACATGGCCCTTAACAGAACCAAATGATAGAAGAGGATTCAAACAGCCAACCCCAAAATATGGGATAAGACTTTGTTGTTGTTGTCAAATTGACGTCAACCCTGCGTTCTAGCCATCATGAATTTGAGAAAGAGAGGGCCTTACCATAATATATAGAAGGGCATTTAGCAGGTAGGAAACTATTTAAGCTCATGCAGAAAAGGTGAGCCCTCCTTGTTCACCCTGGCTAGCAAAGGTCTAGAGAAATAGGAAAGATGATACAGTTCCAAAATAATGCTTTTGCAATTGCGCAAAGAATTTCACTGACAAAGATAAATGTACTAAGACTGATAACAAAATCAAACCAAGAATATCAAAGCGAAAGCATTCTAGTTATCCATTTGAGAGAAGACAAAAAGCAATTTCTTATCAAGGGCTTCAGTAAAACATGCACATAATGTCGTTGAGACATTGTTTTTAGACCTTGAATATGGTTTTATAAATTATTTTAATTCACATAGCATGCAAAAACTCCCACCAATCATCTCTTCCCTTCCAAATTCGAAATGCCAAAGTCATTGCTACGTAGGGCTGCAAAAGAGCCGAGCCAAGTCGAGCTTTGCATGTTCAAGCTCAGCTCAGTTATGAAGAGGAATTAACAAGCCAAGCTCAAGCTCGAGCTTGGGAGTCATGTTCAAGCTTGAGCTCGAATTGGATCCTAAGCAGCTTGGCTCGGCTCCTGCTCGAGCTGTAACCTAGCTCGATTATGACACTTGACTCCCAAACATCAATAGTTGGCTTATTAATATTGGATTTGATTAAATGGCTGAGCTATCTACTGGTCCACTGGCAACGTTCTCAAACACTTATATTGACTTGAGTTGTACTAAGGTGAGACGAGTCATAAGTTAACCGAGTCGAGCCAGAGCCATAATCAAGTAAGAAGAGTCGAGCCGAGTACTCTTCGAGCTTAGTGAGTCGAGCTTGTTCACGAGCTTTCGAGCCGAACTGCCCTATATTCAAAGCTCGGCTTATTAAGGGAATCAAGCTCAAATTTCGTTCAAGCTGTGCTCGTTAAGAAACTCGAGTCGAGCCAAGCTCGCGAGGTGCTCTATTCATTTGAAGACCTATTGCTACGCGTTATGCAACGCGGATACGGATACGAGACAACATGGTAAAAACACGAGACATGGACACGGTGCCTATTTTGGTGTGTCCTAGATGTGCCCAATATATGTCCGAAGCGACACGACACGGCCCCTAATCTTTGGAGCGTCCATGCATCCTAGGTTGCGCGCTTACCATAAGCATCAAGCAATAGGAGGTATTCTTACCTCACCTCTCTATCCTCATCATCTGACCCTTTGCCGCTTTTACCTCCCGCATCAGCATTCGTTATAGCCAATTGCGGATAGAAGGAGGTGGTTGGTTGGCCGCTGTATTGTGATCAAGGTGACCAGGAGTTCTGCACCAAAAAATGCACCGTCCCGCAGCTAATAGCACGAACGACCAGCACGGTTTTCATGGAGCAATCGACATGATAGGGAATTTGTTTGTTAGTCGATGAGTTCGTTTCCTAAAGGATCTACAATTATTGAACTAATCCACAAACACACACTATCATTAAAAAAAAAAGAAAATCTTTTTACAAACACACTATTATCATCATTATCGTTGACAAGCGAGGGACACTCTACCGCTTCATGACGACGGAACTCATAATACAGATTTCTGTGCGATTCCCCGCAGAGAATCTCAATTCCCAGAAGATTTAATTCGGCAGAGGAACAAGGAACGAATGGAATGTAGAAAATTAAATAAAATGTAGTAAAAAGTACATCGATCTCACCTTAAGACCCAAATAAGGGTGTGGATGTGAAGGAATTGGGGATCTCTCTCACCCCGTGTCAGAGTCAGTGATTGGGGATCACGCACTCCGATCCGGCGGGGGGGACAGCAAGCAAGAATAGAATGGAATGGGTGTATGTATGATGGTAGGTAGGACTCTCCTCTCTCCTTCTCTTCTATTTGGCGTTTCACTTTCAATCACAACAAACAAAACCACCCCTCTCTATTCTTGACTTTGCCAAGGAAGGATGGAAAGAAAACTCTCAACTCCACACTCCAAAGAAAGCCAATATAAGTTTTTGTTTAGTTTTTTTTTTTTTTTTTTTTTTGAAAATAAAAAGAAAACCAATATAAGTTGGGTGCACATCTCTTATTTCCAAAACATGTGTATCAAACATGTTCTTTTTCCTATAAAAATATAAATTTTACTAGCTATGAGTGTTACAGTAGGAACTCTCCTATTTTTACAGAAGAGAAAACATGTTCAGAGTTTGGAGACAGCAGATATGCTCATATAAATTATCATATCCTTGTTAATTTATCCCACAAAATTCACATTAGACCATACTCGACATAGATTCCAAGATCAAAAGGTGTTTGTTTTTTTATCATTGATAAACGTACTATGAAAAGTGTTAACGGCACAACATTTTTTGTCGTTCTAATTCATTAGCAAACCGTCCTTACTATTTTAGTAATGTTCAAATTTTGGCGGTCCTGATTTTATATAGACTGTCAAAATTTTGACGGTCCTGATTTTATATGGACTGTCAAAATTTTAACAGACCTGGATATATATACACAAGAGCACCAAAAATTCGGCAGTCCTATTTTTCAAAACTGTCAAAATTTTGGCAATCCCGAATATACAAAGGACTGCTAGAATTTTGACAATCCTATGACTCCCAGAAATTGTGAGGTCTCCTAGCAAATTTTGTAGTATTTTTTTTAGTGGCCTTGTTTTTTCATAAGCATTGTATCTATCTTGTAAAACTTTAATGTTCCAAAAGTTTCCTTCTCCAACTTTATTATATCAAAATATGCTTAAATTAACTTAGATAAAACATGTAAATTACACACATCTCCACTAACATCATTAATACTAACCACTAACAACTACATTACTTCCAACTACAATAAATGTTCACCATCTCAAAAATAAATTTACTTCAAAATATTTTAAACTATTTCAAACTGGGTTATCATGCTATTTTAAGATATGAGGGGAAAGAACACGAACAAAGAACATGTACAACGTCTACGACTTCTAGATGCTATAGGGACACACTTTTCTTGGCACACTCTGTAGCCACATTGATGTAACAGTACATTATTGGATGTCAAAGAAAACCTTAAAAGGGAGATAATAATTGACATCCAATAGTGCAATGTCACGTCAGTCTGGCTATGGAGTATGTCAAAGAAAGTGTCTCCCTAACATTATTTTATTATATAATAAAAACTTGAAATTTTTTATTGTAGAACTTTCAAGATTCTTAAAATATCCTTATTTTATCTTACATTATTTATGTAGTTTAAAATATAGTTAATGGTGTAATTATAATTATACTTACAATCAGCATTAATGTCTACTACCATCGTTAATACACACTATTGTAGTATATACTTAATATATGTTATCGTGTCTCTTTACATCATTACTTTTTTTATAAAAATATAATAGTATAATACCAATAATTTATAAATATATCATTCTCAAGCAAAAGAAAAGAAAATTAAATAATAATAAAATAACAAAAACATGTTCACTACGAATATTTATAATAAAAACACTATTGAAAAAGGGAAGAAAAAAGATGCAAAATAAAATTTGGTAAAATATTTTAAAAAAATTCAAATAATTATAAGTAACTTATTATACAATATCCCTTAAAAACTTATTATGCAATAAATTAGCATGAAATACACGCACATGCACCACTGATAGTAGTATTAAAGTGCAAATGTTATTTATTTTTAATAACTATATTGTATACTTAAAGAGTCGTCGTTGTTTTTTTTATCACTTTAAATTGTATTATAAATATATAAATTAACTATTTTGTCTTTACTTACTATGACATCATTTTAAACACAAAAATCACTAATACAAAGAAAAACCATATACCATCAAATACTTTTATCAACACAACATAAAATAATTTCATCCTCAAGTTCACATTAAAAAACAATAAAATTGAAACATAACTCAAGCCAAAATTTAAATTAATTAATAACAATAAAATTGAAGCAAGGTAACATGGATAATATTTACCAACAATAATAAAAAAAATAGTAAATTAAATGAATTATTAACGAAAAAGAAGTAGTTGTAGGCATGCATACGAACAACAGTATAAAAGTTTACCTAGAGGAGGGAAAGAAACATGAGAGAAAAGAACGAATTAGGGTTATTTTGACATGCTTTATAAAATTTGAATTTGATGAAGGCTACAAGGATCTTTTTGCACTTACAAGCTAAGTGGTAAATTGGAAGCTCCTCGAGCTTACAATCTTTTGACATTCGTCTCCAGATTTTGTATTTCTGAATTATTGATATTAAAAAAATTCTCGTCATTTTTGCTTTATATTGTATTTCATATTTGTAACGACCCGCACCCTAGAGTGAGGGCACGAGAAGTGGGTACGTCCAGCCTATGCCGCAGTGTCGGCGGTAGAACACTGTCCTAGGTCAATCATCTAACAATATAAGGTACTTGTACAGTATATACACTCCGAATGGAGGTGACATAACATAATACAGTCTCAATCACATCTAAGGCAGAAATACGATAAGATAGATATGAAATGAATCCACAAAGAGATACAAACAGATAGAAGTCTAAGTGTCTAAGATATCACAAATCCAGAAAATATTCCAAATCTCAAATACAGTAATCCATAGAGTAAATACAACTGAAAATGACTAATCTAAACTAATGGTGTGTCATCCACTGCTAAGGGATCCTGCTGGAGATCCAGGTCACAACAATCCTCTAGGGTAGTCCCATAATAGGTGGTACAGAGCGTCTCGTCCTCATCCTCTGTAATATTTTTAACAGGTCCAGTCAGGACAGGAGCGAGCACAATACATCTCATGCAAATCATAACAGGTTAGGAAATATAAACATGCTAGAGAGTAGGATACATGAAACTGAAAGAACAATATGATATAAAAGAGAGACTGTAAGTAAATAGCTACAATATATAAGAGAACTAATCAGTGCTAGTGATTCAGAGTATAAGATGAATATGTGAACAGCTGGAGAGTGATTCATGACTATACTAAAGAGGTGATTCATGACTATTCTACT
Source organism: Iris pallida (assembly GCA_029216955.1). Lineage (NCBI taxonomy): Eukaryota > Viridiplantae > Streptophyta > Magnoliopsida > Asparagales > Iridaceae > Iris > Iris pallida. Next base: position 18,460,369 of record JANAVB010021796.1, on the reverse strand, counting down.
TTAGAATTATTCACATGTTCAGTTTCTACTCCCCTATCCCCAATCAATACACAAGGATCCAGTCAAGTTACGTTAAGATTCACGACTATACTACTTGCCCATAAAGGGTGATTCAAGAGTGATTCATGAATAGATTCGTGAAGGCTCTGTGATTCATGAGAGTACAGGAATCACAAGCTGATACATGAAGATTCATGATAATAGAAGCATGAGATACATGATGTAAGTAAAACACACGCGACAAGAGTATCTGATGCTCTCGAGGGGGATAACATCTCATAAAGGAATCCATATAGTACTAATCCGTGTTACCAACGTGTCAGCATCAAGTAAAGTAATCTAAAGCAGAAAATATAATCCTAAACAAGATATAAAATAATCAGAGAATATACTCGCCTGGTATCCTGAATATCTGAAGAGAATATACTGTCCGAGGAGTGATGTCTGGCTCCTATAGAACAGTACAAGTCACTACATGTCTAAAATAGTAAAATAGACTGCTACAATGCATCTACATAATGTTTGGGTCAATCTAGGCTAAAGTCAACCTTTGGTCAACTCTAGTCAACTACACTAGTCAAACTAGGTCAAGCCTAACCCAACAAGTCTAACTAAGCCTAGCCAGCCTATTCTAGTAAGCACACATCAATCCCAAGGCTATACAAGCCAAACACAAGCCACACATCAAGGCACATTCACATTTAGCTATTTATCATGAAATTCATATATATATATATATGAATTTCATGATAAATATATATATATATATATTTATCATGAAATTCATATATATATATATATATATATATATATATATGAATTTCATGATAAATATATATATATATATATGAATTTCATGATAAATATATATATATATATATATATATATATATATATATATATTTATCATGAAATTCATATATATATATATATATATATATATGAATTTCATGATAAATATATATATATATATATATATATATATATATATATATATATATATATATATATATATATATATATATATACAAAAAAAAATATATATATATATATATACAACATGTATATATACAACATTATATATAAAGAGAAGGTTAGAGAGAAAAACTAGCATGTAAGGCTATGTGCCATAGTCTATATGCCATACATATATCTCACATATATTATATATATAATTTAATATAAGTAGCATACATATATAAATATGTATATTACACAAGATATAGTTTATACATATATATATATATATATATATATACATATACACATAGAGATATAGACATGTGTGTGTGTGTACATGAGAAGACAGTATACACAATAGCCATGTGTGAGTGATATGGAAAATCAGTGTGAAGGTGATACGTAATCTCAGTTTTAGAATGTGTCCTGTGTGTGTGAGGTGAGGATAACAGTCTACTAGGTTTCATGTGTGTGTGTGTCTAGATTATCACATAGGTTCCCAGTTTTTAGTGTGTGTGTGTGTAGCATATTGTGTGTACATGACAGTAGCTTATAGGTTCTCAGCTTTTGAGTGTGTGTGTGTGACATGTAACAGTATGTTTGTCCATGTGTGAGGGTGTAATGTGTGTAGTATAAATAACAGTCCTGTGTGTGTGTGTGTGTGTGTGTGTGTGTGTGTGTGTGTGTGTGTGTGTTAGCTCTCAGGATACATGTAATGCCAATGTGACAGATTATAGCTACTAGGGTGTCAATGTGTTATAGCTAACATTGTAATAGAAAAAACAGTTGGTAGGTTAGTGTCAATGTGTGTATGTATACAGGAAACTGAAATCAGTGTAATGAGAGTGTAATATGGAGAATAGCAGATACAGTGATGTGGGTCAATTGCTATGAGAGTGTAATGATTCTCAGATTTTGAATGAGTGAAGGCAGTGGTGAATCTCAGATTTCGAGTGTAATCTCAGGAAAATAGTGGACATATACATGCTTGCATCATATATTCTATATTACCATACATGCTATCATTATATATTGTATACATTATGTATATATGCATTCATATCTATCATTACATATATACCTTGCATTCATATCTAGCATTCATATATACTTTCATGTATACATTGATATCATTCTTTATTCATGCATTTATGCATTGCTTACATACATTACATTGATTGCATTTCTACATGCTTGCATTCAACCACATATATACATTAATGTAAAGAGGATACATATCATATATATATCATTTTATTCATCTAACATATTATGCATTGCATACTCTACATTTATTTAATATCCATACTACATAGGCTCATAGGTTACACAAAATGCTATGTCGTATAGTCACTCTTCTACTTAAAACTAATACTGTACCAATTGGGCCTTCACTAAATTCTAGGATTAAAGTATGTCGTAGCCCTTCGTGTTAGCTTTCCGAAACTTCAAACGATCATATTTTCGTGTCTGAAAGCTCCCGAAATCGCAAAACACCGAAACGTGTTTGTCTTTCGGACAACTGACACTCAAATAATTTTACAAAAAGTTACAGAACGATTTTGGCTTATTAAAATATATATTTGGAAAGCTAACTTCGATACGGTTTTTAAAAAAATGGAGTTCTAAACTAAAAGTTATGATATTTCTAAGTTGTTTTGGTTAATAAAAACGTGGATGAATATTATACGAAATTGAGTTGTTTTGGACAAAACACATGTAGGCCAAGATACTTGGATACAACATAGGTATCTAAATGAAACTTATTCTAACCATCCTAACTAAGATCAACCCACTCTCTAACCATTCTAAAACTGAATTTAAATATCTATTTAAAATATTATCATACATACACATGGGGTGTCCTAATTTGGGATCTATCAAGTAGGACACAAGACACATATCTAAAATCCTCAAGAGAGATCCAAATGATCTCAAATTTGAATCTAAAGGGGACACATGCATGAGGATGGATCCTACAGATTCAAAACTAATTTATATGCAAAGGAAATCGATTTAGAGGATGGTTTTACCTATTGGGAGTGGAATCCCAATAAAATCCTTTAGGACACGGCTCCGATACGAAGATCCCTCAAAGTGGACACTCCTCCTTGCACTTCTCTTCCAATCCTTGGTAGCACCCTTCCTTGGAATGGGAATGATTGAGGGAAGATTTGGTAAAGGAATGATTTGATTTGGAGATCAAATCAAAGGGAAGGCTCTCTAAAATTAGGGAAGAACAAAAGGAAAATAAAAGAGGCAAGATTGTAATGAATAAAATGAATCATTCTCCCCTAAAGGTAGCTGCCATAAAGAGTCCATTAGGGCTAATAAAAAATGTCCTAATTGCCCCTCTCTAGTCTCATATGGTTAAGTCTAGACTAGGTTCAAGTTTGGGGTCAAAGGATCTAGTTTTGAGTCTCTAACTTAACCATTCTAACATGATAAAAATTAGTCTAACTAACTAACTAACTTAAATGTTAGATTTTGTGGGCCATGCTTAAATTAATATTGGGTCCCATCTAGAGTTTAAGCTACCCGGGTCACAATACAAGTCGGAACGAGACGAAACTCAAACCCGACTAACAAATCCAATAAAACAATATTAAAAATATAAATTTTCCTAAAATATTAAAATATGATAAATGGCCAAAATCATAATACATCAATTTAAATATTATTAAAATAATCTAAAATTCACCAATTAATCAAAATCTTAAATAATTCAAAAGTCACAAAACTAAAATATCCTTAGTCTAAAAAGTTGTAAATAGTTTCTAATCACATGGTTAGGTCCTCATGGTCTGGTTAGTCTCTAGGCTCAACAGTTCTAGGGTTCACTAGCTAACACATCAAAATTATAATTCACCAATTTTAAATAGTATTAAATTAATTAAAAATCCTCATAAATCAAAAATCCTATTATTAAATAATAAACTTTTACAAAAGTTCAAAATTACCCTCATTTTAGAAAAGTGGGTGTTACAATATTTTATCGTATCTCGAATTTCGTATTTTTCATATTTGGATTTCGTAACTTAGCTTTTGATCTGTATTTTTGGATTTGGTTTCTAGACTAGTGGTTTGTTTCATAGACTTCCTAAGTTTTTGAGTCGCGATATCTCGAGAGTTGAATACTCGAACGATATCCCATTTTCAAAATCAAATTATTGACATATGTAACCTAATAATTGTTTATGGTTTTTATGCAACCCAGTCATAGTGATAGAGTTATAGAAACCACTAGTTATTATACCAGAGAACCAGGACTAGGATTGGTTTGGATCGGATCAACTAAACCACAACTTTTGGGGCATTTTTCCATGTCAACATAATAATGTTAGTACAGTGTGTAGGTTAATTTTTGCCAAATTTGATTTGTTTCTAACCATCCGATCGCATAGAACGACCATGATTCATTTTGATGGTTTATATATAAATCAGCAAACCCTTTATTTATTCCATTCCAATGCAATCTCTCTCTCTTTCTTTCTCTATCTCCCTCTCCTCTCTTTCTCTCCAATTATATCTCTCTTTCTCTCGGTCACTCTCTCTCATCTATCAACATCTCTATGTATCCCTCGATCACTCTAACTCTCACTCGACTCTCGTGGGAGCTTCCTTGGACCCAGTCTAGAAACTTTTAGGAAGGAAAGGCTTGTGCACATGTGTGTCGGTCTGGAAGTGGACTCGAAGCCAATTTCTCGTATCATAATCGTGTGATCTCGTAACTTAGGCAAGTATACATTGTTCAGTGTGTGGAGGTAATACCTCGGGTTTTTTTTTACTGTTTTCCTGGACACAAGACATTATACATACGCTCAAGCCACTAGGGCTCTATGCATGTAAGTCTTTTATGTTGGAAATTGAGTTTTGACTTTGAATGTGGCTTTTCCAACTTTCAGTCTTGGTCTTTTGGAATTTGATCTTATTTTATGTCACTAGTAAACACTACTCGCTATAAACATGCTTAGTTCGTGTCACAAAGCTGAGCCCAACACTGCATTTTAATATTTTGACACTCATTTTAGATTTGTGATTTCGAGCAATTCACTGCACGAATCATCGCATAGATGCACAAGTACGAAGAACTAGCATATTAAGTTGATTAGTACGAATGTGGTAGGGTGGTGTACAATCGTGGATAAAATCGGGGCTGAAATGGCCAAGATCAGAAATGTTTCTGCATTCTAACTACATGAACATTATTGTCAGTATACTATTTGTCACGCCCCGATCCGACAAACCGTTATCCCGTTCCCATTTTTGCCGAATCGATCGTCATCGCTAAGGCGTATGTCGTACGAGTCTAGAGTTGCACTCGTACAAGACAAAAACATTACATTTGATCATTTTATTTAAAATACCAAGTTGAAACTTCACAAATAACATCAGAATTGAACACGCAATTTAGGAAGATAGAAATATGTTTTTCATTCATAGCTTGCACGAAGTGCAAGTCGTAATTATATTGGATGCCGTTGCGGCTACATTGATTGAAACATAAGAAATATATTCGATAAGCTGCCTGAACTAACACTTGTCGTTCCATATTCACCCTTTTATACATTGAAAGCCTTCAATGAATTAGCTTCAAAATACTTCAGAATAAGAAGAGCTTCAAAATGCCTCTTCGAACTTCAACTTTAGCTTGGCGACGTGTACCCCGAGTCCTCGTCACCTGTGGGATTGGGGATTAGTATACTTGGAAATGTACTATTGAGCGGGACGAACCCACTCATCTAAACCGACCCTGATTGTTAAGGTAGGCATGCAATTGGAGTTTTTTTTTCTATTTAGAACTAAATAAATTTAGTTCATATTGATAGCGTTCCATTTGAAACAGTAAAACATACAGTGAAACATAGTAATTTATCTCAATTCTTACCACGGTCGTGCTCGTCCCTGCATAAAACAGAGATAATATTTATACATGCATAAGACAATAGGTGAGCATGCTACTATCTTACATGTGGTCTTTGGTGTTACACACCACTTAGGACTTAAATCGAATTGGCATGCGACGCTACCCTTTCAGCCTAGGTTACAAGCCTTACTGAAGGTCCCGCATGCCTCGTGCGAAGCACGATAAACATTCCCTAGGACGATTCAGTTTCGATTCCCGGATACCGTTTCAAAGAAACGAACTTGTGCACAAGTTGTACATGACCATGCCAATTGAATATATGAGACCGATTGCATAGTACGGACAATATTAAGTAGCATTATCATTTTGACTCATGCAAGAGTTCGTTTTCTCAAAGCCGTACGTTCTGATTTAGCGTCCCGTAGGCACCAAATTGCCGAGGCATCATAAGCCACCATCGACGTTTCATATTATTTTGTAGCACGTGAAATAGTCTATCTCTTTTCTAGAACCTTGAACTTTCTCATTTTGATACGAAACTTATATTTTCAGAGTAATTTACTCTAAATCGTATATTTTTCCCGAGTTCTTGATCTTAGTGGACTGGCTTGCATTTAACTTGGCATCGTCGATTTGAATAAGTTTGAGGTAAAAGAATTTGTTTACGGGACAATAGAAAAGAAGGGGCCGAACCACCCACCAAGTATTCGATCATACAGATAGTCGAAGCACTTCGCAACGTTCAAGCTTCAGTTACGCGAGCTCCTGCAATGGCACAACACTTAGTCAGAATTCCTTTTTTAATCCTTTGTTTCGAAATTCGTAGAATGCATTCAGAAAACGACGCAAAATACATTCATCAAAATCAAGCGGCAAAGCTCCAAGAAAACCGTACAGCAGTCCGATCCCGTCGAAGGAACTCTTATATAGAGCTCACTTACCGAGATGCAGCCTGCTGCATCTAGGACATTCCAACAGAAGCCGTTCCATTAATTGGATCGATTCTTGTAATGCCTGTGGTTCGTATTACGTATTTGTGAATATGTGTACGTATTTTATCTTGTATTGCTTAATTCCTGGTTTAGCTTTTCCTTCTTGGCTCGGTTTATTCTTGGCCCTGTTGGCTTGGTTCGGTTGGGATTGTTTTGGTTCATCATGAACCATGGATGAACCCCCTACCTACCACCACCTTTGGTATTTATTACCATTCTTCTTTCTCTCTCTTCATTACTCATCTTCTTCTTCCCCATTACTTCCTTACCTACCAGAGAGAGAGAGGTCTAGGCAAGTACAACTTGCTTCATGAAGGAACTCAAATTTTATTGCTTCATTCTCTTCCTTACAGTATTTTAACTTACTTTAGTACTTGGCATTTCTCTTTCCATGGCTAGATTCTTGTAGATCTATTTTACATTATTTTTAGATTTCTTAGATTTTGATCTACTTAATCTTGTTATTTTAAGTTTTGATGGTTCCTTGTTGTAGAGCATTTCGTTCTACCCTATTTTGACTATGGAAGTTCGAATTTGGGCTCCGGATGAAGGTTTTATGAAGCTTGGAAGGCATGGGCTCATAGTGTTCTTCTCCTCGAAATTTGGAGAAGAAGAACAGTTCCCTGGCGCATGGCTGTACTTGACCGCATGAGTATTCATGCGGCAAGTCGCCCAGCCGTATGAGACCCTTGTACTTCTAAGCCGCATGAAACTTAGTCCCAGCCGCATGAGGCTGAGTCCCATTCTTAGCCGCATGGGCTCATTTCTCATCAGCCGTATGAGTCTATATGGACTTAGCCGCATTACTGGAGCAACTATTTAACCGCATATGCAACTGTCACCTCCCCAGCCGCATAAGCAATCGCATTGACCCAGCCGATGGATCTTGCTCTGCGAGCCGCATGAACCCAGGTCTCTTCCAGCCGCATGAGAACCCTTTCTGTGAACCGCATGCGCCCTTGACTGAACCTAGCCGCATGCGCCCTTGCTTATGTAGCATGTGTACCCACTATATCGAGCCGCATGGATTTCCCTCCCCTCAGCATGAGGCCCAGTCATTTCCTGGCCGCATGGATTCTAACAACCCTGAGCCGCATGCGCCTGACCCTATTCAGTCGCATGGACTGTTCTCTTCCAGCCGCATGAGATCATTCCTGGTCGCATACGCCTTAGCCGCATGGCTCTTCTATAGCCTGTATATTGATATTTATTAGATATTTTATGCCCATTTTATATCCTTATGCCTTTTGTCACGAACTTGATTTTACTTAATATGTTTGGAATGACTATTGTATATGGCATGTATGACAAGGAACTAGCATAACACGATAGTGACCCGTAGTGGTGCACTCCTGATAAGTGACCTGGCTTGACCTGATAGTGGCCCGTCGTGGCACACTCCTGACAAGTACACCTGACATGATTTATCTTGATAAGCTGTTGCGACAGCTACCTGACATGACATGACCTGTATAATTAATCTACCGTGGGCGATTGCTTGTACAAATAAACCAGTCTTGTCTTGCATCATGTCTAGGAGGGGACTCCTGAGTACCACGGTCAGGAGTACCTACTGAAATGGACTAAGGTTAAATAACTAGATTAATACATTAGTCATAAAGAGATCTCCCAGCTACAGGCAATCCCGTTACCTGGGCACGCCTTGGGATCTGTAGCCTGCCGTCGAGTAGGACACATTTCCAGCACACTGTCATGTATTGCACCCTTCAAGCTACTTAAGGGTACATGCATTTCTGGACGATGTACCACCTGAATTCAACCCTAATCTTTCAACCCGGTAACCTGGATGGTCTGCAGGGCTTGTGGCTGTGAATAATCTCACTGCATCTTGTTAGTAATTAGGCTTGTGACAACCTAGTTAGTTAAAGTATCAAGCGTAATTCTTGCTTGGCCGTGAAATGATTGGATGGAGTCTAACCAGTCTAGTCTTGTCTTGATCCTGTTACATGTCCTGATTTTCTTATATTATCTTGCCGATAAATGGTGAGAATTCCAAGTTCTGTTCAGACGAAGGGTTACAACCCCGGTCCTTGTTTGGTTTACGGGTTGTAACCTGGTTATCTGAATAGCTCCATGGTTATCTCGTCGTATATCATCATGATGTATTTTCCTTATTTCCAGTTCTTACTTTATTTATACTCTGGTGCTGATTGCTAGTTTTAGTTCCTAAGTGAAGCTTCCTTTGTGGCACTTGCTCTTTCTGGGGTCTGACCCAGCTGATTTTGTATGGCCAGATTTCGGAGCAGCTCCAGAGGATCTACCGCTTTTCCAGCCCGATGGTGAACACCAGGCGTAACCAGGGCAACGAGTGGGTTATTTTTAGCTCTCCCACTCTATTGTAAAAATATTCTTTTGAGGCGTTTAGCCGACGAGCACCTGTTTAGCTCGATTGCACTTACTTACTGTCTGCCTACGGGCTGTAACATGATTGACAGATCCTAGGGTTGATCATGTATAACTAAACTCTTGCTAGTCCTGATATTTTGTAACGACTGGCTTCATGATCAGCTGAATATGTAATATTTGGGACGCCTTACTATTGTATATTTAATGATATATCTTGTAACTTTTACTACTTTCTTGTGATTGAGACAATAGGCTTTTCATGACCTTAGAACTGCTGGCTTGTAGTTAAACCCTTATGTATCTAGACAGCCGTGACCGTATAGCGAGATGGATCCCATTTCATATACGTAGCTGGCTATGTCTGCCCCCGCTCTCCAGTATTCTGTTTCTGGGGCGTGACAATTCTCGTAACATTCGTCTAAATCGATTTGATCGATGCAGTAAGGTGCTATTGTCTACCAAGCTCAACGATCGAGTCAGATGGTCATCTAAGTTTTTGACCGATCTGACTCGACGCAAGCATATTACGGAGTCTGCCGTCTATCGAAAGCGGGACACTACATAATATACCACTAAGAAAAAGTTTCGTCCCGAAACTTAAGAACAAGGGTCTAACCTTAAATTAGACAAACAACGAAGGGTACTTCTCCTTCATCTCTGCCTCCATTTCCTACGTCGACTCTTCAACTGAATGGTTCCGCCAAAGTACGCGGACCAAGGACATCGATTGATTTTGCAATACCTTCTCCTTACGGTCTAAAATTTAAATAGGCTCCTCCGAGTAAGATAAGTCAATACGTAGCTCCAACTAATCGAAGCTAACTACGTTGGTTTGTGCACGTATTTTTAAAGTTGTGAAACGTGGAAAACATCGTGCACATCAGCCAAGGCAGGAGGTAGAATGATCCGATAAGCAACCGTTGCAACTCGCTTGATGATCTCGAAAGAGCCTATAAATCTTGGCTCAATTTGCCTTTAACACTGAACCGCATCACGCCATGCATGGGCGTTACTTTCAAAAATACATGGTCCCCGACAAAAAAATCTAGCGGTCGTTGACGAAGATCTGCGTAGCTCTTTTGTCAACTTTACACGACATGGAGTCTATCTCGGATCAAACGGACCTTTTCGACGGCCTACTCCACCAGTTCCGTCCGAGCACTTGTTGCTCTTCGACTTTGTCCCAGCATATTGGAGAACGATACTTCCTCCCGTAGAGTGCTTCATATGTAGCCATCTGAATGCTCGACTGATAACTGTTGTTATACGTAAACTCTGCAAGCGGCAAATACGTATCCCAACTAGTCTTTATATCGATCGCATACAGACGCAACATATCCTCTAAGATTTGATTCACCCTCTCCGTCTGATCGTCTGTCTGGGGGTGGTATGCAGTACTAAAATTTAGTTTGGTCCCCATCGCCGCTTGCAGGCTCGTCCAAAAATGCGATAGGAATCGCCCGTCTCTGTCCAAAATTATTGTGGCTGGTACCCCGTGCAGTCGAATAATCTCGTCGATATAGATTTACGCAAACCGATCGACGATCTATTCTACTTTAATTACAATGAAGTGAGCCGACTTGGTCAATCTATCAACAATGACCCAAATCGCATCATTCCTCCGCGGCGTCTTCAGAAAACCTACAATGAAATCCATCGAGATGTTGTCCCACTTCCACTCAGGAATGGTGAGGTTCTGAAGCTCCCCGCCTGGCCTTTGGTGTTCTGCCTTTACTTGTTGACATGCCATGCACTGCGACACAAAAGTAGCTACGTCCTTCTTCATGCCATGCCACCAAAAATTTGTGCGCAAGTTCTTGTACATCTTGGTGATTCCAGGATGTAACGAGTACTTCGCATAATGCGCCTCCGTCGGAATTTCTTTCCTGAGTTTGACAGTTTCAGGAATGCAAAGCCTTTTTTTAGTCGTATTGTCCTGTCTGCGTCTTCCGCAAAGTCAGTCGCCCTTCCTGTTGAAATCAGCTTGCACATCTTCTTCAGGAATTAATCGTCTTTCTGTGCGGTCTTTATTTTGCTAAGCAGGCTCGACCCAAGCTTCAACTGAGCTAGGTGCCGGCTCGACCCAAGCTTCCACTGCGATGCCTTCGGCAGAGATTACGTGTCCGAGGAACGTCACGCTACTCATCCAGAACTCGCATTTACTCCACTTGGCGTATAATTTGTTTTCACGCAGAGTCTGCAGTACCATCTTTAAGTGCTTTGCATGCTCTTCTTGATTCTTCGAGTAGATAAGGATATCGTCGATGAACATGACTACAAATTTGTCGATTTGGGGTCGAAAGACTCGTTTCATCAGATCCATGAAAGCAGCTGGGACATTCGTCAAACCGAACGGCATGACTAGGAATTCATAATGACCATATCGAGTGCGGAAGGCATACTTCGATACGTCATCGGACTTGATCTTCAACTGATGGTAGCCTGAACGAAGATCGAATTTTGAAAATATTGACGCACCTTGCAGTTGGTCAAACAAGTCATCAATTTGCGGCAATGGGTACTTGTTTCGCATGGTCGCCTTATTGAGTTCATGATAATCGATGCATAGCCACATCAATCTATCATTCTTTTTCATAAATAGCATGGGAGCTCCCCATAGAGAAATGCTAGGGCGAATAAATCTGCGGTCTAGCAACTCTTATAATTGCACATTTAGCTCCTTCAGTTCTGTTGGAGCCATTCGATAAAGCGCTTTTGATATCGATCGTGTATACGGAAATGTGTCGATGAATTCTATTTCTCGATCCAGCGGCATTTCGGGCATCTCGTCAGAAAAAACATCGGAGAAATCTGCCACAACAACAGTCTTACCGTGTTTGTATTATCCTTTTTGTATCTCGAACTGATGCCAAGTATCCCGCACAACCGGAACGCAGCATACGCCTCGTCGAAATTGTCAATACCACCATGGTCGTCTTCGAGACCGTACCGCACGAATATGAGAACTCTGTCTCGCCAGAAGACAACTCTCTTCTCCGCGCACTCGATGTTGTTGCATGACAAGCGCCCAACCAATCCATGTCCACGATTATGTCGTACTCTTTGATGTCTAGTACAACGGCTTCTAAGGATAAATTTCTTCCCCCGATACAAATGACCATTCCACAAATAAAGTTCGTAGGCATATCGACTCTCGGTGGAGTGCTAACGCTAATGTTCATATCTAGTGATTGCATTATAATTTTATTTTCTTTTGCATAATCAAGATATAAAACTATGCGTTGCACCCGAATCGAATAGTACTCGAGCAGGTATATTTTTATAGAGTAATATACGTGTTACAATAGTATCGGACCCAAACGTCTCGTCTCGAGTCAATGCATAGACTCAACCTTGTGCTCCATGATGTTGATTTGACGGGTTCACTGGTACCACATTCGCAACTTGCAGTGTAGGCGCTTTATACGAATTTGGAATATTTCTTGGGGGGTGTTGATTTGGCTTCCCCGCCTGACAGAATTAACTGAAGTGGCCTAGCTCGCCACACTTGAAGCATGTTCTCAATTTATAATCGGTGCTCAGTGCCCACGCTTGTCTCATCTGTTGCAAGTTACTGCAGAAAAGTGACTTCGATTCTCAAACGTGTTTTGACGCTTTGGTACCCCCGATCCCCTGGCGTCGTTAGGTCGTTTATTAAAATTATTGTCGACGACCGGCACGGCTTGTTACATACAGCCGAAGATCCGCTCACTATCAAGTGCGGCTTCATAGGATTTACGATAGGTTTGGCATCGCTGATTCATGATGTCCCTACACAATTCTTCGTTGAGGCCTTGTTGAAAACGCTCGCACCATTCTTCTTTGTTGGGCAGGAAGGTGCCGTCAAATTTCGTAAGTTTTGAGAAGCTTGCATGATAATCTTCAACTATCATATTCTCTTGCCTCAACATCATGAACTCATCCCCCTTTATCGACGATGGCGCGAGGAACGTACTGCTCAAGAAAGGTTGCTTGAATATTTCTCAGGAAATCTTGGTACTGGAATCGGTTTTGTAGATTTCCTGCTTCTTCGTAGCCCACCAGTCGTGAGCCCTCAATTGCAGTTGTAATGTCGCATACTACCCTCTGGGACCTTTTGATGCTGAGAAGGTTAAATAAATCTTCAATCTCTACGAGCCATCCCACAATCACGTCAGGCTCCGCTCGACCATTGAACTTAGGCGGATTCATCTTGCGAAACTCCATTGCTTTGAACAAGGAAGAAGAGTTCATCGTTTGTGGTTGAACTTCTTCCTCGACTTCCTCTGGAACGTCTTCCCTCTCTTCGGATGCCACAACTGTTGCTTTTGTGTTGCCCACCATATTGCTTGCGATCTATGTTAGGTCGTCCATTGTTTCTGCTGCACACCAAATTGGGCTTTGATTTGCATCTGAAGCTGTTGCTACTGCAGCTCCATCAACTGCAGCATTTTCTCCATCGTAGTCTCGCTAGGGCTAGCACCCTTCGAACTCGACAAACTATCTACGCGTTGGTTGCTGTGCCAGGATTGTTTTTATTTTTCTTCATCATTCCTACAAACAAAGTAAACCCGTTAGTATTTTTACAAAAATCTACGGGCTTACCTGTGTGGAACTTTTATTTCACGCAGCATGTCGACAAGCATTCAATCGAGTAATCGCAACCAACATTCCAAATAAAATTTTTCAAAAATTCGAGGAAACATAACTGTACTTTGATACCAATTTGCCACGCCCTGATTCGACAAACCGTTCATCCATGTTCCCATTTTTGCCGAATCAACCATCCTTGCTAAGGCGTGATGTCATACGAGTCTGGAGTTGCACTCTGTCACGACCCACCCATTTTTTTATTTTTATTCGGGATGCGAGTGCATGTCCAAGCCAGCCTACGTCGCAGAGTCGGCGATAGAACGCTGTCAAGGCCATGATGCTCAAAATCACATATCTATAACTTTATTAGCTCATTCAGAAAACTAAAACAACTTTACAAAGTTTACAAGTTTTACATTTAATCCAAGTACAATGTCTCACAAAATAAAATAAAACAACTAATCTAACTAATCTTCTAGGTTGACCTCAGCATACCCATGCCTCCCAAAAGCTAAGAGAAGCCGCGACTAACCTAAAAAATATTGGTTTATCCAGTCAGGATGGAACGAGTACAATTTATTGAGTGCAGTTCCAATATATACTAACCACTATAAGACAAAAGTTAGCCATAAAATACATGATGAGAATATCTAGGAAAAGTAACAAGAAACATAAAAAATATCTGATAGAAAAATATGACATCATGTAACGAGTAGAGCAGCGAATATAACTATCTATGTGACTTGAAGTACCTTTCGATATGTGATCGATCTGGGGACAGTTATACCACAAGGTCTAAGTTAATTACTAGGTCTACTTTAACGAGGTCTACTTTATTTAACAAGGTCTACTATGCAGGAAATAAAACATGGACTAAGGTCTGGTCATATATCTATTAGTACTTCTTCGTCATGGTACCATGTACAAAGCAGAAAACATAACATGAACAAGAAACATGAGTGCTATTGTGTAACGAGCATGTCAAGAATTAAGTATGATATAACTAACAGTGTGATATAGGAATTAGCAATATTGAAAACAGACAACAAATGTACTCGTCTGAGGTCCTTTGCTGGTGAAACTGATAATACCAACCACTCAGTGTGCCACACAAAATCAAACTCGTGCAACAGTCTCTGGAGGCTGAAACAAATATTATTAATGTGTTTAGAATAGTCAAATTAGCTAGAATAGCCTACCCATAAGTCCAATTCTGGATACAGGAGCAAAACGATAATTTTGGGTCAAAATAGTATCCGCCGTTGGACCTGCTTTGTACCGAAAATGTGACAGAGCCTATGGTCTCTAAAGTCATCAAACTATACATCTATGGGTTTGATTTGATGAGACGAACTCAACTGTATGTCCAAAGTTGGATTTTGGTGGGTCGTGTACAAATTTGCCTGTTGGATCGGGTCGCGGGCCCGCCAAAATAGCGTTCCGATCGACCTTCTCAGAATCGGACCAAACTTGGCACACAAGACCAAAAAATGACACAATCCTATTGGCACAAGTTTTGTCTCGAGATGACGAACGTGCACGAAGTAATTAACTAATTTGCAAAGGGCCGATACGGGGTATCTCGGCGGATACGCCTCGATTTCGTCGCGTACGCACAACGAAATTGAGTTCCATTGAATCCACATGTCGACAACTTTCATATGCGTCTTTCGATGCTCATGGGTTGCGACCACGTCACCTGATTTGTCGGGACGTAGCCGTATCGGAAGATTTTCTAAAATTCTATTTTTTCTAAAAATATTTTTTCTTGATTTTTGGAGAATCGATTTCCTGACGCACAATCGATGAAATTAGACTCTACTAAATGGATTCTGCAGACCTATAGATTGTGTTTAAAAGTCTTCAATTAGTTTTGAAAATTTTATAAAGACCTGATCAGAATCTGACTTCCAAAACAGGGTATTGGACCGCTCTAATGTTCTATTTTTAGACAGATTTTTTTCTTGACTTTGTGTCGATTTATCTTGCAATCTAGGGCGTACTAATTCAAAGTAACTGAAGGGATTGGAAGCCGTATAGTTTATGAACATACCGAATCAAGCAGTTCGCAAAATGACTGAACGAGGGAGGAGAAATCGGTCAGCAAAGTTGGCTCGGCCACCCGTAGTTGCTGTTGTTGCTGCCATCCTCCGTGCGCTGTTTTCGTGCGCTTGGCCGGCCTGGGCGGCGTTTCGGCGTGCCAGGCGGCGCGCGACGACGTCGGGGTCGTGTTGGGGTGTGAGTTTGTATGGGGTTAGGGTTTACAAGATCCTTCCACTTCTCTCAATCGATATATATATATTATATATATATATATATATATATATATATATATATATATATACATACACTCTATTGATCAGTTTTATTCGAGTTACTGTTCCGTGAACAGTAACTCGTGGGATTATTATTTATTATTATTATTATTATTATTATTATTTTTAATTGTTTTTCTTTCCTTTCTCTTTTTCTTTTTCTTTTTTTGACTTTTCTTTAAAACCTTAATAGTTATATATAAAAACCCTTTTCATAAAAATTTAAAAATGTCAAAAGTCCTAATAATAAATTAAATGAATTCTCAAAAATCTTAAAATATTTTCTACAGTATTCTCCAATATATTTTGCACATATATTTTATATTATAAAGGTTATCAACTCTATATACCAATATAATTGGTATATTTAGTATATCAAAAGTAAAACCTTAAATGAAACTTCAAAAATAAAATGTAAATGTCATCTACTCATAATGCAATCTTTCTATATATGGTATTTATAAAGTATTCAGTACATTATTTATTATATAAATATAATTGTCCACTTAATAACATTATCATATATTATATATATGCCATTCATAAAATTATTTGCTAGACAATAAATAATATCGTTATATATATATATATATATATATATATATATATATATATATATATATATATATATATATATATATATATATATATATATATATATATATATATATATATATATATATATACATGGACATTTTGGACGTAACACATGACTACATAGGCTCGGATTTGGTTCCAGTTAAGTCCGGCTAGTTTGGTACAACCAGATTTCCTAAAAGTCATAATATTAATAAATAATTTATTTATTTATTTACAAGGGTCATGTCACGACTTAGTCTGTTTTTTCTAGTTAGAACACACATATGGCTCGGCCTTCACTACCATGGGTAATTCACTAGTTAAAGTACGCCACTGCACTATCCATGCCATGATTTCTAGTCATCTTGTACTCCAAAACTTAACCATGGTTAAGGCCTTCATAATAATAATTAATTACTTAAATATTTATAAAATTTCAAAATCACCATTTAACTCAATCAAATAAATAAATAATAAATAATATTTCAAACTTTTGGGAAGAGGGGTTACACACTCGTACAAGGCAAATGTTACATTTGATCATTTTATTTGAAACACCAAGTTGAAACTTCAAAAATAACATCAGAATTGAACACGCAATTTAGGAAGATAGAAATATATTTTTCATTCATAGCTTGCACGAAGTGCAAGTCGTAATTATATTAGATGTCGTTGCGGCTACATTGATTAAAACATAAGAAATATACTCGACAAGCCTGAACTAACACTTATCGTTCCATACATTCGCCCTTTTATACATTGAAAGCCTTCGATGAATTAGCTTCAAAATACTTCAGAATAGGAAGAGCTTCAAAATGCCTCTCCGAACTTCAGCTTTGACTTAGCAATGTGCACCCCCAGTCCTCGTCACATGCGGGATTGAAGATTAGTATACTTAGAAATGCACTAGTGAGCGGGACAAATCCACTCATATAAACCGACTCTGATTGTTAAGGTAGGCATGAAATTGGAGTTTTCTTTCTATTTAGAACTAAACGAATTCAGTTCATATTGATAGCCTTCATTTGAAACAGTAAAATCATACAGTAAAACATAACAATTTATCTCAATTCTTACCACGGCCGTACTCGTCCCTGCATAAAACAGAGATAATATTTATACCTGTATAAGACAATAGGTGAGCATGCTTCTATCTTACATGTGGTCATTGGTGTTACACGCCACTTGGGACTTAATCGAATTGGCATACAACGCTACCCTTTCAGCCTAGGTTGCAAGCCTTACTGAAGGTCCCGTATGACTCACGCTGAAGCACGATAAACATTCCCCCAAGACGATTCGTTTTCGATGCCCTGGATACCGTTTCGAGGAAAACAAATTTGTGCACAAGTTGTCCATGACATGCCAATGAATGAATATATGAGACCAATTGCATAGTGCGGACAGTATTAAGTAGCATTATCATTTTGACTCATGCGAGGGTTCGTTTCCCCAAAGCCGTACGTTCTGATTTAACGTCCCGTAGGCACCAAATTGCCCGAGGCATCATAAGCTACCATCGACATTTCATATTATTTTACAGCACGTGAAATAGTCTATCTCTTTTGTAGAACCTTAAACTTTCTCATTTTGATGCAAAACTTATATTTTTAGAGTATATTACTCTAAATGATGTTTTTTCCGAGTTCTTGATCTTAGTGGACTGGCATGCATTTAACTTGGCATCGTCGATTTGAAAAGTTCGAGGCAAAAGAATTTGTTTGCAGGACAGAGTAGAAAAGAAGGGGCCGAACCACCCACCAAGTATTCGATCGTGCCGATAGTCGAAGCGCTTCGCAATATTCAAGCTTCAGTTATGTGAGCTCCTGAAATGGCACCAACACTTAGTCATAATTCTTCTTTAATCTTTCATTTTGTAATTTGTAGAATGCATTCAGAAAATGACGCAAAAACACATTCATCAAAACCAAGCGGCGAAAGCTCCAAGAAAACCATACAGCAGTTTGGTCCCGTCGAAGGGACTCTTATGTAGAGCTCACTCGCCGAGACGCTGCCTGCTGCATCTATGACTTTCAACAGAAGATGTTCCATTAATTGGATCGATTCTCGTAATTTTCAAATTGATTTGATCGATGCAGCAAGGTGTTATCGTTTACAAGCTTGGCGATCGAGTCAGATGGCCATCTAAGTTTCCAACCGATCTGACTCGGCACAAGCATATTACGGAGTCCGCCGCCTATCGAAGCGGTGCACTACACTATTGTTGTGTTGCTAGGGCACACAACCATATTATGTTGTGTCATTCGCTTCGAATCGTATACCGATTTCAATCGTACTTTCATATAGGCCTATGTTTTATGTTGTATAAATATTTTATGGTGTTTATGGGTGGTTTTTGTAGGTTTGGAAGACCATAGGGTCAAACTGGGAACCAAAATAAGCTCATATCAAGTTGTTCTATACTATTGCCAGTGTAGAACAACATACTGCTAGTATACTGGCATCTCAGTACAGGGCTAAAGAATGTAATATTTCCTTAGGAGTTTCTTCTTTATTCTAGTGTCATTTCGAGCGACCAACCCTATAAATGTTATTAAAGTATACAATACTAATTTTTTTGGATTTTAGGGAGTTTTAGAAATTGAACTCCTTATATCTGAATCATATTTTAAGTTACGACACAAATCCATTATCGTCACCTAAGCCCATGAACTAGTCCAGTTTGGTTATTTGATTAAATTATATGCATTTGGTAGTAAAAAAAATTGAGTATGAGTATTATCCAATGTATTGTATGTCACAGGATACGTGGATATTTGTCAGTACAAGCTCGCCGCCTGACGCCGACTGTACTGACAGTGTAATGTCCCGTCCCGCTCAGTTCAATCGGAGGAATCGAAATGCCAATAACGTTTGGACTTAGCCATGCAACGGCTTGCTCGAAGTTTCGCTCGGCCAAGACAACTCCTCGCTCAGGTGGGTGGCTTCGGTGAACTTGCCTCAGCATGGCCTTCACACTAATAATTGGATGTTTTCAACTGCACTGAGTTGGTATGCTAAAAAGAGACGAACCCACATAGCATAAGAAAATAATCCCAATTGAGTCAGATTGAGTTAGAATATGGAAAAGTCTCACAGTTGGCTTAGAAACGTTGTACGATGCTTTAAATTGACACATAGTCGCCACAAGAATATGGACTTAAAATAGTCATAGGCATCGCAAGACACAAATGCATGGTAAAGAATGCATGTCCCACCGTCCAATGCTTGGTATAACATAATTGTCCCACAAGTCTCATTACACGTTTCCACGGTGCAAGGCTTGGCATAGCCTTTACTCGTCCCACAGATTAAGTTGTATCGCACTATTTACGCACGAGTAAGGCACTCGAAGGACACGGTTGTTCAAGTTGAGCACATGTACGGTCCTACGGTTCTACAGCTTGAGATAGCCATATGTTTTACGGTCTCAAGGTCCGTCATATAGAGTATGACTTGGAAGGTAGTGTCGCACATGACACAATTGGTTTAAGGCATGAAACATGGTTGTTTCAATAAAAAAATATGCCACGGTCTAATATATGGAAACACTAAAAAATATGTCAGGACAGTAGGTCAGTCGCCGAGGCAATCCCTGGTTTGGGCTCTGCAAAGAAGTATAAAGAGTAAAGAAGTGAAGTAAAGGAAGTAAGTTGTACTATCGGTTAGACCATACATTTACGTGGAGTCTAGAAGTCTCGTAGGTGCATGGTCATGGATACCTTGTGCACAAGGTTTTGCATCCTCGATTCGGTAGCCTGGGCCACATGATTGTATCGACATAGGAGGGTAGCAAGGTAGACAGGCAAGAACGCGCTGCGATGATTTGAGCACTTCAGCAGGGCTAGTTACCCTTGGTTGTAAGTGTCTCGTCTATACCACCTACATGTCCAAGATCACTTGAATTGTCAGTGACCTTTCATATAGATAAGTTGGTGTGCTGAACGGTAATCTGCATGCACGGTGTCGGTCGAATCAAAGGAGGTGCAAGCACGACACAAATTGACTCAAGAAGGTATGCACGGTTGCAACACCATTGTGGAGCCTAATATTTAGGCTATAGTAAAGACGTGCTTCGGCAAGATGTGGCATCGAGTATTAAGTTGTTGGCACAGAGTTACATAAGTTGGAATTGAGTCTTTTTGAGTTTAAGTCAGGAAGGACCGTAAGGCAAAGTTTGGTTAAGTCATGTTGAATTATGAGACAGCCTCGATATTGATGCACGAACAGAGTTTATGGTACAACCTCGATGTTGCATCTCAAGGTATAGTCCAAAAAGGTAAGCACGAGTCGGTATGATGATGTTGTTGGTACGAAAATGGTCTAGAAGCACAAGGATAAATAAGTTTTCGGTACGAGGCACGGTAATGGTCTAGAGACAAAATATGTCAGGAGTCCATGTCCTAAAATAGATCCTAAGGCAAGATTAGAAAGACAATCGAAGGGATATGTTGCATAAACTAAATAAACGTATTGGTTTTGTATGGATGGACGAGGAGCTCATGCCACGAGTACGGTTGTGTACTGATATCCACACAGTTTTCAAGCTCAAGTTACAGGTCATTCTCGTCGGGACGGAGCTGCTTGGATACGCTGAGGCATGGACTTCCTTTGCGTTTCGAGGCGTGCGGACGCATTAAAGACTTCACCTATAAGGGAAATGTATGGACATCGCCTTATGAAGCATCCGCTGGCTTGTTATATCGTATTAAAAGATGAGAGAGAGCTGAGCGATTGTATTCTGAGAGAAAGTAAGCTTGAGCGACTTGTAATCTGGCTTCGTGACCTTTGTAATCTTATTTTTATTATCAATAAAAAGATTGGATTTTGTTTGTATATCATTGCATTCATTCAATACTTCTGCTTTGGGACTTCTGTGTGACAGCCCCATCGCAAGCTGCTATAATTGTCCGTTATGAAACCTGTTTGCCATTAAAAAGTTTGAAATAAACTTTATATATAATCACAAACAAAACAAAGTATAATATAGGATCTCGTTAGGATCCTAGTAGTACACTTTTATTTTTATCTGGGAACCGTGGCGATGAAGAGGTTATTCTTTACTCCGTTAACGATCCGACGACGATCTTGGACTCTCTGAAGGTCCGAGTTACTCTGGAACGGATAGTGAATTGAAGAGGATTGAAGATCTTGCAAGTGCTCTGGATGCTAAAGTGCTTGAAAAGTTGAAGATCGAAGCTGTTGAATGAAGGAATGATCCTTCTATTTATAGGCAACGGAATGATCCGTTTATGCGTGTATATACGATGCGCGCATAGAGATTTTACATGTAGGGAAGCCACATGTCTGACTTTGTTGGGCGTATGGATGATGCGCTGGGGAGCTGGAGCTAAATCTGTTTGAATTGCACTGTTGAGCTGCGGAGGAGCTGACATGTGGCATTGTTGAGATTTGGTTATTGCTGAGATCTTGGGCGGTTGGCACCCGTTCGTAGACAGAACTGAGTCAATGACACGCATGGCTCATATCTATTGCTCAAATATCTTGGATCTATTGCAGGTTGATCGGCTTAGATACGCCTATGATATGGCGTATGGAGAGACTTGTTTACCTGACTTTTAGGGGTCAGTAACATGTCTGGGTGCATGGCTTTTGAGGCGCATACAGAGCTTGAGTGCATGGCTGCTAAGGCACATGCGAGTGATCAGTCGGCTACGTGGCAGAACAAAGCCATAACCGACAAACGAGTGATGATTGCGTCTCTTCATCTTATGCAAAAGCTGACCATTCTGACTTCGAGACGTGTGCTGCTGTCATTTTGGTCATTTTAGCATTAAATGCTTTGATGGATGGAGAGCTTTAGATGAACACATCAGTCGTACAACACATGGGGCTGACGAGCGCATAAGCTGCGTGGCGCATCTTCTTTAGTTATCTTTGTTGAGTCTTTCGAGGTAATGACTTTGACTAAGCTGATTTTGATATGGCAGATTCAATACTATTAATGCAAGTTTATTGCACTGACTTCAAAGAAGTTGCCACTTGGCGCATGGGTTTGATTTGCCCTGGCCTATAAATAGCAGTGTAAAGATTTTGCTCGTTCATTTCATCCAAACTTCTCATTTGAGATGAACTCGACCGATCCTTCTCCTTGGCATTGCGGATTGTGGATCTCTCGTTCAAAGAAGCTTTGATTTCGACGATGAACTTTTCAGAAGACTGAGATGCGTCGAGAGAGTTATGGACACAACAGCTTATGTTTGAGCCCATGTCGGCAATGTTCTTCTACAAGATAGCGTTGGGTGCCTTTGCATCCAAAGATCGAGGTCGTCGTGTCCGACTTTCATTATGCTGGAAGAGCCACCAGGTTTGGATTGATTGCCAACCCACGTTCTGCTCAATAAATGCTTTATTAGCTGAAGCACTCGCGTGTTGACGAGGAAGTGATTCGCTCTGATGAGGAGGGATGATGCGCCTATGCCGAGATGTCAGAGTGATGCGCCTAGCTGAGTTGATGCGCCTAGTTGTAGAGTTTAGGCTTCTTTGTAATAAACTTTTTATTGTAATCATTTTAGCCATGCAATAGATTTTATATGAAATAAAAAATCAACTCTTCATGTGTTTTTTATTTTTGTTGTCTTTGAATGATGCGCTGTCATTTGTCCTGTGTCTTCGGCGCACGATGTTTGTCGCGCATAGACACTTTGGTTTTCGAATGTGCCTAAAATTCTATGCTTCTACAGAATCCACCTTGCATAAGCGCAACCTACACTCATGCGGTATCATGCCTTAGCGAGGACTATCGCTCCTCCGGGAGCGGGGCATGAATTGATGGTATTAGAACACGGATTTACGTCCTTGGACTTCCGATTGAATTCTTTAACCCTTATGGTTTCGTACTAAATGTCGTTTTCACAAATCGATATCGTTGGTGTGCTCTCTCTCAATATTCTATGGGATGTTCCAAACAATAAGTTTATCTATTTTGTAAAATCTCACGAGGGAAAATTTTGGTTGAATAAAAGATTTTCACGTATGGCACAGTTGGCTAAGTCGGGCTAGGCATATACACCAAAATTTGTATCGATGTTAGCAAAGTTGTGTGCGGGATTCAAATTGTGTCCAACAAGAATGAGTTAGACTTGATTTATAAAAATGTTGGATAGTTGTGATAGTGGTGCTATCGAACGACGATATCGTTAATGCGATATAGACAGAACGTGCTAAGGAACGGTTCAAACGGAGATTCAACGTGATCGGTTGTGAATCGAATGATCATTTTGGATTTGTCGAATGACTTCACCTTGAGTGGTGGATGGGATAGCCTCGGGGATGTCGATCGATTGAAGATGCGGGTACCAATGAGTCTATCAGCAAGTGACCCGACTATGCAAAGCCTTAGAAAGAGTATTCAAACTAATCGTGGCTTTAAATAGTTAGTACGAGCATATTCGAATAAACGAGAAGACGACGTGCATTGACAGGATCGTGCTGAGTATGAAATGCAAAATAATTGAGTAGGTAGATTGAATCAAAAAAAAGTTAAGGTGTAACGAAAAGATGACTCAGTCAAGAAATCGATGTGAATTGTATACGAAACGTTAGCACGATTGAAAGCTAGCATGCATAAAATGATTCCAGTATATGAGAATGACTCTAAGATTTGGGATAAATGTTGCTAAATAACTTGAGTTAGCATAGAACGATGCGATTTGATGAATATATTGCTTGATGACTAAGATTGACTATAACAAATGTGATTTGGGCTTGAACGAATTGATCATATGACTTGTTCGGAAGATAACTATAATGAAATGATCTTGGATTTGTTAGAGTTGATCGCATATCCAGTTGGACGATAGTATTAGTTGTACGACTCGGAGTTTGTTGCAAAGGAAGATCGTCAGGTTATGTATATCATCAATGGTATTGAGGCATATCAAAGATCAATATGCGATAACTCGGGGGTGCTCTGATTCGAGGAATGTCGATCATGTAAAATATTATTGACCAAATGGATGCGACATTTAGGATTTTGATAGTGATGAATGTTTGGAAATGATGAACTTGGAGTTTACGTGAATGGATGCTTCTCGTACTATGTGAAATAAAAATGTTGATGAATTCGTTGAATCGATGATATGAAGATTATTATGACTCGGGAAATTTATAAGTAGGTAATCATTATGATTTTGCGATGGGATGAAAAAGAAAGTGTCTTGATTGTTTTGATGATAACCACAACGTTGACGTTCTTGTCTTGTGCGAGCGAACTCCAGCCTTGTACATGCGTCATGCCGGATTAGAACGATCATTCTACGGGAGAGCTTGCATAGTGATTCATGTCCAGCAGAGATGATCGAACTTACGAAAGATCAGGGCATGGAATTTGGATTATTTTAACTTATGGTTTGATGCGAAGGTGAATTCGAGGATTGTTTGGGTACTTGTGATTGACGATAAAGTGAGTTTGAGGATTGAGTAGAACAATGTGCGTATCGAGAATGAATTAGTCTAGACTCAAAGCAAGAGTTACACCCAGATGAGGATGATTATCCTGCGGGAGCGTTAGCATAATGATTTTATGTCCAACGTAGATAATCGGGCTTGGGAGATTGGAGTGTGACATATTGTTACGCTAGACGACCTTGTGATCGAATATGTAAATTGTGTTAACGACTTAGGGATATGGTATGAGAATTATGATTTAGAGACAAATCATGTCATAGTGTTCTAGACTTGGATAGGACGGATATATGGATTATATCGAACATGTTTGAGAAGATAGACTACATGAATTACAAGTTTGGATGTGCAATATTGATATGCCGAGGAATTGGTTAAGCAGAACTTACCGTATGATGGCTTTGCTGAATAACTCGGACCCCTGGATTGAACGCTGCGAATGCGAATAGAGAAAACTATGTTCGAAATTTAGAAATGGAGTGATGCGAGCTTGGGTAGAAAATTCCGTACTATCAACTTTGGTTTGACCTTAGGATTGGGGTCAGTGTTGATATCATTTTTTGGAACGGTGATTCCAATACCGACGGTTAACTTTAGCCTAAAAAGATAGCCTAGCGGTTAGGCAGACGTCCTATGCAGAGAGATAGAAATTGTGTAATCGACCCTAATGAGAGTTGCCAAAGTATTTTGAAAAAAATTTGAGGATTGATAGATTAGATATTGGTGTTGATGGATATAACGATTCAATTTTGTAGAGACACCACTCACGAGGCTTAGCTGAAATGCATATATTTTTGGGACGTCCTGAATATATGCATGATCCAACTTGAGGGGTAATGGCGGATTCTCTATCACGAGGCTTGGTTAAAATTCATATATTTCGGGGACGCCATAAATATGTGCACGATCAAACTAAGTGATACATTGAATTCGAGTAAGACTAAAGGAATGGAACAGTATCGAAGATTTTGAGATCGTAAGTTTCAAAAGAAAATAATTGATGGTAGTACGATTGTTGGATTTGAAATGAACTCGAATATTGATCGAGGCATTGATGCATGTCAGGTTCGAAGATTGGTTAAGGAAGAGTAACACTAGGTTTCGACTAGGAGACGACGAATGAACAATTTGATAAAATTATGATTCAGAGATTGTTAGGGATGTCTATTGAATGATTAGCCCTAGAACTAAGTTGTCCATGTACGCGACGAGTATAAGTTATCACAAGTTTGAGATATAGTTGTTCGATATGAAAAATAATAACTAAAGCACGAACATCGTTCGGATTGAAGAAACACATAGGAGGAGTGTGTGCGAGAGTCATTGAATATTGAATCGAGTGATAAGGCGATGAGTGTGTAGTCAGTAAGTTTTGAGGATGAAGCTTTTCAGAGTGGTGTATTATGTAATGCCCTGTCCCGTTCAGTTCAAAAGGAGGAATCGAACGCCAACAACGTTTGGACTTAGCCATGCAATGGCTTGCTCAAAGTCCCGCTCGGCTGAGGTAATTCCTCGCTCAGGTAGGTAGCTTCCGTGAACTTGCCTCAGCTTAGCCTTTACACTAATTGGATGTTTTTAACTGCACTGAGTAGGTATACTAATAAAAGAGACAAACCCATATAGCAGAAGGGAATAATCCCAGTTATGTTAGATTGAGTTAGAATATGGAAAAGTCTCACAGTTGGCTTAGAAATGTTGTACGACGTGCTTTCAAATTGACACTCGGTCCTTCGTCCCGTGACTTAAAAAAGGAAAAGTTGGTCTATGTTGTCACAAGACTATGGACTTAGCATAGTCATAGGTGTCGCACGACCTAAATACATGGTAAAGCATGCACTGTCCCACCGTCGAAAGCTTGGTATAGCATAATTGTCCCACAAGTCTCATTACGCATTTCTACGGTGCAAGGCTTGGCATAGCCTTTACTCGGCCCACGGATTAAGTTGTATCGTACGATTTTGGCACGAGTAAGGCACTCAAAGAACACGGTTGTTCAAGTTGAGCACGTACATGGTCCCACAGTTCTTCGGCTTGAAATAGCCACATGTTCCTATAGTCTCAAGGTCCGTCATATAGAGTATGACTCGGGTGGTAGTGTCGCACATGGCACAATTGGTTTAAGGCATGAAATACGATTGTTTTAATGAGAAGTATGCCACGGTCTATGGCACATATGGAAACACTGAACAATATATCAGGACTGTAGGTCAGTCGCAGAGGCAATCCCTGGTTTGGGCTCTGCAAAGAAGTATAAAGAGTAAAAAAATTAAGCAAAGGAAGTAAGTTGTACGTCGATTAGGCCATGCATTTATATGGAGTCTAGAAGTCTCATAGGTATGGTTATGGATAACTTGTGCACAAGTTTTTGCATCCTCGATTTGGTAGCCTCGGGCCACAGGACCGTATCGACTTAGGAGGGTAACAAGGTAGACAGGCAAGAACACGTCGTAGTGATTCGAGCACTTTAGCAGGGCTAGCTACCCTTGGTTGTAAGTGTCTCGTCTGCACCATCTATATGTCCAAGAGCTTGAATTGTTAGTGACCTTTCATACAAATAAGTTGGTGTGGTGAGCGGCAATCCGCAACACGGTGTCAGTAGAACCAAAGGAGGTGCAAGCACGGCACGAATTGAGTCAAGAAGCTATGCACGGTTACAACGTCATTGTGGAGCCTAAGATTTGGGCTATAGTAAAGACACGTACTTCAGCATGAGATGTGGCATCGAGTATTAAGTCGTTGGCACAGAGTTGCATAAGTTGGAATTGAGTCTTTTTCGAGTTTAAATTTGGAAGGACCGTAAGAAAAGTTTGGTTAAGTCATGTTGAATTGTGAGGCACAGACTCGATGTTGATGCACGACACAGTTTATGGCATGACCACGTTGTTGCATCTCAAGGTATGGGACAAAGGAAAGTATGAGTCGGTATGTTGATGTTGTTGGCACGAAAATAGTCTAAAGCACAAGAATAAGTAAGTTATCGGTACGAGGCACGGTGATGGTCTAGAGACACAAAATAGGCCAGAAGTCCATGTCCTAAGACAGATCCTAAGGCAAGATTAGAAAGATAATGAATGAATATGTTGCATAAACTAAATGAACGTGTTGGTTTTGTTTAGGAGGGCGAGGAGCTCACACCACTAGTACGGTTGTGTACTGACATCCATATAGTTTTCATGCGCAGGTTTCAGGTCCTTGTTCGTCAGGACGGAGCTCGTTTGGACACGCTGAGGCATAAACTTCCTTGGTGTTTGCAAAAAACAAAAAGTTTATTCCAAACTTAAAAAGAATTGTACAAAGTACAATGAATTCTGGAAAATACAACTTTAGGAATCCGATCAGAAGACGATCGCTTTATCCCTTAGACTATGTAAACTTGAATAATAAAGCCTCTGGAGAATGCAGCAGCACTTTTGTAAGAACTCTTGATCTCTGATCCCTTGATAATGATTGGAAACTCTATTAATTGTTTTAGCAGATATTCTGATGTGCGCGAGGTTGAACTGCGCGACTTTAGGTTGTGCCAACTTCAGGTTACGCCAACTTTCATTCAGTTATTCGAACGTATACTAACTGTATTTAGATGCGTGGCATCATATGATTGAAATGTGCATGGTCATGTACAGAGTAGTGGACACGTTTTGAGAGATTAGTGGCACGTGCCATGTCATCCTGCTTTAGAACGTAAGTTGCCTCAACTTTATCAGGTTGCACGAGCTTCAGTCAACAAGTCAAACTGCGCTTGATTAGGTTGCGCCTATGCACAGCTTAGTGCATAGGCACGTGGCAGAATTTGGGTCTATAAGAAGAGTTTGTTCAGGTTGAGCCTAGACGCAACTTGCAGAGTACGCGGAACAGCTGTCATCAAATGACAGTAAATCGTCTCGAGCGCCACGCTTTACGGGATTCGAAGAGATTTTCTTCGTTGTCAGTGCTGTCAGTTGTCAGTGCTGTCAGTTAATGATGACAATTATTGTCAGGCGCCACGTAGGCTTAGGCACAATGTGATTGGGCGCAATCTGATATATGGTGCAACTTGAGCAGTGGCATAACTTGATCTCTGGGCTTCATAACAGTGGCACAACTTGATTTTTTGGGCACAACTTGATTGCGGAGTAGTACAAACATGGCGTAACTTGATTTTTAGGCTCTACAAGACCCTCTTCAAAGTTTTCAAATTTTGAAATGTCACAAAACTTCGAAATACTTTGAATCGTGGCAATTACTGAGTCAAGTTGTGCCTATCTCGCGCAGTTGTTGCGAGCTGTTACGACTTTTATGCGCAACTGAGGGTGACTGTTAGGATTCTGTTTTAGGCTATAAATAACCCTTTGTTAACCGACTGTAACTCTTTACTTTTGCTTTAATCTTCTGAGAGACTTCTTTGAGCTCTTGCGATCTTTCCTCCGACCATCTCTTCGAAATACTTTACAAACAAAATGTCGCCTCTGCTGGGGACGACTTTCTCCTCCGACGAGAATATGACAACACAATGTGATACCGTGTCAATCGGTAAGACGCATAAGACCCTGGTTGTTCAAGTCAACCAGACAGCCTACGAGGATATGATCAATACCAAGAGCACCACGCGCACCGTGGCTATTGCCAAGAACAGAACTGTGTGGACTCCTAAGTCTTCCACAATTGTTGTTGCACAGGCACAACCTGAGCGCTCAATGGCCAAGGTCAATCTGCCTCTGTGGCCCAGGCGCAGCCTGCTTCTGTTGCCCACGCACAACCCACTCATTCTGTTGCCCGAGTGCAACCTATTCACTCTGCTGCTACGACGTAAACTGCTTCTGTGACCAAGGCGCAGTCTACTACTGTTGTTCGTGCGCAACCCACTCACTCTGCTGCCAAGGCGCAACTCGTGGTCCATTCTACTAAGGCACAACCCACTCACTCTGCTGCAAAGACGCAACCAGTTGCCCGTTCTGCTATGGCGCAACCTATGCATTCTGTTGTCCGAGCACAACTTACATACTCTGTTGCCCTGGCGCAACCTAAGGAAAATAGCCTTTTGGCTATTCCCTCTTCTTCTCCAGTTCTGAACTTGGAGAAGCAATGTTCTAGTACTAGTACTAGACAGAACAAAGGGAAGGGTCCTTTAACACTTTCTCAACTTGCGCAACCTGCGCCTATTATGGTTCAACAACAAAATAGAGGGAAACACTTCTTCGTTAACCCTTCACAAAATAAAGAAAGCACCCTTTGGTCTTTTCTCAATCTTCCCCAGTCTATGACTCGGAGGAAAATATCCCAGACTGTACATTTACACCAGTCAAAACAAGAATTCCTTTGAACAGAGACTCCTCTATTCTCAACAGAGATCTTCAAATCTCTGCTAGAGGGAAGAATGTTGATCAAAGAGGCATTCTGCCTACCCCTATGGTAACTTCTCAAGATCTTCCAACCTTGTATATCTCAAGATCCAAGCAAGAAAAATTGCTGGTATCTCAGACAGATACACCGGGAGCAGAATTATCTGATTTGCGTGCCTATCTCAACAGGTGCCAATCAGTATCAACCTCGGTAAAATGCAAGCATCCTATGCAAAGGGCCAATTTGCGCCAGAAATACAGCTTTGAAGAGAAAGACCCAATCACTTATGCCAATGAATTAAGTACTTCTCTGTACACCCACGGAACTAAACATCTTAAGAACCATAGTCATATTCCTAACATCATTAAGGAATATGTTCCTCTGAGTTCTTCTCGTCCCGTGGTGGTAACTGATCTCCGAGAACGTCTTACACAAAAACGGTAGATCACGGAGACATCTCACTCACCTTTAAACCACCCATCAGAACGCCACTGCCTTCATGAAGTGGTTATCAAGTGTTGTTGCCAATCAGCTAAGCGATCTATCTTCATCGTCAGAATTATGCTTCAACTCCTGAACCCATGATGGTAGATGATGATGATGAGCTGTTATATGCTTCTGTCAATATGACTTTCCAGGATACTGGGGGTAGAAAATCTTCAAAGCGTGGCACGTCTCACAATCCTAGTCAACAGTACTCGGGTCAACTCCGTGAATCCAGTAAAGGGGTCTTTCAACATACCAGATCGAAAAATCAAAATTTGGACCAGGATGACTTTAATCAGGAATATCTCCCATCACTCATCTGGAAGAGGATTCTCTATCTGACTTTGATGCAGATAGTAAAAGCTTTGAACAAACTATCTCATCAATAGTAGCAAGAGAGGTGACAGCATATGCTGTTACAGAAGACCAAGACGCTTCTAGTTCAGTCAGTCAAGAACAACGAATTACTGCACTGGAAGATAAACTGAAGACCATGGCTGAAATGGTCGCAAGTATGCACACCATAATCATGGCTCAACATGCAGTACCACCGGTTATGAATCCTGCTACAAATCTCGAGCTCATAGCATCTTCTGTGCTTGTCAATATTGGTCTGGGTACCATCTCCCCAGGTTGCTTCTGTACCGATTTAAGTCGCTCCAGTCATTCTGGTGCTGAGGGGTAATTATCATGGTGTTCCTTCTCCTAATACCTCGAATCAACCCACCAATTCACAGTCATCAGGGATGCTAAAGAGGCTATAAAACTTTTACACACCCAGTTCGAGGCCTACAAGCAGAAGGATGGTCTACAAAGACTTGGTAAAAACAACCTTATCCTGCGGAATGGAAGGAGGTTCAATTTCCTCCTAAATACAAGCTTCCTACCATTATGCTGTTTGATGGCATCACTTCTCTAAGTCAGTATATCAATCACTTTGAAGTGATGACTGATCAATTGCAGCCAAATGATGCTCTTCTTACCAGGGTGTTCATCGGTTGTTTAGCCGGTGCTGCATATGACTGGTACCGTAGTTTGCCTGATGGCTGCATAACCTCCTTTGCTGGTTTTAAGCAAATGTTCTTAGAATGATTTTATGAGGGGGTCAACGATATGACTATGTCTGCCCTCATAAAAATTAAATAAAAACACAATGAAACCATTGAGAATTTTATTGAAAGATTTCGCCGTGAGGCACTCAAAATGCCCCTAGGAACTCCATCTGTTGTGATAATAGACACCTGCAAATCAAACTTGTTGCCTATTTCAGCATGTGGACAGGATCAACACAATTCCAAGACTGGCCTTCTTTCATTATAAATGCCAAAGCTGCGAAAGTTAGTGCCGAGAAGTTCAAATAGTTAGGAGTGCAAATGGCTAATCCCAATCAAGACGAACATCCTACATCCGGCAACAATAATCGCCAGAACAATCGCAGGGGCAAGGAAACATTGGCTATCAATTTCAAGGGCAAAGAATCATTGGCTGTCAATGTCTCTCAGCCTACACCCACTCCATCAGCACCACCATAAAAAGCACTTCGTCCAAAAGAAGAGTACTCTTTCGATGAAGATGATATCATGAGCATCTTCGATTACTTGATCAAAGGCAATAAGTTTCAACTGCCGGAGGCAAAATGGCCAGAGGAAGTGGGTAAGACTGACCACCCTAAATATTGTGTTTATTACAGGTTTATACGGCATCCAACTCGAGCATGCTACGTGCTCAAAGGCAAAATCCAAGAGATGGTCAACTCTGGAGCTGTTACTTTCCAACAGAATGAGAAGATTGTGATAGCCAATATCGTCTCTGTACAATTTGGTGACTTTCCACCGCAACTAGTACAAGATGGTGTTGTCCCCATTCTGAGGGCTACTCTCGAGATCGTGAATCTTCCACCTCCCCAAAATGAAGGTCTTGTTCTGCTATCCACTAATAAAGGAGAAATCATGTGGATTCATCCAGATTTAGTGGCAGACTTTGAAGCGCCTTCTTCTTCCAATCGAAAGAAGCGTTCTAAAACTAAATCGAAGAGCTGCAACATGGTATCCTTTGAACCTGTAGCAGAAGAAGAAATTTTAATCGGCACCAAATCTGGAAGACCTTACCTCCGAGAGTATCCCGAAACTCAAGAGAATCCTGCTCTATCTCCTGAGATTATTCCTGCATCATCTTCTCATGTTGAGAATATACCATCTATATCTTCGCCAGTAGTGAAACCAATTTCTTCTAAACCAACATCAGCAGACAAGGGAAAGCAACATGTTCACTTTGATAAAGCGTTGAAGAAGTCCTCATCTCTCGGACTTCAGAAGCCATATAATTTTGATATACTGGCTCAATTGGCTAACACTCCAGCGAGATTGTCAATCTTCGAACTCTTACGTCTCTCAAAAGAAACTCGAGAAACGTTGAGTGAAGCCTTAATGCAGGCTGATGCTTGTCTTACCCTCCTCAAGAAGCCTGAAAAGGAGTCTGTCAGTTGTACACATTGTTATAGTGTATTTGAACTGATGCCCAACATCACCTTTACACAAGATGATATGCTGTTAGAAGACAATCGTCATGATCGTTCTCTCTACTTCACGGGATATATGGACACCATGAAAGTCGATCGCATTCTGATTGACCCAGGGTCAGCACTTAGCATTATGTCGAAGACTCTGCTGGACGCTTTGAAGATCCCGGTGCACAACCTTTCTTCAACTATCACTACCATTTTGGGGTTCAATCAAGGAAGAAGTGAACCTTTGGAGAAGATACGCCTGAAACTTCAAATCGGCAATCTTCGTACGAAGGTAACTTTCTAAGTGATTGAAAATCATGGTTCATACAATGCTTTGCTGGGAAGACCATTCCTCTATGAACACAATATTGTACCTTCTATTCTCCATCAATGTTTCAAATAGTGGATGGCAATGGAGAAGTACAGAAAGAAGTTGCAGACTTAAATCCTTTCAAGAGGGCTGAAGCATACTGCAACGATTCTCGCATGTCCAAAGAGGAATTCATGAAGGTGGTATTGGCAATGGATACTGACGAAGAACAGAAAGGTATGCCAAATGATACTCTGGTGATCCCTGTCAAAGGACGTACTTTCTGTCCTCAGTCTTCCAAGATATTGACCATTTACCTTCCTTCTCACAAGAAGCCCTCCTAGTGTCAGACAGGAACAAAGGGAGCTCACCTTTCTGAGCCATTTGTAATCAACCTTCGTCGTAAAAACTCTCTCCCTCCTTCTCGTTCTTCTTCTCCTCCTCTGGTCATCAATCTGGCTAAGCCTTCTAAGGCTAAAGGTCCTATTGTAAATGATGATGTAAAGATCAATAAAGTAGCATCTCCTTTGCAGTATATTGATGTCTCTTATCATACTCAATATTATTTGGATATGTTAGATAGCTTCAAACCACTTACAATAGGAGTCGTACCATCTCTCCAAAATATGGTATCACTTGAATTAATATAAGAATCGTTCTTCCTAGTGCCTTCTCGAAAGAAAGGCAAAACTCCTATACTTTTTAGTAAAAGAAAAGAACAAAAAAATCATGCTTGACAGCGATAATAAGGATGATACAGGAAGGCTACAACTACGTTGTTATAGTCCACAATCCAAGGCAATCATCCGTAAAATGGGCTATGATTTCAAAATCGGCCTCAATGGCGGCAAAGGAAGGTGAACTCCTATTCTTGTCCCAAAAGGAAAATCACAACAATACTATAGCAAAACAAAACATGGGCTGGGTTATACTTCACCAGTTATGACTCCACAAGCCTCTGAATCTGATAAAGATGAATGCTCTAATTCTTCAGATTCTATTTCATGCGACTCTGATACCAGTATTGGTCATGTCCATCGGGTGACAGTATCTTCTAATATGGTGTCTGCCGAGTTCTCAGAAAATAACGAGGATGATATTGAAGAAGCTCCTAAAGCAGATCCTTGGACACAAAGGATGGACACTCAGTGGGAACTCTATTTTGAACAATGAGAACCACCTACCGAAGATCAACTAATCAAGATCAATGTTGGAAAGAAAGATGTACCGCGACCGATCTTCATTAGCAAAAATCTTCCAGAGGATGATAAACAAGAACTGATTCACCTCATTCGTGAATATATCGATGCCTTCGCCTGGAGCTATGAAGATATGCCGGGTTTAGATCCTCAGGTCGCAACTCATAAACTTAACATTTTGCCTAATACCAAGCCAGTCAAACAACAACAACGACGATTCAAGCCTGAAATGATGGATGCGATAGATGATGAAGTCAGAAAGCTTATCGCTTGTGGTTTTATCAGAGAAGAATAGCATCCCGACTGGGTAGCCAACGTTGTCCCAGTCTTAAAGAAGACCGAGAAGGTTCGAGTGTGCATAGACTTTCGAGATCTCAATGACGCTTATCCTAAAGATAAATTCCTCTCCCAATTACTGATGTCATAATCGACAATACTTGTGGATTCGAACGAATCTCTTTCATGGATGGGTTTTCTGGATACAATCAAATCCGAATAAATCCTAAAGATAAAAAATACACTTCATTCCGTACTCCCTACGGAATATACTGCTATACAGTTATGCCTTTCGGTCTTAAGAACGCGGGTGCAACTTACCAACGGGTCATGAGTACTATCTTTCGATATTATTTGCGAAAGACCGTTGAATGATATGTTGACGATATCGCTGTCAAAAGTCGTCTAAAGGAAGATCATATTCAAGATCTAAGAACCATATTCAATCTAATACGCCAGCATCAACTCAAAATAAACCCTACCAAGTCTTTCTTAGGAATCTCCAGTGGCAAATTTCTCGGATTCGTTATTACCTCTAGAGGTATACACGTTGATCCCGAGAAGATCAAAGCCATTCAAGAGATGCGTCCTCCATGCAACCTAAAAGAGCTACAAGGATTCCAGGATTGACTTGCTTACATCAGGAGGTTCATTTCAAATTTGTCTGGACGTTGCAGACCATTTACTCAGTTAATGAAGAAAGGTGTATCTTTCATTTGGACAAAAGAATGTCAACCAACATTTGATGATATAAAGCGATATTGATGAGTCCACCGGTCCTAGTACCACCGATCTCAGGAATACCCTTCTTGATGTATGTCTGGGCAATGGACCATTCATTAGGAGCTTTACTAGCTCAGAAGAACAAAGAAGGTCATGAACAAGCTATTTACTATCTTAGTCGGACGATAATTGGAGCTGAACATCGTTATAGTCCGGTAGAGAAGGAATGCTTAGCCTTAATGTTTGTTGTTCAAAAGACAAGACATTACATCATCGGTCAAACCATTCATGTTATTTCCGAGTTAATCCTCTGCAGGTCTTAATGAAGAAGCCCAGTATACTCAATTCTAGGCTTGCTACATTGGCCATATTATTAGCATAATATGATATGGTATATGTGTAAGCCCCTTGAATTTCAGGGCTATTTTAAATTTTCTAAATGAATTTTTCGATAAATATATTATTATTTAATTATTTTGATCATTAATGTACCTTCCTGTGACTTTGACTTCTGGAGCGTCAGGGATGCCAATCTCTGTAACTCTCTTTACGAGTTTTGAAGTAGACAAAATTATCTTCGTTTTGATATATCATGTCCCACTTAAACTCGTTCCCTGTGATTTTTTTTATCGTGCAACTTCGGGTCAACTTAGACCAATTAATCGTTGAATAATTATTCCCACTTTTATCTTTGATCATCGTTTGCACATTACCGTGACTTTTAATTTAGGAGCACCAGACCAGTCGTTTTCTCAGAACCAACTTCTCATGAATGATCTACTCGAGACGCTCTTCACCCATGACCTTCGTGTCCCACTCAGACACTCCATTTTGTGCTTTATTTCTTTCGCACAACTTTCGGTTCAATTTAGGCCAATTATTATCTACCATAAAATCTGATTTAATTTCCAATTTAATTCCGGGACCCGACATTGATCCAACCTAGTCGACCCAAAATGGACGTTGCCCACATGAAGCCTACTACCCACATGAAACTTGTGTCCCATTATTGGAGTCCCCACATGTTATTTATTCACCCATGATAATAAATACCTATTTTAATTCGAATATTGCCCCCTGTCCGATTTCGACCCGACCCGGCTCGACGAACCCGAACCCAAGCTCCATGTTGCCCTTTCATGACTACCAAACACCCCACATAATTTTTCTATTTCTCCTATTTTAAAAATATCTCTTTCTCTCTCTACTTTATTAATATCTTAAATATCTCATTGTATATATATATATATATATATATATATATATATATATATATATATATATATGTATACAACTCTCTCTCCCTCACTTTATACCTACACACACACATACCCCCCCCCCAACAGTGGCCGACTTCACCCCTCCCTCTCTCTTCAAATATCTAAACTCTCTCTCTCTATTCTCACTATCTTTCTATTATATTTATACACTCTCTCTCTCTCTCTCACTCTTTCTATTATTTATACACACACACATACAAAAACATTCTTCCTCTCTCCTCCCAAACAAACTACAGCCCCCCACTCCTCCCGTGGCCGACCCCTTCCTTCCTCCTTCCTAGGCCGAGAACCTCCCTCTCCTCCTCCTTTTCCTCCTCCTCCTCCATTCTCCATCACCAACACCACACCACTCCATCACCATCACCACTACCCCTCTCATTATCATCACCACCATGTACCACCACCTTCACAATCCCCTCCACCACCATATGCCGCCGCGCCGCCACCGCTGCACCGCCGCCTTGGCCGTGCGAGGCCGTACGCCACCAGCAGTGCAGCACAGCAAGCGGCAGCAGCAGCAGGCGCACGTGCGCACGCGCGGGCCGGCGTCGTGCGCCGTCGCGCCGCCGCACGGCGCTGCAGCCACCGTGGCCGACCCCCCTGACGTACGCGCACCACAGGCGACCACCCCCTATCCACCACCGTCCTCCCCGACGCGCCGAATAGCCTATTCGTGCGTTTTGAACGGAATCCCGTCGGCGCACGCGAGTTTTGAACTCGGAAATGGTGCTCCATCGTAGCAACTTCGTACACATTTTTCGAGAGATCCGACCGTTGGATCGGTGAACTCTTTGCTCTGTCGCAATCTCGGTATATAGCACTTCACTCCCCTCAATTTTTGCCCGTTAATTTCGTCGTTTGATACCTCAAAACTGGCCACCAATTTGACGTTTTAAATTGAACTATTTTTGGACAGTTTCGTGACGCCAACTTCGCGGGTTCGTAACTCCGCCGTCACAGCTCCGGTTGGTGCGCTACTAGTTCCTGTGCGCAGCTGGTATAACCCTCTTCCTGTCTGCTTTAAGTTCGTTTCATTATAAGCACGTTTGGTTGGTCGAAT
Organism: Iris pallida; assembly: GCA_029216955.1. Taxonomy (NCBI): domain Eukaryota; kingdom Viridiplantae; phylum Streptophyta; class Magnoliopsida; order Asparagales; family Iridaceae; genus Iris; species Iris pallida. The sequence continues at coordinate 18,422,131 of JANAVB010021796.1, read as the reverse complement.
TCGACGCCAAAGTTGGTCGTCCGAATTCTTTAATTTGTACTTGTTAAATTCTATTTTTGAACCCGGGACTCCGGATTCAATTTCTGACACCACCAGTAGACTTGTGGCGTCATTCTGGCATATTTTTATATAAAATTTGCTTGATTTGGAGAACGTGGACCCTGACACGTATTTCGGTGCAAAACGGGTCCCACATTTCGAGTCAACGGGTCACTTTGAGATCGGCTCATCGGAATCCAATTCCGGATAAACCCTTGGGTTCGTATCATCATTCTGAACTCATTGACATATAATTTACTGAGTTTTGAAGACATTTGGTCCGGCATGCATTTCGATGCAAACTTGATTCCAAGTGTCCGCGTCAACGTATCATTTTGAGATCGGCACATCAGAATCCTATTTCGGACATACCGTTAGGTTCGTATCATCATTCTGGATTCGTGGACATATAATTTGTTAGATTTTGTAGACTTCTCTTCTGACACGTTTTTCAGTGCAAAGTGTGTCCAACGACGGACATCATTTTGACCCGAAATTACCGTTTTGCCCCTGTGTTTAAATTAGACTTATGGGTAGGCTATCGTAGCTAATTGGACCATTCTGGACACGTTGGTGATATTTATTTTATCATCCGACAATATCTGTTGATTTTGCTTATGTATTATCCTTAATTTATAATTAATTATTTTTCCAGAAATTGTTACTTGCTGTTTTTGGATTTTTATATATATTTTAATTGCTGTAAAAATTTGGAAAAAATTGTATTTAAATACTATGTTAATTTAGCTAATTTATTATAATTTTTCCAGCATTTAATAAGTAATTTTTGTATTTTATAAAAATAGGAAAACAGAACTCATTTTCAGAATACATGTGTTTGCTGATTTTTAATAAATATCTATGAAGGTTTATAAATTCCATAAAAATTAGTATAAATTTCTATAATTAACAAGGATCATTTTGGTACTTTATTTTATATTAAATTGAGCTTTTTGTCTATCTCAAAAATTGTTGGAACTCAGTGTACAGTTTGATTTATTTATTGAATAGTTACGACTTACAATGTTTTGTGTTGTTTTGAGTTATAGTCGTATTGGACCTCACCCTACTCTAGTGTAAAGACTCTAGAAAATTTGTTTGGATATAGTGGCACTCCACAATAGACTTTTATGCTAGGTTCCCACTTGGCTAGTACCCAGTCAGGAGTCGTGTCACACCACTAGTGTAATCTTGAACATAACTTAGAGGCTGAGTTTGTATATCATTATTGACAGAACACCGGACATCTATATCTTCGTACTAGTATTCTTGCTTTGCTCGAGGCAAGTACATCTGTAAACTTATTTACGGTCTTTTAATGCTAGAACATGTATTAACCCTGTTAAAATACTGATCCTTGAGGTAGCAAGTTAAATTTTCACATGTTGTATTACTTTCAGTACCTGCCATTCTTAGGACAGTTCTTATATCTTCGCATGTTTCTTACTGGTTCTCAGTACATGTTTCACTATGTTTCATACTGCTCCCAGTACCTGCTATGCTTATACTGCTCCTAGTATCTCTCACATGTTTTTACTGTTCTCGTATCTCTCACATGTTAGAATATGGGTTATGGAGAAACTGATAGTTGAGTACGTGATCATGCCCCCTCTACAGTACCGAGCAAAGTTTTATTTTATATGTTACTGTGCCGTAGGCCTTGCTCTCAAAGCTGTATTTGTGCGTATGTACATCTATCGCCTTTACACTTGTACGGAAGTACATTTTATTATGTACCCATGCATATTGTACACCTATTGACGATCATGTACCTGCTCCAGTTTTAAACATTAGATATACATGTGTCATCTTGACAAATGTATTTTATCGTGATTCCAGTCATACCATGATTCCAGATATGCCATGTTTCCTATGTTACTATGATACTGTAATCCCAGTTGTACCATGAGGCCATATTTTCCAGTATTTCCTGTTTTATAGACTTATCACACCATATTTCTTGTTGTACATCTCTTTTATTATATATTCAGTACTTTAGTTGTAGAGGTTGTACTTGCTCCCGTCCTGACAGGATAACGTTGTAGGTTTACTTTCCGAAAAGGAAATGCTATGTGATACATATTATGGCACTGATTTTGAGGACCTGGCCTTAGCTCCAGAAGAGGCCCCAGCAGGGAACCTTGCTTAGATATCTTTCATGTGTTTTGAGACTTAGACTTTAGTTTGTACTTATATTTGGATACTGGACTTTGTCTCCAGTTAGATACATTGGAAGTGTATTATTAAGTTTGTACTTTTGTTACCTTCGCTTATAGATGCTGTGTTGTGATGAACCTTTAAATATAATTTTAGAACTGTTAGCAGCTTAGATCCTTTATTGTCTATTCTTAGAATAGCTTACTACGCTTTAACCAAGCGTAGGCTGGACATGGCTCGGCCCGGCCCAATAATTTGGGAACGGGTCGTGACAATATGTTCCACAAAAGTCTGTGAAAGGCCAAGCACTTGCTGATTTCTTAGCAGCTCATCCTGTCCTTGAGATATCTAAACTCAATGATGAGATTCCAGACGAGACATTGGAATCAAATATGATCTCAGAAGAATTTTCTACTTGGCGTTTATTCTTCGACGGAGCATCTAGAATTGGACCTGGAGGCACCCTTGTCGCTGCAGTGGGAATTGTTCTCGTTTCACCAGATGGATTAGCTATTCAGAGAGCTTATTCCTTAGATGAGTCGTGCTCCAACAATGTAGCAGAATACAATACTTTGCTCATTGGACTCCAATTAGCCAAACAACTGGAAATTGAATATCTTGAAGTATATGGCGATTCTAAGCTGATTGTTAATCAGGTTAGAGGTACATACGAAGTTCGACATCAAGATCTGGTACCATACCACGAAGCTGCAATCAGAATAGATTTCTCATTCAAAGAATTCTTTATCGAAGATATACGTCGAACATGCAATACAGAAGCTGATGCCTTAGCTAACCTAGCAGCGGTCTTAGCAATTTCGGTCAAAAGACAATAAATGGTTGTTATTTCCAATAGAAAAATGTTTTGTATTGAAAACAACCATAATATTGAATTCAGTAATTCAACTGAAGTCAATATCATTAGCAAAGATTAGAGGGCTCCTTTCATCGACTTTGCAGTACATGATATACTACCTGAAGATCCTAAAGAAGCTACAAGTATTCACCGGTGATCGCTTCGATTTTATTATAATCATACCACCAAAACTCTCTTTCGACTTTTGATGGATTACTCTTAAGATGTCTTGCTGGTGATGAAGCAAAGCAAATATTACGCGAAGCTCATGACGGTATTTGTGGAGCTCATCAGCCCGGTCCTAAACTACAAGATCGTATCCGACGTATGGACTACTACTGGTCCTCTATGGTATCAGATGCCATTGACTATGCAAGAAAATGTAGAGCATGTCAAATTCATGCAGATTTTATTCACCAACCGTCGAAATTTCTTTACCCGACTGCTGCCTCATGGCCCTTCGAAGCTTGGGGCATGGATGTAATTGTTCCTATCAATCCTCCTTCATCTAAAGGACATCGGTTTATATTGGCTATAACCGATTATTTCTCTAAATGGGCTGAAGCTATACCTTTAGCTGAAGTAAAAACTAACAGTGTCATCAACTTCATCAAACATCAGGTGATATACATATTTGGAGTACCTCGTCGGATTATCCATAATAATGGACCATAGTTCATCAGTCAGAAGTTTACTAGGTTCTGTTATGACAACAGAATCAATAATGTTGCTTCTATGGCCTATAATCCTGCAGCTAATGGGTTAGCTGAAGCATTCAACAAGACTATCATCAAACTCCTCAAAAAGTTTATCTCTATTAACAAACGTAATTGGAGTGAGAAGCTTGGAGAAAGTCTATGGGCTTATCGTACTACAGTCCGTAATCCCACAAGTTGTACACCTTTTTCTCTGGTATATGGATGTGAAGCTGTCTTACCGCTGGAAATTCAAATTCTATCCTTGAGAATTGCCATTGCTAATAAACTTACTACAAAAAACATTGATCGTCTCCGGCTTCAAGAATTAGAGGCACTCGATGAGAAAAGGCTACTAGGTCAACAACATATTGAATTATATCAGGCCCGTATCTCAAAAGCTTTCAATCGCAAAGTCAAAGTGCGAACATTTTAGGAAGACGAACTAGTTCTTACGGTCAGACGTCCTATGACTATGACCCACATGAGCAAAGGCAAATTCGAGGCAAAATAGGAAGGTCCATATATGGTAAACAAGGTTTTCTTAAAAGGAGCCGACCAATTAACAGATATGGATGGCAGAATTGCTATGATGCCTATCAATGGCAAATTTCTCAAGAAATATTATGTATAAAAGTAAAAAAAATTCATTCAGAGAAATGATATAAATAAAACTCATTTTATTTAAAAAAGTAGAAAGAGGTACATAATATCAAGGACGGGGACGAGGACCTGACCTTTCCTGGTTAAATACATAATTGGCCAGCAATTCAAACATCTCATTGTCCGAACACACCAGCAACTCACAGGCAGCTGTCCTCACAGCTTCTTCTTTAGCAGTCTTCCCAGGCTCTACTAACTTGGCAACCAGGTCCTGCTCTGGTGCAGGAACAGTCGAGCCTTCCCTCACTTCTTTCTGAGGAGGCACCGGAGGCTCAGCAGGAGGCGTCTCAGTCGTATCTTCAATCTTCGGAGTGAGCATATCTTCGGAAGATATTCTGTACTGAGAGAAAAGAAGTTGACAACATATACAGAAGTTCTGTTCTATTTATAGACATAATGACTAGATAATCTGCTTCGAGAACCGATGCGACTTTTTCTCCTCGAAAGAAGTCCAACTTTTCATTCATTCACTTTTTCTCCCTAAAAGAGTCCAATTGTTCATTCATTATTCTCCTCGAGAACCGAGGTGACTGTTCATTCATTCATTTTCTCTCCCCTAAGAAGTCTGACTGTCCATTCATTCATTCATCAGCCTTAGCATTTATTATCTTTTATTTACTTTCTCGTAAATAAAACCATAGATGATATCTCACATCTAAAACAGAAAAAAAAATTCACGTCCTTCGCACCTCTGAATTTCAACATCTACGTCGGCAACTCGTCACGTCCCTATCACCTCTGACAAAGTTGTCTACTAAAATAACAATATTTCAAACATTATATTCTGCCACGTCCACATTACCTCTGAGCAGATATAATAAATATCATTATTTTCTAATCAAGAAATATATCACGTCCAGTACCTCTGAATATATTTTCTATTCTATTACTTATATCTATAACAAGGTATGCAACAAGTAATGGAACCACAGAAAAAATTTCTCATTTCATTTTTTTTTGATTAAAATGTTCAAAAAAGATACATTATAAAGAAAAAGATATAATTTTTTGATCATTTTATTCTGAAGAGTAAGTGATGAGTTCCACAATCTGCTTCTTCAAAGCTTTAGCCCTTTCAGTATAAGAATCCAGCACCCGTTGTCTGGCTTCAACCCTTCCTGACTCTGGGTCAAAAGGGTGTAGGGCGGCTGTTTGACTGGCTAGTTCTTCATTTTGTATCCGGTCAAAGACCTCCTTTTGATGCTTCAAAACATCTAATTGATTGACAGCAGCCTGATGTAGCTGAGTTTCTTCTTCTACACCCTGCTTGATGGATTTAAGCTCTTCCTGAAGTCGGGCAATTTCAGCCTCCAGATCAGAAGCTTTCTTTTCTCCATCTGCAGCCTTAGCCTTATGACTTTCAGCAGTAGAAGCTACTTCAGAGATTTGAATATCCAGCTCAGAAGATTGTCTTGTAAAAGCCAATAAAAAAGCTTCAAAATTGGCTTTATTAGTCTCAGCCTCTCGAGCCATAGCCTCATATTCTGAATTCACTAGCAGCTCAACGTCTCATCTTTTAAGGTCTTTATAAGCCTTAATTGACTCCTCCAGCTCATCCAAAATATGTTCCAGGTAAGTAGCCTGAGCTTCATCTCATTGGCTGCGGATGCCTCCAATTAAAAATGAAGAGGAATTTCTAACTGTGCTGAATGGAACATCCTCTCTCTCTCCATTACTCGATGAATTAAAGGCTCTAAGGATATGAAGAAGACTTTGGTGAAGGAAGCCACCACAAATTTGTTAGCTGCTATGGCACTTGGGGTGGCTACTATTTCAGCCGGAGTCTTTATGACTTTAACAGGTGGAGGCACTTCCTCTTGTGCACAGATATGGGAGGAGCTCCCTTCTTCTGCCGGAGTTCCTTTATCCAAAGGAGCCATTGTTGAGCTGGTGATTCCTGTAGGTCCTTCTGTAATTTACATATGCCATTTGTTAGAGCAATGTACGATGTTGAAGGAGTTAAAATAAATAAATCATTTTAGAAATCTACCTGAGCCGGGCATTGTATGTGGAGTCTCGAGAGGTCCGGATGGTTCTATCTGAAGCCTCGACATGGTGTCCGCAGACATCGTGGCTTGACTACTTCCAGCTCCTGATTCAGTTTGAAGTGGTAGAGTAGTTGGAGTTTGATCTACTACTTCTTCAGTGTTTACTACCACTCCAGAGGCCTCGGGTTTTCTACCTACTTCTTCAGAGATTCTGGGTTCATCGATTCTGGGAATAGCATGCCCTTCATCGATAACCAGATTTTCTTCACCCTCAGCAGTTGATTGGCCTTTATTAGCCTGTAATTCTTGAGGTGATGGCACATCCACTAAAATTTGTCCCTCCTTAGTGGTATTATTCCAGTCATCACCAAAAGATTCATTACTATAGTCACAATCTGCTAAGGCGTCAATCATCTCCCGATCCTCTTCAGAGTGAGTAGGATCTTGAGCCTCTGGAGAATCTTGCGGAGGCAAATCTTTCTCTGGAGAGATGGTTGCTGGAGTAATGGGAGTTGGTGAAGGAATCGTTATCCCTACCGCAGCAAGTACATTGTCGAGAATATGTACCACCAAAGTATCTGATCTTGGGACCTCTATAGTAGTGGTAGAAGGCTGGACATCTGCTGAAGTAGCCACTGTAAATAAAAAATCAATTAAATGTACATCTTTGAGAGAAAAATATATATTGATGTATATCAAAATTTTGATATTACCTTCCTGAGGTGGTAAATCTTGTCCCGGATGGCTGGTAGATTTCGTCGACGGAGGAGGGACAGGAGATGTATCAGTTCTTCGAAAAACTTCTCGGTGCACTAACAATTTTCTCCTGACTTCTCTGTTTGGTGATGCAACCGGTTCTTTAGCAGCTCCGGTACGATCATCATCCAGATTGATCAAGGCAGTAGATGTTCCCTCTTGAGTAACCCCTCCATGTTTTTGAATAGAAGAAGGAGTGGCTTCCTTCTCTTCGGGAGAAGTACTAAGGAGCATATGTTTCGACTGAGAACGAGTTGTTCTAGTGGTCGTTGGTTCATTTATGACCAATGAGGTCCTTTTCTTCTTTTTCGGAGCTCTTGGCGAAGCAGGTCTATCATCCAGTTGAGGGAGGGCCGTTGTCTCATTATTTTTCCTTTTTCTTAACCCCTTGACAGGGGATTTCTCTTTCCGTACCTTTAAAGATACATCCAAAGGATCATGTACTTCATCTTGATAATTCTTGAAGATAGAAGCTTCTAGTGGTGGATCTGCGGGATCTCTATCCTCTGCATCTCGAAAGGATTGTGCAGTGTGTTCTCCTAATTTAGATCTCTTCTCACTTGCAAAGCTATGAGCGGGATAGAAGCTTTCAGTAAAAGTATTTGCCGAGGTATAGAAATTTGCGTATGTATATAACATACGCGGGCCTTGCTGAAGATTATAGGGCATAGAAAATATAGCTTTCGTACCCCTGACATTGTAATATCTCCAAGCCCTAGCTCCATCAATCAGAAAACCTTTAGCCTGCAGACAAGTAGTGGCATTACCCACTTGAAGTTGATCATAGCCAAACTGTCGTGCAAATCGACTTGGCAAATACGGCTCCAAATAGCAGTCTTCCTCAAATCGGTAGACAAAGTGAGATGGACGGATCATCTTTAGCCATGAAAAGATGAATGGACTTAAGCAGAGTGATTCTGCATCCAGATCCATCAACTGAGGAGGGATAGTCTCATATCCGTGAGGTGGCAGGACACACTGAAATCTCCATCCAGATCCGCGGTTCAATACAAACCTGCATTTTAAAAGAGCAGTATAATTCCAACGAGCGCTGGAGTAACGTCTGATGAAATCTCTACTGACACTTACCATATCGGGGTTCATCAAACATGGATGGTGAAGCAATAGCCATCCGAATAAATAGGTGTAAGGCATCTCAGTATGAGGAAAATCTTGCCTCATCGCCTTATCATGAAGCATGGTGTGCACAAAAGAACGCAATCCTGCGTTCAAGCGGCAGGTCATTGCTGATAGGAGGTCCATCTTATATCCAAAGACAAGATGAACTACAGCAAACAGAACACCTCGATGGAACCTGTCAACTGCATTGGCTCATGGAACTATGAAGCGTCGCAGCCATAAAGAGAGAAAACCCACTAGCTGGGCCTCTTTAGACATGGATCTATAACCCTGTCTGAGATAACTCTGGAGGGTGTCACCAGCCTTAAACGGATGCCAGTCCTCATCCAATCTGATATCTCCATGCTTGTGTTTCTCCATCAAATATTGCATATCACTTTGACTGAAAGGTTCAAAGAAACGAGGAGCACAGGCTTGACTCTCAAGTGGCTTATCCTCCTACGCATGGCCCAAGAAGAGGTATGACATCCACTTGGTGATATAACAAGTACCTACAGTAGCACTTTTATAGTAGAGAGAGCAAATTTTGTAATGACATAATAATTCTTGGAAGAGGGCGATCATCTGAGGATTTTCTTCTGCCATAGCATCCAATTCTTTATTTGTGGGAACGTACTCTTCATATAGATTATCACCCATTGAAAAATGAGAGAGATATCTCATCTCATGAAGCACAAATCCCATTTCTCCATGGGGGTCATGAAAGTTCCAGTACTATCGTTATATCTCTCTAATAAGGCCAGAAACATATAAGCATTTTGGCGAATGCTGTAGACTGTAGTCCAGATGACATTATAAAGTTCTAGTTCGAGGAGTTTGTCCTTGAAATGATCCAAAATCCAGATGGTTAAACTGCTCCAGCGTTTCATATTTGGGTTAACCAAACCTGTCATACGCATACGGCGATCTGGATATCTTCCTTCAGCCTTTGCAAATACATTTGCAAAAATAGGTACTCTGACGAGAAGGAGTAGAGATAAATCTTCGGGAGGAATACAGCATGGTCTCAAACCTCTTAAATGAGTGCTGTATTTCTCAGAAGTACTGTAAAAGATGTCCTTGTGCTGCGGACCCATCTATAATAAATTCTTCTGACTCTGGCCTGTTGGATTGGAGTCAGGTCCCATGACATCTTTCGGGGGTAGCTCGTAAATTCATATTGAGATAAAGCCATAGACCTCGATATTTCTATGAGGAATATGATTTTGTCTCCACATTGGTATATTCTGTCCTCTTTCCTTGTCTTGGGCTGGGAAGTCTTCTTGATAGCATCCCCAAATAAGAAAACAGGTTTCTTGTAGACCACACCCTCAACACTTTTAAGGGATTTTCCGTTCATTAAACACAACAGAGTATGACTTTCTTGGGCCACAAGAATGGTCTTTCGTGCTTCAGGGCCATCATACTGAGGAAATAAAACATGAGATAAATTTTTTTTGTACTCTGGGATATTAAATGCTGAAGCGAATCTCTCAGCATGAGGATCTTTCCTGAGGTCAACTGCAAATACATGAACAAAAGTTAGAAACAACGAGAGTGTGCAATAATTATAAATACAAAGAGCTATCCTTATGATGTGCAACAATTAAGTTGTGCAACATCCTGGATTACATGACATTTTAGGTTGTGCAACATTTTGGGTTGCACGACAACCTGGGTTGTGCGACATACTGAGTTACGCGACAATTAAGTTGCACAACATCCCAGGTTGCACGACATACTGGATTGCGCAGAAACTTGGTTGCACAATATTCTTGATTGTGCAACAACTGAGTTGCGTAACAGCATGCGCAACACGGTTCGTAAGAACGAACAGTGCCCAAATAAGCAACCATACCCTAATAAGGGGTGGCACAGAGTCTGTGATGCACCAAATACTCTAAGAGGAGGGGCACAAGTTAATTTAGAACCAAATCGGCCACCATGGTCAAAGTTATTCGTTCTCGGTCACCTTCCAGAGCAGGGTTAGCCATCTCTCGTCATAAAGAAGGAGGCACATACTGCTGTGCGCGGGACGGCAGAGCATGGGTTGAGGATCCAAGAACACTCTTCTCTTTGTCGGCGGCAGTCTTCTTGGGTGCCATTAGGTCGAAGAGATGGTCGGAGGGAAGATCGTAAGAGCTCAAAGAAGTCTCTCAGAAGATTAAAGCAAAAGTAAAGAGTTACAGTCGGTTAACAAAAGGTTATTTATAGCCTAAAACAGAATCCTAACAATCACCCTCAGTTGCGCATAAAAGTCATAACAGCTCGCAACAAACTGCGCGAGATAGGCGCAACTTGACTCAGTAATTGCCACGATTCAATGTATTTCGAAGTTTTGTGACATTTTAAAATTCAAAAACTTTGAAGGAGGTCTTGTAGAGCCTAAAAATCAAGTTGTGCCATGTTTGTACTACTCAGCAATCAAGTTGCGCCCAAAAAATCAAGTTGTGCTACTGTTATGAAGCCCAGAGATCAAGTTGCGCCACTGCTCAAGTTGCGCCATATATCATATTGCGTCCAATCACATTGCGCCTAAACCTATCTGGCGCCTGATAATAATTGTCATCATTAACTGACAGCACATTAAACAAAGAAAATCTCTTCGAATCCCGTAAAGCGTGGCACTCGAGACGATTTGCTGTCATTTGATGACAGCTATTTCGTGCACTCTGCAAGTTGCGCCTAGGCGCAACCTGAACGCCTAGGCGCAACCTGAACAAACTCTCCTCACAGATCCAAATGCTGCCACGTACCTATGCACTGAGTTGCATATAGGCGCAACCTAATCAAGCGCAGTTTGACTCGTTGACTGAAGCTCGCGTAACCTGATAAAGTTGAGGCAACTTATGTTCTAAAGTAGGATGACGTGGCGTACATACGACTAATCTCTCAAAATGTGTCCACTACTCTGTATACGACCATGTGCATTTTAATCATATGATGCCACGCGTCTAAATACAGTTAGTACACGTTCGAATAACTGAATAAAAGTTGGCGCAAACTGAAGTTGGCGCAACCTAAAGTCGCGCAGTTCAACCTCGTGCACATCAGAATAACTGCTAAAACAGTTATTTCCAGAACTCTATAAATAGAGTTTCCAATCATTATCAAGGGATCAGAGATCAAGAGTTCTTACAAAAGAGCCGCTGCATTCTCCAGAGGCTTTAGTCTTCAAGTTCACATAGTCCAAGGGATAAAACGATCGTCTTCTGATCGAATTCCTAAAGTTGTACATGGGTCATCAACCTCGTATGAATACATAAGCTGTAAAATGCAGTAAAATTATAACTAATCTCATCCACACAAAATAAATAAATAAAAGATATCATATAATCAACTATGAATTGTCATTTGGTACATGTAGTTGGGCAAAAACAAATCCACTACCAACTATGAAAAGAAATACAATACAAAAGAAAGAGTTTGGCGAGCGAAGCGAAGACGATCCAAGTGCAATCATCTTCGAAGGAATGGAGATGGTCACGGCCAGAGCTAGAGCACCTGCGAAAGACAAGAGCACACACCTGGCGAGATAACCAGGTCCTCAGAGGGACGTAACAAGACACATAATATCATGCCACATAAACTGAATAAATATTGCTCAAATAAATAAGTCAATTGAATTATAACATTGTTCAATACACACCTATTGAACTAGCTTACCATCCCCCCAACCAAACAAGGACAGGAGATGGTAAACTAATTCACGGTGACGTATCTTTTCATGCTATAAATCCAATATGGTATCCGAACCCCAACAAGGTTCAATACCTTCTCATCGAAGTAGTAAGCCACACCTACAACCAAACAAGGACAAGATGTGATGAACTAATCTGCGACAAGTTATTGTTTCAAGCCACGGTCAGATACAAGTACCCAAACCAAAAGTACTCGTACCTAACGGATAAAGGTGCCTAACCGTTCTAGGTGAAACATAGTTAAGAACAATCATTTCTACGCATGGGCCCTGACTAAATAGGATTGGCATAGTCCCCCCTTGGGGCACCAGAGGCCCAATCAGTAAGAGCATAACGCTCCGCAGAACGTTAGTGGCCGTCAGTAATCATGGGTCATCAATCCCGTATCTCCAGCGGAGCTTCCGGGTCACAAGGAAAAGTGTATCGAAGCCTATACGCTAAGGAATTGTCCTCCCCGCCCAATGCCTATTATGTTGTATCCACAATAGTAAACCTCTATAATCGCTAAGTCAAACTAGCATACAACCTCTATTAGTGGTTATTCCTATCGTACGGCTTATACGCACCGGTGGCCAGCCAGTCACGTATGTCCGTATTCTACATGCGATACACAACTTCGTGGTACAACGTGTCAAGGCCAATGAATGAAACACACAAAGGTGGTCCCTTAAATCTAGGTTTAATGTGTAAGAAAAACTAATACATAGCAGAAAATATAAATGAACAGTAAGTTCTAACAGGTTATGCCATGTATCACAGTTTATTTTGTATAAAGAAAATAATGAATAATGTATGAAATATGAGCTAAAATAAATAAACAAAAAATGGCAAGGTGCCTTGCCTAGTAGTATGCCTGGTGTGCTGCGATAATCATGGTGGCACGATCTGCGACTTCGGGTAACAACTACACAAGGTGACCTCTGATGGTGGCACAGACTGTTCCATTGGGTCCAAAACAGTCCAATTAGTTAGGGATGATATAGGGAAGTTCAAATTTTGTGAGAAAATAGGGAACGAATGATTGGTCATGGATATGATTAGATAATCGAAGAAATTCGTATAAATAAATAACTATTTTGGAAAAAAATATTTATCATATTCGAAAACTATATTTTATTTAGTAAAAATAGTTTTAGATAAATACGAGAAATCATCTTTATATCAAAACTATAATTTAGAAATATGGCAATATTGCAATATAGTTTTTTTTTGTTAAAACTATACACCATAAATAATAATATATTAAACATATATCAAAATATTAATAATAAATAACAATATACATATATATTTTAATAATAAATAACAATATACATATATATATACATATATATATATATATATATATATATATATATATATATATATATATATATATATATATATATATTAGTGAAATCAACACATTAGTAATAGTAAATATTAATACCAAGAAAATATTATGAAATAATAATTTTAATAGTAGTAATAAAAGTATTATATGCATATACATATATATACACCAAAATATATTCATACTTTATCACGTACTAATATTTAGATAAAGTAATAAAAATAATTAAAATAATAATCACACAGCTGCTCTGTTGTTCCTGGAACACATGATTCCCTCCTCCTCGTTTCACGAGTAAGGAAAGAAAATATAAAAAAAATGGAAAGAAAAAGGAAGAATGGGTTCGTGTTTGGTAAGAGTTAGCATTAATGGGAAAAGAGAGAGAAGTACATGGTCCTCTACATTAATGTGAGAAAGAAAGAGAGAAAGTAAACGAGAGGAAAGAATAAAAAGTGCAAGAGAGAGAGAGAGATAAGCAACGAGAGGAATCGGTAGGGGAGACGAGAGCGGTGGAGAGATCAGAATGGGCGTGAAACGCCGGTGGCGCGCGAGCAACGCGGTGGCGGAGGCTGCCGAAAAGGGTGGACGGCTGGAGGAGTTGGGAAGATGAAGTTGTGGAAAAGAACGGGGCAGACGGCTCGGCTGGGGGTCGATCGGTCCGGTGGAGCTTCTCCGCTCCAGCGGCGGAGGAAGGGGCACGGGCTGAGGAAGACGGCTCGGTGGGTCGCCGGCTCCGGATTTGGAAGCCGAGGGGCGGAGCGGCGCGAAGCTCGACTCGGAGGCCGACTCGTCGGAGGAAGGCCGACGCTACTATCGGAGGTAAGTATGGTGGTGGTGGTTTAATTTTAGGTTTTTTGTTTGGGGGGTCCTGGGTGGCTGGTCGTGGGGGTGATGGTGGTTTTGATGGGCGGTGGAGGTCGGTCGCAGTGGTAGTGTTGGCTTGGCTAGTGGTCGGTGGCTGTGGCCGAGTCGGGGTCGGGTTGTGTCGGGGCAGCGGTGGTGGTGGATGACGGCAGTAGCTGTGGTGGTGGTTTGGCCAGAGGCTCGGCTGGTTGGGGAGTCGGGATATGATGGTGGTGAAGATGATGGGTCGGGGTGGTTGCAGCCTGGGATGCGGTCGATGGGTCGGGGTTTGCTGGGATGGCAGCCACGACCAGGGTTGTAATGACCATAGTTCGTATTACATATTTTAGAATACGTGTACTTATCTTGACTCGTATTGCATGTCTCCTTGCTTGGTTCGGCTTGTTTGGTTTGGCTTGGTTCGGCTTGGTTTACTTTGGGTTCATCATGAACCAAAGAACCAACCCACCTACCTACCACCCCCACCATCATTTATTAACCCATTCACTCTTTCTATCTCCTCATTCACTCTTCTTCTTCCCTACCATCACTTCTCCACCAACCTGAGAGAGTGGAAGGTCTAGGCAGGTGTATCTTGCTTCATGGAGGAACCCAAGTTTTATTGTTCCATTTTCTTCCTCTCAAGATTCTAACCCACTTTAGTACTTAGCATTTCTAATTTTCATGGTTAAATTTGTGTAGATCTAAGCTATTGTATTTTCCGAATTCTTAGGTTTTGATCTACTTAGCATTGTTATTTTTAAGTTTTGATGGTTCCATGTTGTAGAGAATTTTATTCTGTCCCATTTTGACCTATGGAAGTTCGGATTTGGACTCTGGATGGAAGATTTATGGAGTTTGGGAGCCATGGCTTGAAGGATTCTTCTCCTCGGAAGGATGGAAAAGAAGAACAGTTCACTGCTGCATGAACTTAGCTGCATAGCCTTTATGCGGCAAGTTCCCTTCATGGCCGCATAAGCCTTGCTGCATGACTTGACCGCATGGCCTATGCCGCAGGAACTTTACTCCCAGCCGCATGAAGATTTGATCTATTAGCCGCATGGACTTACCTCTTGGCCGCATAAGACTTATTTAGTGGCCGCATGAGGGCTAGACTTCCCTAGCCGCATGAAAATCCTAGCCGCATAAGTTAGTCCCTGTCGCATATAGTTCCCAGCCGCATGAACTGATCCCAGCCGCATAAGGCCCAGCGATTCTCCAGCCGCATAAGACTTAACTCCCTGAACCGCATATGCTCAATCTCCCTCCAGCCGCATGAACTTTCTTTCCTGACCGCATAGGGTTCATTCCCTCCAGCCGCATAAGATCCCCTCCACTCCCAGCCGCATAAGCTCCTGCCCCCTTCTTAGCCGCATAAACACAAATTTTTCCCCAGCCGCATGAGCTTTCCCCCTTTCAGCCGCATGCACCCTGAACCGCCCTCAGCCGCATGGACTTCTTTCCTGGCCGCATATGCCCGAGCTAGCCTTGTATTTTATGATTTAATTGTTATTATCAGGCTCATATCTTGTGGCCCTCAGTATAACTTGGGTCTTTTGATGGAATGCTTGTACTATGTTATCCTGCACTTGTATCCCTGAACACGATAGTGACCCGTAATGGTGCACTCTTGACAAGTAACCTGACATGATAGTGGCCTGTCGTGGCGCACTCCTGACAACTAAACCTGACATGATATACCTGGATATGCTGTTGCGACGGCTAACACGACATGACATGACAAGTATAAATAACCTGGACACCGTGGGCGAATGTGCTTGTATAAATGAACCAGTATTATCTTGCATCATGTCTAGGACAGGGACCCCTGAGTACCACGGTCAGGGGTGCCTACCAAATTGACTAAGGCTAATAACTAGAATAATCCAGTAGTCATGAAGAGATTTTCCAGCTACAGGCGATCCCGTTACCTGGGCGCGCTTGGGATCTGTAGCCTGCCGTCGAGTAGGGCACATTTCCAGCACACTGTCATGTGTTGCACCCTTCAAGCTACTTAAGGGTACATGTATTTCCTGGACGATGTACCCACCTGAATTCATCCCCTAATATTTGACCTGGGTAACTTGGATGGTCTGCAGGGCTTGTAGCTGTGGAATAATCTCGCTGCCTCTTGCTAGTAACTAGGCCTGTGATAACCCTAGTTAGTTAAAGTATCAAGCCGTACTTATTGCTTGGCCGTGATTGTTGGATGAAGCATAATCAGTCCAGTCTTGCCTTGATCCTGTGCAAGATTGTTACATGACCGGATTTCTTATTTTATCTTGTCGATAAATGGTGGGAAGCCAAGTTCCGTTCAGATGAAGGGTTACAACCCCGGTCCTTGTATGGTTTACGGGTTGTAACCTGGTTATCTGAATAGTTCCATGGTTATCTCGTCGTATATCATAATGTCATGCTTTTCCATATACCCTGTCTTTTATTATATATTATTATTCTTGTGCTAATTGCTGGTTTTAGTTCCTAAGTGAAGCCTCCTTTGTGGCACTTGCTCTTTCTGGGGTCTGACCCAGCTGGTTTTGTATGGCCAGATATCGGAGCAGCTCCAGAGGATCCACCGATTTTCCAGCCCGATGGTGACCACCAGGCGTAACCAGGACAACGAGTGGGTTCCTTTTTTGTCCTCCTACTTTATTGTAAAAATATTCTTTTGAGGCGTTTAGCCGACGAGCACTTGTTTAGCTCGATTGTACCTTAACTGATTGTCTGCCTACGGGCTGTAACATGATTGACAGATCCTAGGGTTGATCATATATGACTAAAACTCTTGCTAGTCTTCACATCTTGTAACGACTAGCTTCATGATCAGCTAAATATGTAATGTTTGGGATGCCTTACTATTGTATATTTGGTGATCTTGCATCTTGTAACATTTGCTTACTTGCTTGTGATTGAGACACTAGGCTTGTTCATGACCATAAGAGACTGCTAGCTTGTAGTTAAACCCTCATATATCTAGGCAACCGTGACCGTATAGTGAGGTGGATTCCATTTCATTATACATAGCTGGCTATGTATGCCCACGCTCTCCAGTATTCTGGTTCTGGGGCATGACAAGGGTCGTCGTCGACTTCGACGTGGTGAGGGTGATGATGATGGTCGTGGCGATGGTGACAGGGGTGTGATGATGATTACGGAGATGGTGGTGGCAGCGGGGAGATAGGGATTTGGCCGAGGTAGCAATGAGGCGGTGGTCGGGATAGATAGGGTTAGGAATTCGTTTGTGTCGGGATATGTCCGACACGGAAAGATGATGTATTTGTAAAAAAAAAGTGGAATAAGAATTAGACACTGACACGGTGCACGCACTTGTGGTAGAATTTTGGAGGAATTTGTGAATGCTAGAGTTATATGGATGAGTACCTCTCCTTACATAGTAGGTGGGAATTTTCAGTTAGATAAGGATGTAGGAAAATTTAAATCCTTTATAGATAATTCAATTATTAATTTAAATCAACAAAATAAATTCTAAATCCAAATTAAATTCCAATTTAAATCTAAGTAATCCAACTCAATTTAAATATAAATTCTATCTTTTAGTTTAAAATCCAATAAGATAAATCAAATTTCAAATATAGGTATTAATTTACTATTTAAATCAATCCCTGAACTCAAATCAAGTTTTAAATTGCTACAATAAATTCAAAATATGTTTTCCAAAATACTATAATAATAATTTCGAAAATACATTATTATTTACAAATAAACTTAATAAAATATTTATGTAATATATATGTATGCACGAAGAATATTATTTATTATTAATAATTATTTTTACGAAAGACTTTTTATAAATAAAATAAATAAAATAATAACTTGGAAACTTTGGTACGATAGTTAAAATAATTATTACATATATTATTTTGAAACTATAAAAATAGAAAAAATGTTTTTCTAAAAATATGTACGCTCGCACATAATCGCACTCGTCTAGCAAATTCAAAAAAACGAATTTCTGTGCGCGACGTACAATACAACTACGCGACGTACAATACAAAATAAAAAAATAATCAGTACCAAATTTATAAAAAAAATATAGTAGAAATTTAGGAGTTTTACAGGTGTCATAGCTACTGCTATGTGGGCCTAATTGGGAAGTTCCATGTCCCAGGTTGTACCAGTACAGGGCACCATTATACCTTCTCCAATACTCATATGTACACTAACTGGACTGATTCCTGATACTCAACCAGGATGGGCAAGGCCCCACATCTTCTGTCTAAATACCAATGTATTCCTTACTGGAACACCAACGTTTCAGGGTTGACACAGTGTTCATTTCTCCCTGATGGTGTGTCCTGTACTAGCTTGGCACTGAGGTCGAATGATACAAGGTTCTACTGGACTTGGTACTCTATGTTTCAGAGATGCTACTATGTACAAACTGTAGGGAATTTATCTATTTCAATATAGGTATGTCTAGTTAACTAGTACAACAAGGTTCCCATGACTGCCTTCCCTTCACATAAGTGGTTCCCTGGAGCCCCATAATAAGAAACTGCAGATTAGCCCCTGTTTGTTGCTGATGCAACATCAGCCTAACTTATTAGGATACATGGTGAACACTCCCTATCATTTAAGGACTTAATCAAAAATGGTGGGCTATATTCCAACCAGCAATGCAAGTAAGGCAACATGATGTACCACTTCTAAATCCTATCACTGATACCCAAGTCCCAAAGGGTCTGAACCTATATTGAAGGATATTGATACTTAAAAGAGTATCAGTCATCTGTCATAAGAGAAAAACTGGACTGGAAAACAAATAGGCATATTTGGACTGATACATATATGATATATAGACTGCACAATTAAAATAATGGACTGATACCACAATAGGTCTGATACCCATACCTGGTACCTTATATGTCTGGTAGGTACTATTGAGTACCCTCAAGATATCATGAATTTAAGCCTAGGTGGGGTTCCTATCTAAACTAGTATGGTATTCATACTATAGGTTTTGGGAAGGGCTGTTATGTTGTGTATACGTCGGAAATGGCAATGTGATTGTGGCCTTGCCAGGAGGAGCTTAGTAGTGCTCCTTATATGCAGAGTATTATATAGGAGACTGGCATTGGGCTAGGGGTAAGTAGTATATTCTAGTATTTCAACTAGTCCTATAGTGTCAGGCGGTTGTACATATGCCAATGGTCCTGGTTGATGAAGATACTTGTGTCTTTCGAACAGTGGGTAGGGTGATGTAGGTAATATCCTAAGGGTCAGTACTAGATACATATATTTATATATATGCAAGCAGTCTCTCCCTCCTGTCTATACGACTACACTCCAAGGTGGGTAGTTTCAAATATCAGTATATGACTGATATGGAGACTTCAAGTCCTAGGCAGGACACTCTCGATTTCCTAGCATTTAATGAGTATCAGAGGAGATCTGATACTCCTCCTCTAATTAGCCGTTTGTACTCTCCCCTATACTCCCAAGTTACTCTAGTCCAATGAAGGTAATCCTAACTTGGTACCAACATATGCATATCGATAAGTGGTCCATATCCTCTGCTTGGCCTACTCAAGCTTGAACAGTGTATACACCCTCCTTGCTATATTGTTCAAGACTGAACCGTATAGGATAGTCCTACCTGCCCGTACCTACACCTGATGGCTAATGGTCTTTGACATGAAACTCCCTGTACACCATATTACTTCGACTGGGATGTATTCCAGATTAAAACCCTATGTGAAAACTGGTACCTACAGAGATTATTCCCCAATTATAAATCACAACCTCCTAAACCTATATGATACCTGATCCTTATATTCTCTCTCCACTGGCTCAAGGTTTTCCATGGTCTACACCATGAGTACAACCCATAGCCTCTTTTAAATATTAAATCGAACACCCAACCCTTACTGAATGACTCAGTCTACTTGGCTAATACTCACATAATTAAAGGATTGACAACGAGGTAAGGTTTACCTGTGAGGAAAGTTGAAGTCTCTTGCTCGACGGACCTCTAAGAATTGGTTGACAGATGATGGCTGATATTTACGGTTTTGTAAAGAGGCAAAGGGGAGCCGACTGCCTCAACTTATATACCCAAACTTTGGATATAGCTGAATCCCCCAGGGATTGAGAAGGATGAATTCTAGTTTAAATTGAACTCAATCCACAAGATTCGAATTTGTGATCGATTCTTATCCAGTGGCCGTTGGGAACATTTGAATTAGGAATTTGTACGAAACCCCCTCCTCTAACTGGATTGGCATGCTGGTCCCCTTATTTATGTGTGTTTACAAAACCCTCATTTCCTTATTTGATCACCATGGGATTAATATGTCTTATCTATTTAGTGTATATATATAAAGGGTGGCAGGAAGACTAATAATAATTATAAGTAAAAAAAAATTGGGTCAAGGGTTTACAAATCTACCCTCCGTAAACAAATTTTATCCTCGAAATTTAAATATGGACAAAACGGTAGAAAGGTTACCTCACTGCGCGAAGAGATAAGGGTAGAGCTCACGCATCTCGTCCTCTCTCTCCCACGTGGATTCGCCCGGAGAATGATGCCTCCAAGCGACACGCACCAACGGAATTGTTTGGTTGTGCAGTACCTTCTCCCGGCGATCCAAGATCTCTACAGGCTGCTCCTAGTAGCTAAGGCTCGGACCTACCTCAATCTCTGCGTAGTCTAGCACGTGATTGGGGTCTACCACGTACCGTCTCAACTGGGACATGTAGAATACGTTGTGCACTCCCTCCAATGCGGGTGGTAGTGCCAATCGGTATGCCACCTCTCCGATCTTCTCAAGGATGTCAAACGGCCAGATGTACCTTGGACTGAGCTTCCCGCCTCCTCCGAAACGTATCATACCACGTGTCAGAGATATCTTCAAGAACACCATATCGCCAACCTAGATTTAAGCAAGAGGTCACGACCTATTTCTATCATGATTAACAATTATAACTAAGGAGAACTATACCTCAAACTCTAATGGTCTCCGGTGACTGTCGGCCCAGTGCTTCTGCCTGTCCTGAGCTACACGAAGTCGCTCCTTAATCAGCTTCACCTTCTTCGCAGCATCCACGATCATATCTGGCCCCAACGGTGCCCTCTCACCCACGTCGTCCCAAGATAGTGGGGTACGACATCTCCGCCCATATAAAGCCTCGAAAGGGGATATCCTGATACTAGCTTGGTAGCTGTTGTTGTAGGAGAACTCCACGAGGTAAAGGTGAACCTCTCACGAGCCACCAAAGTCTAGTACGCATGTCCGCAGCATATCCTCGAGCGTCTGAATAGTTCGCTCTGACTGCCCATCTGTCTGTGGGTGATAGGCTGTGCTGAACTTGAGCGATGTGTCCAAGCTAGCCTGCAGACTCTTCCAAAAGTAAGATGTTAATCTGCTGTCGCGGTCGAAGATGATACTCACTAGAATGCCATGCAACCTGACGATCTGCTTCACATACAACTCTGCCAACCTCTCTATGGATAGTCCCACTTTGAATGGTAAAAAGTGGGCTGATTTGGTCAACCTGTCAATGATGACCCAAATTGCATCCTTCCCTCCTAGCGAACGTGGAAGACCGAAAACAAAATCCATAGTGATATGTTCCTACTTCCACTCGGTAATCGGCAACGGCTGAAGTAAACCTCCGGGTCTACTCCTCTCAGCCTTGACCTGCTGACACACAAGTATCTAGAAACGAAGCGCGTCACCTTTCGCTTCATGTCGTACCACCATAGGTGGGCTCTCATATCCTTGTTCATCTTGTTGGCTCCAGGATACAAGAAATAATAAGAACGGTGTGCCTCCTGTATGACCTTCTCTTGCAGCTCTCCACTAGGTACACATAATTTCGTCCCGTGCCTCAACGAGACATCCTCTGCAATGATGAAATCTTCCAATAAACTGGCCTGCGCCTGTGCCATGATACTCCTCAGCTGTTTATCCTGGTGCTGTATCTCTCGTATCCTGTCTATCAATCCGGACTGAATCTGCATGCCCATCATCTGTATCTCGACTCCAGGAATGACGACCTCAATGCCTAAGCTCTCCAAGTCTGCTAACAAGTACCGGTCTTTTGTCAAGAACATAGCCACTGGATACCGACTCAAGGCGTCCGTAACTACGTTTGCCTTCCCCGGATGGTACTGCAACGAGATGTCGAAATCCTTCATCAATTCCAGCCATCTGTATTGCCTCATATTCAGCTCCTTCTGCGTGAAAACGTACTTCAAGCTTTTGTGGTCAGTGAATATTTCCATACGCTCTCTATACAAGTAGTGTTTCCACAACTTCAGGGCGAATATAACTGCCGCCAACTCTAGGTCGTAGGTGGGGTAATTCTTCTCATACTGTCGCAGCTGTCTGGACGCATATGCTATCTCCTTCTTGTTTTGCTCTAAAATACACCCTAAGACCTTTCCTGAAGCATCGCTATAGATAGAAAACCCGTCGGAACCGGATAGCAATGTCAATATGGGTGCTGTCGTCAGCCTCTTCTTCAGCTCATCGAACGCAGCCTGGCAGTCCTCTGTCCATACGAACTCTACGTACTTCCGAGTGAGCTTAGTCATCAGCTCTGCAAACCGAACAAAGTCCTGTACGAACTTCCTATAGTACCCCGCTAATCCCAAGAAGCTCCGAATCTTAGCCACAGAAGTCAGAGTAGTCCATGACTCAACAGCAGCAATCTTCTTCGGGTCTACGGATATACCGTCTCCTGTCACCACGTTCTCAAAGAATTCCACCTTGTCTAGAAAAAACTCGTACTTTGAAAGCTTTCCGTAGAGCTTCTCCTTCCTGAGGGTCTCCAGCATGATCCTTAGATGCTCCTCGTGCTCTTCCGACGACTTCGAATAAATGAGGATGTCGTCGATGAAGACCACTACAAACTTGTCAAGGTATGGATGGAATACCTTGTTCATCAAATTCATGAAGACTTTCGGGGCATTGGTCAACCTAAACGGCATTACCATAAATTCGTACTGGCCGTACTTGGTCTGTAAAGCTGTCTTCGGTATATCCTCCTTCTTTACTTTCACTTGGTGGTACTCCGACCTCAAGTCGATCTTCGAGAATATCCGGGCACCGCTCAACTGATCGAAAATATCGTCAATTCTTGGTAGCGGGTATTTGTTCTTGATCGTCTTGCTATTCAAGGTCCGGTAGTCGATATATATACGCACCGTCCCGTCCTTCTTTGGTACAAACAACACCGGTGTACCCCAAGGCGACGAACTCGATCTAATGAACCCTTTCTCCAGTAGCTCGTCGATCTGCTTCTTCAATTCCACGGCTTCTTTGTTGTTGATTCTGTATACTCGCTGTGACTCTGGCTCTGCGCTTGGCACAAGATCAATGAAAAACTCAATGTCTCTATTTGGCTGCAGTCCTGGCAGCTAAAAAACATCAAAAAAATCCACGATGATGGGATGAGGTAGCTCCTTCTCCGCTACGATGGTCCCACAAAGGGCGTCACCAAGCTATTCTACTGCTCCTCTAGTAAACTCGAACGCGGTCTCTCCAGGCGGACTAAACATAATACATCTGCGGTGACAATCAATGCTGGCAAAATATTTACTCAACCAGTCCATGCCGAGCACTATATCAAAGCTCAGGAGTGGCATTATGAGTAAACTAGCGCGCATTTCCCGGCCTCCTATAGTAATACAGCAACCGACGGAAACATCCTTCACCAAGATGATGCCTTCGCCAGTCGAGATTTTATAGATGCAGTCTAAAGGCTCAGATATAATACTATGTCTAAAAATAAAAGCTGCAAATATGAAGCTATGACTGGCGCCAGAATCGAATAAAGCAATAGCTGAAAAAGTCCCAAGGAGAACAAAACCTGCTATCATATCAGGAGATGTTAGTGTCTCCTTGACCGCCATGGCATAAGCTCTGCCCTGCTGCTGGTGCTGGACGAAGTGCTCCTGCTGTATGGGCAGGGGTCCTCTCTGCTGCTGGGGTATCGTAGGCCTCATCGATACTCCTGGGACAGGAGTTGTCCCCTGTGCTGCATGAATCCACGCCGCTGGACACTCTCTCATCTGATGTGCGCTCGAACCGTAAAATAAGCATACTCCAAGTCGTTTCCTGCATACCTCCCATGAATGTCCCGACTTCTTACAGTAGTTGCAAGGTCTAGGTGGCTGTCTCTGCTGGTTCTACTAAAATATAGGGGCTCTATCTGGAGGCTGGTACTGCTGCTGCTGCTGGGTGCGGGGCTGTGGTTGATGCAGCTGCGTCGCGGCCTTCCCTGGAGCATTGGAACGCTTCGCTGATCCTGACTGGCTGTTGTCCCCTCCGTATGTGTCTCTATCTCTCTTCTGCTTGCGCTTCATCTCCTTCTCTACGTCCTACACAACCTTCAAGATCCTCTCGTATGTGGTGGCTTGGCTGGTGGCGATGGCTATGCAAATCTCATGTGATATCCCCTTTCTGAATTTCTTGGCTTTGGCTGCAGGGGTCAAGGCATCTGCGAAGCGACTGAGGTGGGAGAACTCAGCGGAGTACTCATCGATGGAGAGGTTGCCCTATTTAAGGCTCTCGAACTCGTTTTCTAGCTCTTCTCTGGCCGCGTCGGGGTAGAACTTCGTCTTGAACAATTCCTTGAATTCTTTCTAAGTCACATCTGGCGTGGTGAATCGAGGCTCATCTCTATACCACGTGCAGGCGATGTCGTAAAGCTGCATGCTAGCCGTCTTGACCTTCTTGTCTTCAGGAATTCGAGCCATCCGGAGGTTGCGATCCACGTTCTCCAACCAGTCGTCTGCGTAGAGAATTCCTTCCATCCTTTTGAATTCCCTGGGCCTAAGGTCCATAAAATTCTTGGAAGTTCTGGGGCACAGCGGGGGAGCCTCCCTCAGGGTATCACAGAAGATATCGGCCTGTCGCGTCTGGAAAGTGATGAGCTGCTAGAAAATCCTAAGGAGTGTAGCATTGTCCAGCGCAGGTACTGGAGGCAAAACTGGTGCTGGATGCTGGAAGGGTGCTAGTGGGGGAAACTGTGCTGGTGGCAGAGTCGGCAGAGGGAACTGGGGAGGTGGTAGAATGTCATCTCGGCAAAATCTCGAAGTCTGGGGCTGGGGCATCTCGCCTAGATAGGTAAAATGGCCTCCGTGGGTTAGTGGGGTTCCATTCGTGGAAGACCCGCCAACGGTTGCTGGGGTGTTCAAGGGAGCAGTGTTCCTGCCTTGAGAATCCATCTAACTGCCACAAAAGTAAAATCGTTAGTCGGTATGAAGATTCAAACATGATGCAGATCAAAGGAATAATTGAGATCAAATATGGAATTTCAATAACAGTTTTAAACATGTGGAGATGGTCCTTAAAGTCTACTCCTACTCTCAGGCCGTAGTAGCACATCTAAGTTGAGTACTACCACGAGTTTTGCTATTTTTGCGAAAACCGGACCTGCATGGGCCACCATAAAAATGTTTCACGACCCACACCCAATATTTGGGCATGAACCGTGGGTACGTCCAGCCTATGCAACAGTATCAGCGGTAGAACGCTGTCTAGTCATCTCCATATTTTATCAAATAGAACCATGCAGTTTATAGATTTCTATAACCCAACCAAAATCCACAGATCAGTCTACAGAAGCAAGATATATACAAATAACTACAGTGAGAGTGAAGATAATAACTGATCTGAATAATCTCTAAGATAGAGACTAAAAATGTGATAGATAAAATAATCTCAAGAGAACAAAATGTGCTAAGATGGATGTCCACTACTCAACTGTCATAATCCACAAAATAAAAAATGAAGTACAATAAATAAAAGGGTTTCTGGAGGCAACTCATGCTCTATAGAATAATATCTAGCTAAATGTCTCCTGCGGAGGGTTGCCCCGCATCCAAGTCCTCCTACATGCTCAGATCAGGGTCCTCAGTCTGCTCATAATAAGTGGTACAGAACTTCTCTAACTCATCACCTAAAATATTGGTTTTCCAGTCAGGAATGGAACAAGTACACATATGACAGCTATCCGAGACATAATAGAGTCACTGAACATGCATATAACATATGAGAATGAAACTAGAAAGTAACTAGCATCATGGTGTAAAGGGTAAGAACATGTAACTCAAGAAATAGCCACCAGAAAGCAATATGTAAGCTGTGGTAACATGGCAAGTATGAAGAACAAGATGAAATAACTTGGAAGATTAACTATCTATGTGCATTGAAATATCAGTTTCGATGTATGGACGGCTAAGCGATAAATTCGACACCCTGCACATGTCGTGTGCAGCTGCTATTATTCAAGAATAGACATATAGAATGAAATGGGTTGTTCACACGTCTACTAAGATATTTCCCCGTCCAGCTAGTACTCATGGAATCAATCGCAAGTAGGGTTATTTGCTATTAAATATCAAGCACAACAAATTACAGATGAATTGAACTTGATTGCAAACTCGCTTGTACAAGAGAAAGCCTAGAAAGAAAGCCTAGGAGATAATCTAAGTATAATTGTTTAGTTTTGATTCTGGGGGGTGTCAATAGAGGCTCAGAAAAGTATAGCAACTCTGCCTTACTCCTTGGACTATCTGACGCGCTCCTTGCTCTCGAAGAAATTGCCTTTCGTAGGTTACCAGCCTTGAATTGCCAACCATTTGCCTGGGTGTAATACCCTGCTATTTATAGTGTTTTCTGCAGCAACAGCTTTTTGGGCCGCATAAAGGGCCACGTGGCCACGTGTCTCTCACAGCGTACAAAGACTCGATCTCGGGCTGCCAGCTGGTGGGGGTTGTTAAGATTTTATTGTAGCGAATCTGGATAGTTGAGACTTGGTCAGCCTACCACGTGTCTCATCGCAAGATAGGACCATTATGCTTGAGTCATTTTGAGCCGCATAGGCCCTTCAGATTTTGGCCATGCTGGGCCGCATAAGACTCATACGGCAGTCTCCCTTAGTCCGCATGTAGCTTGAGGACTTTTGAGCCGCATAGGTTCTTATATTCTGAGCCGCATAAAGCTCATGCGGCTCGGATTGCAGTTACCCTTGGCCGCATGAAATATATAGATTGAGTTGCATAAGATTCATGCGGCTTGGGTCGCATGTCCAGTCTAATCATGTCTTATCTTCTTTTTAGAGTGTCAGAGTTGTCAGAGTTGTCAGAGCTGTCAGTCTTTGCCAGAGTTTGTCAGCTTTATCAGACCAGCGTCAGCTTTATCAGAAAGATTAATCAGCTTGGTCGCATAAGTAACTATTCTCTCTGTGACTCAAAAGTCAGTCTAGTGAAGATGGGCCGCAGGGACATACTGAGTCTTTCATGCGGCTCTTCTTTATGCGGGTCAATCTGTTCCAGGGTACTCATGGGTCAGTTATGATTCGCATGAACCCTATATTTTTTATGCTTTTACAGGGGTAAACATAAAAGATAATCAAGATGTACAATAAAATCCATGATACTAATCCTCGTGTGACGAGCGTGTCAACAAGCAACAAGACATATGAATAACAGGTAGAGAAAACTATCAGAAATGGTAACAATCAGCATATGCACTTGCCTATGGTCCCGAGCTGCGGATACGGGTTAGACTCCGTATCGAGATCCAAGTAACCTGTTGATTACAAATTCCAGTGTCAAATAAAGGATCTAAGTAGGGAGTAACCTATCTACTTGGCCTCCCATGCCCTTTGGTCTAAACTCTTTTGGTTTTCCTTATTGGTTACATGGACTTGATCCTTAATTTCCTACTTGGTATGTCAAGTTTACCTTTGATATATTCCTATGCACATTGATACATGTATATATATATATATATATATATATATATATATATATATATATATATATATATATATATATATATATATATATATATATAGGGGACTTACTAATACTCTTATGGTATATAGCACTCATTATATTGATTCTTATCTATTCGTACAATATCTTTATTCCTTGTTATAAAATCCCATGGTATACCCCATCTGTCAATTAACCCCCCACACTTCCTATGGTTCGATGAACAACCCTTATCCTAAGTACAGTGGAGTGCATATATGTGCATAGAGGATTTCCCTTCCTCCTTAATATTGCAATCTGTGGCATCACTAAGGTATGGGACATGCCACCTTGACTTGAGTCCCATACTCTACTAAAGCTAACAAACTGGTGTTACAGGATTATGCATTATCTCAGATGTTATGGTGTTTTTCCTAACTAAACCTAAGGATCTACTTATACATTCACCTGAATTCTCTTCCTATTACTACACACCTGGAATATTGGCCTACTCTATAAGTGGTGTCATTGTCACGACCCGTATCCGCTTTTCGGACACGAGCTCGTGAGCAAACCAGTTACGTATCGAGCAGACTCCAGCCCGACTCGAATACGTAAATGCTGTCACGGCTATGGCAATGGGCCAAATCAAGGCAAGGCAAAACTATATCTCAATCCACAATAAAAATAATAAACAAGAATGAACAAGTATGGGTCGTGGTCTGCAGCCCACTAGCATAAATATCCAATAAGACTCTAAAGTAAATAACAAGAGTCTAAAACTGAATCAAGAAACAAGATATCTCATGATAAGGTATGAAAGCACGAGCGGATAATAAATACGATAACGATACCTGAATCCCGCAAGCGTATCATCACATCTGTCATCCAGAACCACTAGCTAACTCCATGCAATTGCTAAACCTGAAGAGATCATCAGGTCTTCAGGGGACATAGCAAGATACATAAAAACATACCTATTTAGCAGTTTATCATGCACTAAAGAAAATATAGAAAATAAACAGGAAAAGACCAATCAACACGAAAATATGACTATACACGACTGGGAGAACCACTACGCATAACCAAACTGCTCGAGAAGAATAAGAGAACACGATATCACGATGTCAACGGATAACCAATCGAATACTCAAACCATCGCCCCTAATATGGACTCGCAGGTTTGAACAACTACTAACCCTCGTCCCTAGTGTGGACTCGCAGGCTAGCATCACCCTCGCTCCTAGTGTGAACTCGCAGGTGTGAACCATATACTACTAACCCTCGTCCCTAGTATGGACTCTCAGGCTAGCATCACCCTCGCCCCTAGTGTGGACTCGCAGGTGTGAACCATATACTACTAACCCTCGTCCCAAGTGTGGACTCGCAGGCTTGCATCACCTCGCCCCTAGTGTGGACTCGCAGGTGTGAACCATATACTACTAACCCTCGTCTCTAGTATGGACTTGCAGGTTAGCTTAAGACACAGATAACTACTAACCCTTGCCCCTAGTGTGGACTCGCAGGTTAGCTTCAGGAATTTCATGGTACAGCAGTTCCGTTATGACTTATTCATCCTATGACACGATGCGACTCAGTCCAAGTACAAGTGATGACACGACACGACCCAATCACGATACACAAAAAAACCAATCCAATATGAACTACAAAATTAACTATGAACAAGAACTATATATACGTATATCCAATATAAACTACAAATCTAATTATAAACAAGGCTATATATATACACTAACAGGCATGATATACAAATTGCATATAAACAATCAACTAGTAAACCTAGATAATAATAAGAATATGCATGTAAATAAACTATAAAGGGAGGCAAGATATCTTGCCTGGCGGTAGCGCGAAGAACCAATAAGGTACCGTCAACTAGTACGCCATAAAGTCCAAAATCTACAAATGTCTCCGAAAGCTGAAATAGACATCGCTAACATTCTCAGAATAGTCAAATTAGCTAAGATTGTCTGTCCTTAAGTCCAATTTTGGACACAGGGGCAAAATGGTAATTTTGGGCCAAAACGATGTCCGCCGTTGGACCTGCTTTGTACCGAAAAATGTGCCAGAGTTAATGGTCTCTTAAGTCATCAAACTACATGTCTACGAATTCGGTTTGATGATACGAACCCAACGGTATGTCCAATTTTGGATTCCGGTGAGCCATGCACAAAATTGCCCGTTGAATCGGACCGTGGGGCCCGCAAAACGACGATCCGATCAACTATCTCAGAATTGGACCAAACTTGGAATATAAGACCAAAAAATGATACGGTCCTGTTGGCGTAAGTTCTGTCTCGATCTGACGAGCGTGCACAAAGTAATTGAGAAATTTACACAGAGGCCGATACGGTAAATTTTGACAGATACGCATCAAATTCGTCGCGCACACGCAACCAATTTGAATTCCGTTAAAGCCCACACGACCACGAAGCCGTTACACACCTTTTGATGCCTTCGGTTCGAGGCCACGTCGCCCGGATTGGCGGGACACACGTCGTATCGAAGGTTTTTAGTTTTCTGAAAACATGATTTTTAGGAAACTTTAAACAGATTTTATTTGACGAGTACATTGAGTCAATACAAAATAAAAGAAAGGTTTTTCTTTCCTATAGGTTTTCCATAACTTGCTTAAAATGTATTTTCAAATTCGTTCATGGTTTGGAAGGAAACTGACCGTAAAGTAGGGTAGTCGGTCTACGAATCTGTTCTGTTTTCGAACAGTTACACGCCCGTTTTGGCATCGGTTTCTCAGAAAATCTAGGGCACTACTGTAACACCCAGTTTTCTAAAATGAGGGTAATTTTTAAAATTTTGTATTTTAATTTATTTAATTATGGTATTTAGAATTTTCTATGATTTTTATTGATTTTTAACCATTTTAAAACTATTTTTAAATCATGACTTATGATTTTGGTGTTTGGCTAGTGTGACCTTGGAGACTGTTGACCTAGAGCCTAGCCATGTGATTAGGATGTTTAATTAGTACATTTTAGCCTAGAGGGTATTTTGGTCATTTTAGGATTTAATAAAATTATTTATGATTTATTGGAATTTGTGTGATTTTAATTATTATTTAAATAAGTGCTATGTGCTATGATGGGTTTTAGCCTAGTGAAGCCTAACCTAGAAGCTTAGACTTAACCCAAGGGCTAAGTAGGATGGTTAACTTAAGTTGAGGGTAGAAATTATCAAGTTAGAAATCAAATAGGAGTTTTAGTCATGAGAATTGATTTTTGAGAATGGGCCCTTAGAAACTTAGATGTAACTTGACTTAGAGAGGGAGGCCCATGGCCCAACTAACTAAACCCTAACCCTAGCATTTATGACCAGCCACCTAGGGTTCCACACCCCTATTTAATGTCTCTACCACTTAGGGCTAGCCTCCTTTAGGAAATAGCAAAGTTTGGAAATAGAGGTAAAACCCTTTCTTCCCCAATCCATAACTTCTCCATTTCAACTCCTTTTTCCTTCTAATTTCTTGCAATAGATCCTAATCTCTGTGTATTTCCTGACTATGGTGAGAAATTTCAGTGGAGGAGCAATTTGGAGGAGTTTGGGTGGCAAGAGAAACACCCCTCTTTGAAGCTTTTTGGGCTTTTTCACACACCTAGGTAATTCCTAATCCTCTCCATAAAATAGTGATTTAATTGCATGAATAGGAAGCCCTAGGAATACCCTAACTACTGGTATAGGTATTGCTAGGTTTCGTGTCCAATACGTGTCCGTATCGGACACGTATCAGTGGGCATACTAGGTGTTCGACGAAATGCCACAAAGGATTTATTTTTCGTATTTTTGAATTCTAATTTCATGGATCTCTAGATCTAGGTATGAGTAGCAATTTTTGTGAGACTGAGTTTATTTTCGTGTCTTTTTTGTGTCGGTTTTGGACACGCACACGCACGCAGCAGGCTACGCACAGTGTCCTGCTGCTCGGGCACTGTAGCGGACACGACACGTATGGACACGAAAATTTGTGGACACCTAGGCCACGTGTCTGACACGGCACTGACAAAATTTTAGGCCATATGGTTGAGCGGTTTGGGAGAAATCTTGACCGCACCGTCTCGACCACACGCACACACGCGCGCACAGGTGCCACTGATACGCACTTCGTACGGGGACATGAGGACACTTGGACTAGTGTCAGGGAGTTGAAACTCTAGCCCTAGTCCCCCTTGACCTCTGTGCATGAGCACGTGGAGCCTAGTGCTTTGTGTCGTGTCCTAAATGGAATGGCATGGCAGCACGATGATTATTTCATACTGTTTTTCTGATACTTGGTGTTGGTTATTTTGACACAGCTGGACACGTTTTGAGACACGAGAATGACACCCCGAGACACGTAATTATATGGTGATTATACCTATGTGCCTGAATCGTTAAAATTCATTGGTTTAATTAGGTTTTCGAATTGGGTTCTTATGTATCAGAAAATTCCTGATACATTGTTCTTTTCATTATGGATACCTTG
Source organism: Iris pallida (assembly GCA_029216955.1). NCBI lineage: Eukaryota > Viridiplantae > Streptophyta > Magnoliopsida > Asparagales > Iridaceae > Iris > Iris pallida. The sequence goes on along the minus strand of JANAVB010021796.1, from coordinate 18,389,751 downwards.
TGTCCCCTTGTATGGACACAGACACCTCCCCCATGACACATACACACGTATCTTACCTCTGTATACATATGAGTGATGTTACACAGCAGGGATTCAATTATTTGTTTTTGGTTGAGATGGGAAGTTCATGTTTCAGGGGAAAACTGAGATTTAGTTTAAATGTTTATGTAAACTGAAATGAGATTCAATGTCTTCAAATATTAAATGATATGTATATGTGAATGATTGATTTGATTACTGTAAATCAAAACTGAGTTGTTAACATAGATTTGAATTGGGTTTTATGTATATACAAACCTGAGATTCCTGAAAACATAATGCAAATGGCCATGTTCAATAGAGTTAGCTAACTGTAAGGTGTAACATGGGTTATGACTGATTTTACAATGTTAACTGTTTTGGGATATTGAATTTGGTTTGAGTTTTTCAACTGATTTTGTTGTTTGTAAATAAATCTGAGATTGATACTTATATTCGTATTGGTTTTGAATTCTTTAAACTGTCACATGTTAATTAACCCTGAAAATCAGTACTGAAATGTGGTATACCTTTCACTAATTCCTATTTCAAATAACTGACAATGGTACCATGCAAACAAACCTGAGAAATTTCCCTGTGTAAACAGTATAACCTGAGAACTTGGTTCAGTCATATGCAAGTTTAGAGTTTAGTAGAGGGTTCTATGGGATGGTTTGATTACACACATGTTAGTTCAGTTCATGCATACATATACTGTTCTTTAATCTTGACAACCATGTGGAAATTCCTACACACACAAGCATGTGCCACATTGACACATTACACTTCACCTATTTACACACACTATTCTAAATTAATTCATGGATTTCATTTCAACACACACACACAAATCTGAGGCATACATTCCTATTACACCTATACTCAATGACACTTAAACACACATGGCCACCTATCTAGACTAATGTCCTGTCTCATTGAACCTAATGACACACTCTCACATCTCACAAATTTCCACACACACACATATATACACATTGCAAGCACACAACCTTAGCCTATGTACCCACACCACTCCTCATGCCCCCTTCCTTGTCCTCTCTCTCTATATATATATATATATAGTGTATATATGCAATATATGTGAATGAATGTAGAAGAGTATGCATGTAGGTATACATTTGCTACATAGAGATGATTCCTATAAGCCTATGAATGATTTCACATATTAGGGTATGCTATGTGTGTATTGAATATATATGTATATATATATAGATATAATAACTACATAGATTGTTGAATGTAAAGTCTTTGTTTGTATATATAATATTGATACATGGTACATGCTTAGTTTGGTGTTGACCTAGTTAGACTAGGGTTGACCTAGATTGGACTAGTAGACCTAGTTTGACTTCATGTTGACTAGAGTGTTGACTAAGGTTGACCAAGAGTTGACTTTAACCTAGATTGACCCAGAAATTATGTAGATTGTATCGTAGATTTCATTTACCTTATTTTAAACATATTATAACATGTACTGCTTAATCTAGGACATTGTGACTCTAGTGCAGGCATCTGATATTACATTACTCTTTTCATAGTATCAGGCGAGTACATTCTCTGATAGTTCTCTCATTTATTTGTCAATTACTGTACTTCAGTTCTAGTTAGCTGTATGTGATTCTCTGTTACAAACACGTATTTTTATTTCTGAATCCATGTATACGACACACATACTTACTCGTCTTACCTCTATTATTCGAATCACCATACGAATTACTATTCGAACCACCTATTCGTATCTTCATATGTTGGTTGGACTTTTATTCGAATGATGTGTCGGATTTTGGATTCATTGTATTAGATGGGCGGGGAAATACTTGATTAGACATGTGAACATTCCCACTATTCGAACCACCCCCTGTGAATATATTCGAACGATAGCCATTCCACACCCGGCCAGGTGTGTGATGTGCCGTATTTACCCTTAGCCGTTTACATGTCTAACTAAGTATTTTAAAACACACTTGGAAAATTTATTCGAATCATTATTAGAACATCATGTGAATCACTATTCGTATCACCTTATTCGTATCACCTTATTCGATTCACCTTATTAGAATAATGATTAGAATTACATTCGACTCATCTTATATTAGATTCACATTGGGATTACACTCGACTTATATTGTACCATCTGAACTCATTATGTTATTCTAGTTCAGCTAGATCTTATTTTACAGTCTTCTTTGCTATGCTTCTCTTCTTGTTTAGTTACTTGCTTTCTTTGTACTTTATCTATCTCTCTATACCATCACCTGAAAATTAAACTGCCATATTCATCAATACAACTGCCTATAACTGCTTTATAGTTCTCTGTCATTTACTTGGGTTTTCTAGATGAGATTGTGCTCGTTCCTGTCCTGACTGGACCTGTTAAAAATATTACAGATGCTTGCCCTGAGGATAATTGCCCTACTTGCCTTGGAGCAGGAGATGACTTAGCTACCTATGGCCCCGACACTCAGGAGTGATCGGGAGACTAGCTAGTAGACTTGGTTTAGTTTTTCATGTTTTAGAACTTGAATTGTAATAACTTGTGATACGAGTTTGTATTTGAGTTTGTTTGAGATATTATTATTTAGTAGTTTATAAATGTTGTTATTTAGTTTTTAGTTATAAACTTCTGTGTTATCTTATCGTGCTTAGACTGTGATTGAGATTTCATTATATCTATACTTGTCCTCCGTTCGGAGTTGAGTTATTGACAAGTACATTATATAATTGCATGAGTTGATGATTAGTTAGAGACTTAGAACAGCGTTCTACCGTCGACACTGCGGCGTAGGCTGGGCGCTGTTACGTACTCGTACCCTCACAGTGGGTGCGGGTCGTGACAACTACTGAGAAGTCTATTTCTTGGTATTTCTAGAGGGTTACATCATCTCTCCATAGGGACTTACGAAATAAAAAACGATCGATCAGTTGGTTAGAAATCGATCACAAAGTATGTACCTGCAACTGCTTCTTGCGCTGCTACTGTGCACGCTCGGCCACGCTGTCGGCGGCCGACGGCGGCCTAGGACGGCGCGCCTAGGGTCGGGGAGGGTCGCCCAGCCTCAAGCACGCCTCTGGGATGTGGGCGCGCGCGTTCGGATTAGGATTTCGTCGAGGAAGCCTCTCGTTTTTTTCACGTTATATATACAGAGAGCAGTCTCTGTTGTAAACAGAGTTTTGGGGGGGGAATCGGGCCTGGCTCAGCTGGGTGCTGCTGTTGTGGGCCGAGGGAGTGCTGGACTCGGGCAGGCTGGGAGAGATTGCTTGTTTTAATATACTATGGGGGAAAACTTAATTGCTAGGCCGGGTGGTTGGGTAGGCTTAGTAGCTGCTGAAGTGGGGATTCGGGTGCTGTGGAGCTGCTGGGAGCTCGGCCTGGGTTGAGGATGGCTGGGCCGGCCGGGCTCTCCTTTGTATTTTTTTTCTTTTTAATTATTATGCATTATATATATATATATAGATATATATATAAATATAATATATATATATAATATAATATATATATAATATAATATATATAGTATGTATGTATGTATATACGCACACGTGTACACCTATATGTATAGATATATATACACCACAATACACCTACATATATAGTTATATATATACACGTATACACTTATATATATGAATAATATACATACACATACACATATATATATATTCACTATATATATATACACGTATACATTTATATATATATATATATATATATATATATATAATATTATATATAATATATATATATTATATATATATATATATATATATAATATAATATATAGTTATATATATTCATACACATACATAATATATATATATATATATATATATATATATATATATATTATATATATATAATATATATATATCTATATATATATATATATATATTATAAATAAATATATTATATATTCATATATACATACACATGCACACACATATATATATATATTTATATACGTACACATATATATACTTCTATACATACACGTATATATTTATACATATATATATATTATCACATTTATCTGACAAAAAATATAACCAAAATAATAATAATATTAAATAACAATCCCAATAAAATAATAATAATAACAATAACGAAATTTAATAAACCAATAATGATGTATATATCATTAGATATCCAAATATATAGTCTAATACCACATTGCACAAGGTAGCTAAGAGAATTATATTTATATTTAATATCCAATTAACAGAAAATACTTTCTGTATTATAAAATAAGCCACAATTATATACACATTTATATATCTACATGGACATCGTTGGTCGCACTGTATGACTACATGGGCTTGGCTCAGTTCGAGTCCTGTCCAGACTAGTTTGGTACAACCGGGTCACCTAAAAGTCAAATAAATTAATAATAAATAATTAACTTGTTTATGGAGGTCATGTCACAACTTGGCCTGGTTTTCCTAGTTAGGACACACTTATGGCTGGATCTTCCTTGGCATAGCTAATACACAAGTCAAGGCACGCCACTGCACTATCCGTGCCATGGTTCCTAGTCGTCTGATACTTCCAAACTCAACCATGGCTAAAGTCATCTACCGAAATAATTAACTAAATAATTATTTATAAAAACAAATTTTGAAAAAATCACCATTAAATCAAATAAATGAATAAATAAATATTTCAAAAAATATTTTCGGGAAGAGAAGCTACAAATCTATCCACCTTAAAATAATTTCATCCTCGAAATTCCAATTCATAACTATCTTTTAAAATTCAAAGTCTACTATCACCTTAATCTCCTCAATTTTAATTTCTCAAAAAATATTTATGACATTCTCTAGTCATTTTATAACTCGGAATACTTGAGGACTTCTGCCCACCTTTGGTCATACTACTTCTCAAAATACGGTCACTAAAATCTTATAATCCTCTAACTAGTTGCAAACAATCCTTCCAACAGATACCTAGGACACATGGTATCTATAATCCCTCATATCTATAAACAACCAATATTTTATAGTCAAGCAAATATTATACTATAATTTAAGAATTTCTGATGAATTCTAGATAGCACGATCATTCGTCACCCCGAAATAGGAAGGGACGAGAATCAATGGTAGAAAAAGCAAGAAATTATAATCGAGAGTAAATATGGAGTTTTCAAGGAC
>JANAVB010021796.1:18352066-18379566 GCA_029216955.1 Iris pallida | reverse complement strand
CTATATTCTAACCAGGAATGTAAGTAAGGCAACATGATGTACCACTTCTAAATCCTATCACTGATACCCAAATCCCAAAGGGTCTGAACCTATATTGAAGGAGATTGATACTTAAAAGTATCAGTCATCTGTCATAAGAGAAAAACTGGACTGGAAAACAAATAGGCATATTTGGACAGATACATATATGATATAGAGCATAATTGAAATAATAGGCTGATACCACAGTAGGTCTAATACCCTCAATTAAGAGTGGTCTGTATAGTTTATATCTTGGAGTGATACCCATATTCAAGGACAGATACATCCTTGTGGACTGAACAAAAGCAATGGACTGCATAACACAGGACAAAACATTCATGTGGGGGACTCCTGGTAGTTGCTACCTGGTTAGGACCTAGACTATGGGTCATGTTCCTATTGTTGTTGTTACATAGATAATAGGAGTAATGTACCCATCTCACTTATGTGATGTGCCTAGGTGGCTCACATGAGTATAGGTACAGAGTTTAACCTCTAGGACAAGTCATGAGCATTGTAAAGTAATTGTCCTATCATTTATTGTTAAGCCTATGCAGGTATTACCTTTATTTGCCTTTACTCTATACTGATTTTGTTTGAACTATCTATAGCTGGCTTGACATGTGGACATGGTGTCCCTTGTTCTGCTGCCACTAATTTTGGTGCCACCAGGTACTAAAATTTATAGGTTAAGTTCACATGTTTGAGGCACATGGTAAGATACCACTCCTCATAGCCTATTGCCTATGGTGATACACAAGCTTACATGTCCTCTTGAATGTCTGCCAGGCACTAATGGGTACCATCAGGGTATCCTACTCCCAGTCCTAGGCTCTGCCAGGTTATGTCCTCACAGGGATATGAAATGGTTAATTGAGTGATGGGAGTTACTTGCAATATTAGGAATCGAGTACTGATACGGGAAGTAGTTTGGAAATTCTAATAACAATGCATCAAGTTACCTAATGTTCAGTGAGTAAATAGAAGGAACACTATAAATGGAGTACCCAGGTCCTGTACAGTAGGATATGGGGGTGACTCCCCTCTTACTTGGATACATGTCCTGTACAGGTGTCTACTCTGAGTCCTGCACCAAGCCTACCCCTAGTACTATCCTGACTTGGACACTTGTCAATGTCACTGCAGCTGTCACTCTATTTTTAATTGTGCTGTACCCATACCTGGTACCTTACATGTCTGGTAGGTACTATTGAGTACCCTCAAGATATCATGAATTTAAGCCTAGGTGGGGTTCCTATCTAAACTAGTATGGTATTCATACTATAGGTTTTGGGAAGGGCTGTTCTGTTGTGTATACATCGGAAATGGCAATGTGATTGTGGCCTTGCCAGGAGGAGCTTAGTAGTGCTCCTTATATGCAGAGTATTATACAGGAGACTGGCATTGGGCTAGGGGTAAGTGGTATATTCTAGTATTTCAACTAGTCCTATAGTGTCAGACGGTTGTACATATGCCAATGGTCCTGGTTGATGAAGATACTTGTGTCTTTCGAACAGTGGGTAGGGTGATGTAGGTAATATCCTAAGGGTCAGTACTAGATACATATATTTTATATCTGCAAGCAGTCTCTCCCTCTTGTCTATACGACTACACTCCAAGGTGGGTAGTTTCAATATTATATTGATGATGGAGACTTCAAGTCCTAGGCAAGACACTCTCGATTTCCTAGCATTTAATGAGTATCAAAGGAGATCTGATACTCCTCCTCTAATTAGCGTTTATACTCTCCCTATACTCCCAAGTTACTCTAGTCCAATGAAGGTAATCCTGACTTGGTACCAACATATACATATCGATAAGTGGTCTATATCCTCTGCTTGGCCTACTCATGCTTGAACAGTGTATACACCCTCCTTGCTACATTGTTCAAGACTGAACCATATAGGACAGTCCTACCTGCCCGTACCTACGCCTGATAGCTAATGGTCTTTGACATGAAACTCCCTGTACACCCTATTACTTCGACTGGGATGTATTCTAGATTAAAATCCTATGTGAAAACTGGTACCTACAGAGATTATCCCCCTTATAAATCACAACCTCCTGAACCTATATGATACCTGATCTTATTTCTCTCTGTACTGGCTCAAGGTTTTCCATGGTCTACACCATGAGTAAACCCATAGCCTCTTTTAAATATTAAATCAAACACCCAACCCTTACTGAATGACTCAGTCTACTTGGCTAATACTCACATAATTAAAGGATGACAACGAGGTAAGGTTTACCTGTGAGGAAAGTTGAAGTCTCTTGCTCGACGGACCTCCAAGAATTGCTTGACAGATGATGGCAGATATTTAGGGTTTTGTAAAGAGGCAAAGGGGAGCCGGCTGCCTCAACTTATATACCCAAACTCTGGATATAGCTGAATCCCCAGGGATTGAGAAGGATGAATTCGAGTTTAAGTTGAACTCAATCCACAAGATTCGAATTTGTGTTCGATTCTTATCCAGTGGCCGTTGGGAACATTTGAATTGGGAATTTCTACGAAACCCCCTCCTCTAATTGGATTGGCATGCTGATCCCCTTATTTATGTGTGTTTACAAAAACCCTCATTTCCTTATTGATCACCATGGGATTAATATGTCTTATCTATTTAGTGTATATATAAATGGTGGCCGGAAGACTAATAATAATTATAAGTAGAAAAATTTGGGGTCAAGGGTTTACAGAGGGTGTCCCAGTAGCACAACATCTAGACGAGATTCAGAGTATCACAATCATCTGTCTGCGATGAAGTTGTAATTGATGATGAGCTTCAGGCCCAACTTCCCTTAAGTTCTCTGCCAGAAAGCTGAAAGACGTTGGTAGTGTCGGTGAGCAACTCCACACCTGATGAAGTTGTCATGATGGAGGTAGTCAAAACTTGCTTGTTGAATGAGGAGGTCCAGCACAAGCAAGTGGAATCATCACAGGAGTCCGCTCTAGTGGCTTTCTACGGGAAGGGAAGACCCAAGTCACAGGCGAGGACATGAGGAGTTTTTGGGATATTGCAATTGTGGACCGCAAGGAGGGCTGCTGTCACTGTAGTGAAAGAGGTCATATCAAGAGAAACTACATGAAACTCAAAGCTGAGAAGGCCAAAGGTAAGGACGATCAGGAAGATTTTACGGCATTTGGAGATATCATCATCGTAGCGACCGATACAGAGGAACCTTATGCATGATAGCGACTGGGTTATGGATACGGGGGCGTCTTTTACACCACTCCACATAGTAGGATCTTCACGTCATATCGTGACGGTAGGTTTGGACATGTGAAGATGGACGACAAGGGGACTGCAGTTTTAGGCATCGGTGATGCACTTGATGATAGAATTTGGTGAAAAGCTCGTCCTCAGGAGTATGCGACATGTACGAGTTTGTGCTCCAACTTGGTTTCGGTAGGAGCTGGCGGATGATGGCTGTCACAGTCTATTTGGGGAAAAGATTGGATGCTTACGAAGGGTTTCCAACAGTTGGCTCGGAGAGATTTATGTTATGGCATGTACAAGCTCAAGCCGCTGAGTTGTACAGGTAGACCACATACACCGGATGGAGGCTTGAGGGGTGTTCGACAGGAGGTGTATGGTCGAAAACTTGCTGATGAGGGTCTTCTAGATGCTTTGAGGGATACAGAGGATGTCGGTTCGCCGAGACAAAGTGACGGATGGTGATGAGTCAAAGATTGAGGGTCAGTCTGTCGGTCATATGACAACTGTCGATCTCTAGTGGGGGTTGCTCTACGGATCTAGTTTTGGCAACATGTGATTTGCTAAAGCTTTATGGAGTGACATCGGTTTCAGCAGTTCGAAGCCAATGAGGAGATCAAGATTTGTAGCAAACTCAATCTAAGGCGGGAACATCATCATTCACATAGTTCAGAGGAAGTTGTGGGTCATCGACGACATGCACAGTACGTGATGTTCTGAGGACGCATGTGTATGGGGGAGCTTCAAGTTCGAAAATAAAGGTGGACAGATTCAGGAGTTCGAATCTTGTGAGAACCGTACCGTCCGCTTGGTTAGGCCAGCCAAGGGTGAAAAAGCTCGTCGAAACGTTAATACTTTCCTGTGGAAGATGAAAGTCGGGACATGCAGCCAAGACTTACGGTGGCTGATCATCAAGGACTTTGGTCTTGGTCATGTCATTGATATCGGCAGGATCCCAGTCGTGCATGAGGTGCTACACATGGAAGCTAGCGTCGATGTGACGGTCGAGGAGCTGGAGAAAAAAAATGTAAAGTAGTTCGAGGGATCGGAGATCAATGGCATAGGCGAGCATTAACACTGTCGTGGGATGACATGCATGGAGTCCAGTTAAGGAGCCACGGAATCAATACCCTATCATCAGACTAGAGAAAGAGATTGTTGGATTCCAGTCCATATTTGGTAAGAGCAACTTTTAGAGCCCAAATATGGTAAAAAAAATTAATTTGATATGATTTGGAAATCTACATTAAATATGTGATTTAATTAGATTCACAAATTTGTATCAAATATTTAATTTGACCATATTTAGACGTCCATAATTAGTAATGGGATATAATCTACACCGTTTGTTGTTGGTGGACGACCAGATCTGATGGTGGACTACTTTTAGGCCTCGTTTGGTTCACGGAAGGGAAATTGATTCCTTTGTACTTTCCATGGGAATGGAAAGTAGAATTCATGTCACATTTCCTTTCCGCTGTTTGGTAAAACAAGGAAACCACCTAGGAAAGACCATTTGATTTTCTTTCCAGTGTTTGGTTGGTGCAGGAAAGGAAAGCAAAAATATATCAATGTTCCAATAATATCCTTATCTTTTAAAATAAAAATGATATTATGAAAATCCAAAGGAACCCAGAATACGAGGAGTTAATGGTAAAATAAACAATAACACATGGTTAGTTTTGTCATAATTTTTTGTAATAAATTGGAAAAGGAGGAGGAAAAATCAATCTCATGGGTCATGAGTGGAACCATATTCCCTCTCATTTTTCCTCTTGTCAGGAAATTAATTCCCAAGTTTATGGCTACCAAACAAAAGAAAGGAACAACTTTTCTTTCCTGTTTCCTTAAATCCATGAACCAAACGAGGCCTTCTAACCCTACAATTAGGTTTCTCATCTTAATCATATGAGGTGAGGGTGGAGGCACAAAGGAAAGGCACAAAGTAGAGATTCGGGGTGCTCGTCCACAAAAAAATCTAAGAGAAAGTCCATACTTTTCTCTTAGAACTTCGTCATCCAAGACAGAGGAGAAGAAGATCTAATCGATGAGTCATCAACTTCGGTTAGGGAGATTGCTGTGGGTTGGTGAGTGATCTCAATTGTAATCTTCTGTTTTTCTTCTTGAGAGTTGTGAGGGGGTTGAACCTATTAGGGCAAAGGGTTCAACGTGAGTTCTGTCAATTAATTTCATCTGAGTTATTAAAGGTTGGAATTTGTTCAGGTGACGTATGCCACTGCCATATACTTGTCTTCCTTTTGTGGTTGGTGTTCGTTAGACGGGGGGTGGTTTTGATCATGTGGGTTGGCAAATGCTTCCGTATGTGCCCAACATAGATGTCATGCCCCGGTCGTGTAGGACCGATCGTCCTCGCTAAGACGCGATGTCGCGTGAGCCTAGATTGCGCTCACGTAAGGCAAGTTCCATAACGGCCGATTACAGGCTAAGCGACGGGGGTCATCGCACAGAAGTCCCAAGCAAAAACATTGAATAAACAGCAGCGAAAACTTAAAGCAAAACACAAGTCATTCAAAATGCTCTTTATTGATATTGAAAGATTACAATTGTGGCACGAGGCCATGATTACAATCATTCAAGCTCACTTTTCTTTCAGTACAAGTCACTCTGCTCTCTCTCATCTCTCGTACAATTTGACGAGCCAACGGATGCTTCAGATAGGCGATGTCCATACACTATGTCCCGTATAAGTCCAGACTCCATGCGGTTGCATGCCTCAAAATGCCAAGAAACTTCGTGCCATAAATCCAAGCATTCATTCCAATCAAAATCTCAAGTATAGCATCCATCCAAAACAATAACACTTTACACATCGTCATTCCTCGAATCAGAGTACCCCCGAGTTATCGTATATCGATCTTTAAATGCCTCAATACCATCGATGACATACGTAACCTGATAATCATCATTTACAACGAATTTCGAGTCGCAACCGATGCTATCCGAATTAGATATACCACAATCTCTTCGATATTCAAGATCAAAATTCGTTCAAATCCATAATCACATATGTTCATCCGTCTATCTTAAGTCATCGAGCAACATATTTTCTTAAAATTCCTCAATCTATGCTAACTCAAATTATCGAGCAACATCTGTTCCAATCTTTATAGTCAATCTCAAATATTCGAATCTTTTCCATGCACGCTATCATCCAATCGTGCTAACTTTTCGTATACGATTCATATTGAATTTCTCAATCGATTCATCCATTCGTACACCTTAACTTTTCTCAATTCAATCTACCTACTCAATCATATTCACAATTCATACTTGTGCAATTCAATTTTTTTTGTGCACGTTATTTCTAGTTTGTTCGAAATAACTCGTCATAAACTTTAAGATTATAACTTACTCAATGATACTCAATCTAAGGCTTTGCATACATGCGATGCTTGCTGATAGACTCATTGGCACCCCGTATCCTCAATCGATCGACATCCCTGAGGCTATCCCATACACCACTCAGAGATGAAGTCATTCGACAAATTCTTAAAACTATCATTCACACCATCAATTTCTTTGAATCTCTGTTCGAACCATTCCTCAATTTCAAGCACGTTCCATCTATATCATTGACGATATCGATTTACGATAGCACCTCTATCGCAACTAACCAATACTTTTTTGAATCGAGACTAACTCATTCTTGTATGACACATTTTGAATCCCGAATACGACTTTGCTAAGGTCAACGCAATTTTGGTGTATACGTCCAGCCCGACTTAGCCAACCATGCTTTACGTGAACCATCCTTTATTTTGTGAAAAACTATTCTCATACGATTTACAAATTACATAAACTTATTGTATGGACATCCCGCGGAACATTGAGAGAGCGCACTAACGATATCAATCGCGAAAACAACATCAGAGTTAAAGAATTCAATCGAAAGTCCAAGGATGGAAAGCCGTGCTCTGATACCATTATGTCACGCCCCGGTCTCGTAAGATCGATCGTCCTCGCTAAGGCGCGATGCGCGTGAGCCTAGATTATGCTCACGCAAGACAGGTTCCATAATGCCGATTACAGGCTAAGCGACGGGGGTCGTCGCACAGAAGTCCCAAGCAGAAATATTGAATAAACAGTAGCGAAAACTTAAAGCAAAACACAAGTCATTCAAAATTCTCTTTATTGATATTGAAATAAAGATTACAATTGTGGCACGAGGCCATGATTACAATCAATCAAGCTCACTTTTCATTCAGTACAAGTCACTCTGCTCTCTCTCATCTCTCAGTACAATTTGACGAGCCAGCAGATGCTTCAGATAGGTGATGTCCATACATTATGTCCCGTATAAGTCCAGACTCTATGCGGTTGCATGCCTCGAAATGCTAAGGAACTCCGTGCCTCGACGCATCCAAGTGGGCTCCGCGCCAACGAGCTTCTACCTGTGCCTGCACATAAATACTGTGTGGGTGTCAGTACTCAACTGTACTGGTGGAGTGAGCTCCTCGCCCACCCATACAAAACCAACACGTTTATTTACTTTGTGCAACATATCCTTTTACGATTGTCTTTTTATTCTTGCCTTAGGATCAATTTTAGAACATAAACTTTGTAACACCCAGTTTTCCAGAGGGTAATTTTAAAATTTTGTAATTATAATTATTATTTATTGATTATTATTTCATATTATGATTTTTTGGTGATTTTTAATCATTTTTAAACTATTTAAAATTATGACTTGTGATTTTAACATTTTACTATTGTTTGGTTTTAATTTCGAGGAAATTAGTCACCCCAGTTTTCAGGAACAGGGGTATTTTTATCATTTTGTATTTTTAAATTTATTTTATTATTTATGATATTGTTTTGGGATTATTTGAGTCGGGTTCGAATTTCAGCTCAATCCGACTTAAACGGGGACCCGGGGTAGTGTTGACTTTAGTGGACCCACACTAGTTAGGCATGGCCCACATGATATTAATTTTAGTCCACATTATTAATTTTAGTTAGAGGTTAGACTAATTATGGATAAGGTTAGTGTGATTAGAGACTTTAGAATGACTAATTTAGCCCCAACCAATTAGCCCTTTCCTAATACTAATGAATAGGTTAGTGGGGGCATTTTGGACCTTACCATAATAGGACAAATAGCCCCATATGGCCAGCCACTTTGGGAGAGGATAGGCTCAAGTTCATTTCATTATTCTCATCCACACTCCCTCTCTTGTTCTTCCCAAATTTCTAGAGAGCAATCCCTAGCAATTTCTCCACCAAATTCTTCCATTTTGCCACCAAATCTTCTTCTTTCCTTCTCCATTCTAGCCAAGGAGGAAGCTACCCAAGTTTGGGAGGATTCGGAGCTCGTTCGTGTCCTTTTGGAATCTCTACGTGTCGGTGTCGCTCCGGGAAGACTTTCTTCGATTCGATCTACCGGGAGGTATAAATTCCTTCTCATTTTCATTTCTCATGCATATAGGTCTATTTTGAACCAATAGGAATGACCCCATGGTTGTATCTCATTTGTATCCATTTTGTGTCCATTTGGAGGTCATAGGAGTGTCTTTGTTGTGGTTGTGTCCATGTGGGAAAACCCAAATTTGGACACACTATGTGTTGTTGTTATGTATGAATGAATTATTACATGTTTAATCTCATATTTTTGTATTGGAGATGTGTTCTATAGTGTCTCATATATATTAGTGTAGAGAGTGAGTTCTTGATATATTATGTTATATACTTGTGTTCTTTTGTCTCAAACTACCCAAATTCGTCATAATTTTTATCCACGTTTTTAGTAGCAATAGCAACTTAGAAATGTCATAACTTTTCGCTTAAAACTCCGATTTATCTTCCCTTTTTTTTAAAAGAACCGTATCGAAGTTAGCTTTCCAAATATATATTTTAATAAGCCAAATTCTTTGTGTAACTTTCTATAGAATTATTTGAGTGTCCGCTGTACGAAAGATGAACGTGTTTCGGTATTTTCGCAATTCCGGGAGCTTTCGGACACGAAAATGCGATCCGTTTAAAGTTTCGGAAAGCTAACACGAAGAGCTACAACATACTTTAATCCTAAATTTAATAAATGCCCAATTGGTACAGTATTGGTTTTAAGTAGAAGAGTGACTATACGATATATGCATTTGTGTAACCTATGAGCCTATGTAGTATGGATATTAAATGATATAGAGTATGTAATGCATGATATATTAGATGAATAAAATGATATATATATGAATATATTCTCTTACATTAATTTATATATATGTTGAATGCAAGCATGTAGGAATGCTATTAATATAATGCATATAAGCAATGCATGAATGAAAGAATGATATACAATATGCATATGTATAAAACATGTAGGTAATGCATAGATGCATAATGAAATGAATGTTTGCAATATGTTAATATAAATACAAGTATCTAATATGCATGAATGTAAGTATAATAATGCAAGTATACATGTATGTATCATGTATGTAATATACATGATATGTATGTATGCATGTATACAAGGTAAGTATGTATGTATGTATTTCTATAAACTGAGTTAACCTATAACCTTTTACACACATACATTCATACACCCTTTGACATCATGTATCCCATGTCACATACACCTACCTATCACTAAATTTTAGAACATTAACACATATCCTTTCACACATATGCCAAACACACACATACTCACTTACTCTTTTACCTCTCTTTCTATATAATATATATATATATATATATATATATATATATTATATATATATATGTATGTGCCTATATATATAGCTTTCCTATATATATCTATGTATATAAATATGTGAATGTGAATAATATATACATTATATGACTAAGTTTGTGTGCCTTGTTAGCTTATGGTTTAGTTTTGTGCTTGATTTAGCAAGTGACTTAGGCTATGAGTTAGTAGCTATCTCGGACACTTGATTTGCATATACTTTTATTTAGACCTAGAATAACTTGTTTGACCTAATTTAGACTTGTTAGACCTAGTTTGACCATAGTTGACCTAGGTTTGACTTTCAGGGTTGACCAAGTTGACCAAGAGTTGACTTTGGTCTAGATTGACCTAGAATCATATAGAATGTATAGTAGAACTTCATATTGTCATTTTGGACTTGTTGTACTTGTGCTGTTCTGATTAGGAGCCAGACACCTCTCATCGGACAGTATATTTACTTTGGACATTCAGACATCAGGCGAGTACATTCTCTGATAGTTCTTTCATTTACTTGTCAATTACTGTACTTCAGTTCTAGTTAGTTTTATGTGATTCTTATAACACGTATGGATATTTCTGGATTCATGCATGCGACACACATACCATATTATCTGGCCTCTATTTCTGGAATCACTACTGGCATCACCTTCTGGAATCACTACTGGAACCACCTACTGGAATCACTCTGGAATCTTTTGCTGGTATCATTATGTTTGGCTGGACTCATCTCGATTCTTGTGTCGTTTTCTGGATTCACTTGTACTTGTGGACGGAGAAATATTGGAGTAGACATGTGAACATTTCCAAATACTGGAACCACTCCCTTAGAATTATACTGGAACGATAGCCATCCCACACTTGGCCGAGTGTGCGATGTACCGTATTACCTACAGCCGTTCACATGTCGATCCCGATATTTTAAAACACACTGTTAGAGTATAGGCTGGACTCACCCTGGAACCTTTGATCACCAACTGGACTCACCTTATACCGGACTCATCTTGTACTGGAACCACCTGGTATCAGATTCATGTTGTCTGATTTACTTGGGTTTTGCACTTGTTTACATTTACATTCTGGACTTATTATGTTACTTTAGTTCAGCTAGATTTATTTTACAGTCTTTATTGTCATCATTCTTCTCTTGTTTTAGTTCCTACTTTCCTTATATCTTATCTGTTCTCCATACCATCACCTGTATATAAAACTGCCATATTCATCAATAAAACTGTCTATAACTGCTTTATAGTTCTCTGTCATTTCTTGGGATTTTTTGATGAGTTGTACTCGTTCCTATCCTGACTGGACCTGTTGAAAATTTTACAGAGGATGATGAGGAACCCTGCACCCCCTTACTTGGAGCTTGCTTAGTTGACACTCGCGACCTGGACCCCTGGGGAGGTTTAGGCAGCTGCTCAGGATGATACCTTGTATAGTGTAGATAGCTTAGACTGTTCTTCTTTTCATGTTTAGCTGTTGCCTTTATTTTCTAGAGTTGTATATTTTAGTGATGTTGGGACCTTGTTATTTCATTCTGCTGTACCTCAGTTGAGGATTCTCTTATCTATTTTATCGTGCCATATTCTATCTCTAGATTGTGATGAGTTGTACCTCTGTGTTGGCCTCCTTATGAGAGTATTCATATTATGTTAGTTATAGTTCATGACCTAGAACAGCGTTCTACCGCCGACACTGTGGCGTAGGCTGGGCGTTGTTACGCTCTCGTGCCCTTACTCTAGGGTGCGGGTCGTGACACGTTTTAGTGGTGGCCCATGCAGGTCGAGTTTATGTAGTGGTATTCGAACTAGAGTATCACTACAGCCTGCAGTAGGATTAGGATATTTTGGAGGTACTCAATCACATTAGGAAAAACTCTTAATTCGATTCCTTTTGTCTAAAATTATTGCTTATTGACTTCCCTTGAATATAAACTGTTCTCCTTTGAATTTTCGCTTCATTCTCAGAAATTGCTTCTTGTTTTGATCTGTCTTCATGATGGTTATGAAGACACGATCTCATCGCTTCGGTTTGGGGGATACTATCGAGAGGCTGGCCACCTCTTGTCCTGTTCATCAGGGCCTCGAGACCGCAGCTTCTGTTGTGCCGACTCAGGTTGGCGTTTCTGCTACATTGGAGGTGCACCTCCGTATGTACAGAGACTTTTTCCTTTGTTTCTGGTTTCTCTCAGCAGCAGCGATTCATGCAGCATCAGCAGAGATTTGTACAGTATCAGCATCAGGCTGGAGAAAACCAGCAGGGTGAGCTATCGTCAGGATAGTCGAGGATGCACAGACCATTGGAGATCTTGCTGCAAGTTTCGTTCTTCTCAATTCTATTCCCGCAATTGTCTTTTATAATTACCTTGAAATCCGATTCCATCTGTTCCTTGTTGATTGATTAACTTTGTCATGTTACTCTTTTGTTGTGTTTGTTTTTTTCTGAGAAAATCATATGGGCTAGGTCGCCTAATCATGGGATCTAGAATCCTCGATAGTCGTGTTAGTTGGCATAGTAAGGACATGTAGTCAGATTTTGGATGTATTCTCGGATATGGGAATTTAAGGTTTTTGCCGTCGCATGCGGCAGTGCGAAAATTTTAAATACCATGAACCTAGAGGTACGTACCTTAGTCAAGGACTCTGTGATTATCGTAGCCTTGCTCACTAGCATGATGAGACTCTGGACAACATGATTTTGGACAGACGCATATGATTAACAGATTGTATCTTGAGAAGGTTTAAACATCATACCCTTTTGATTGTTATAAATGACTTAGGAGTAGGAATATTTAGTTTTGTAGAGCTTATTCTAGGTAGTTCCTTCATAGTATAATGGTATGATGACTTGTAGAGTGTCTGTACCCTAGAGGTGATAGTTAGCATTGGTGTTAGAATAGTAACCCATTGCAGATAATTCTCCTGTTATCTATAATACCAGTTACACATAGGATGTTAGTATGCCTTACTGCCTTGATGATTATTACTACCTTCCCTTACCTTTTCCAGTGAGGCACCCATGACCAGAGCCTGTCTTTGAGTATAGTTGTAGTTTCACCTAAGACTGAGAGGTCTATTTGTATAGATAGATTGCAGATGATATTGGCATATGGGATATAGGTTAGTTGGTATCTATAGGCCATTGTTGCATAGGGTTACAAACATGTTGTTTAGCTTATACTTGGTTCAGTTTTCCATTTTAGTTTCAGTTCTCTTCTCGTGTTGAGTTCCTTTGTGTTGATCACCTTTATAGTCAATGTCAGACCCTTCAGATACCATGTCCCCTTGATTCAGACCATTCATCCTTAGCCTAGTTCTAAGCATTGTTTCAGACCCTTATAAGTTTAGTCTGCCTTAACCCTTGGTTGATCAGTCATGTATATATAGATGATATACTTAGGATATATGTGATGGGTTGTTGTTCTGAGCATATATATATGTGGTATTTGGTATTCATGTGCTTAGCTTGTAGGTATTTAGTTATAGGTGACTTGATAGGATTGGGAAGTTAAGAGCTAGTCTATTTATAGAGTTTCTCTTTTGCTAAATTCTAGTTGCCAACACCTAGATAGCTAGCATAGGTAAAACCCTAAGAAGTTGACCAGTTGATGACCAAGTACTTAGATGTTGAGAATTGACTAGTGATTGACCCTTGACTATGTTGACATAGAAGAGGGTGCGATCATCTTAATTTCGAGGACGAAATTTTATAAGGTGGGTAGGATTGTAACACCCAGTTTTCCAGATGAGGATAATTTTGAAATTTTGTAATTATAATTATTATATTGATTATTATTTCATATTATGATTTTTTTGGTGATTTTTAATCATTTTTAAACTATTTAAAATTATGACTTGTGATTTTGACATTTTACTATTGTTTGGTTTTAATTTCGAGGAAATTAGTCACCCCCAGTTTTCAGGAACAGGGGTATTTTTGTCATTTTGTATTTTTAAAATTTATTTTATATTTATGATATTGTTTTGGGATTATTTGAGTCGGGTTCGAATTTCAGCTCAATCCGACTTGAAACGGGGACCGGAGTAGTATTGACTTTAGCGGACCCACACACTAGTTAGGCATGGCCCACATGATATTAATTTTAGTCCACATGATATTAATTTTAGTTAGAGGTTAGACTAATTATTATGGATAAGGTTAGTGTGATTAGAGACTTTAGAATGACTAATTTAGCCCTAACCAATTAGCCCTTTCTAATACTAATAGAATAGGTTAGTGGGGGCATTTTGGACCTTACCATAATAGGACAATAGCCCCATATGGCCAGCCACTTTGGGAGAGGATAGGCTCAAGTTCATTTCATTATTCTCATCCACTCCTCTCTTATTCTTTCCCAAATTTCTAGAGAGCAATCCCTAGCAATTTCTCCACCAAATCCTTCCATTTCGCCACCAAATCTTCTTCTTTCCTTCTCCATTCTAGCCAAGGAGAAGCTACCCAAGTTTGGGAGGATTCGGAGCTCGTTCGTGTCCTTTTGGAATCTCTACGTGTCGGTGTCGCTCCGGGAAGACTTTTCTTCGATTCGATCTACCGGGAGGTATAAATCCCTTCTTCTTTTCATTTTCTCATGCATATAGGTCTATTTTGAACCAATAGGAATGACCCCATGGTTGTATCTCCATTTGTGTCCATTTCGTGTCCATTTGGAGGTCATAGGAGTGTCCTTTGTGTTGTGGTTGTGTCCATGTGGGAAAACCCCAAATTTGGACACGCTATGTGTTGTTGTTATGTATGAATGAATATTACATGTTTAATCTCATATTTTTGTATTGGAGTGTTCTATAGTGTCTCATATATATATTAGTGTAGAGAGTGAGTTCTTGATATTATGTTTATACTTGTTCTTTTGTCTCAAACTACCCAAATTCGTCATAATTTTTATCCACGTTTTTAGTAGGAATAGCAACTTAGAAATGTCATAACTTTTAGCTTAAAACTTCGATTTATCTCCCATTTTTTTAAAAGAACCGTATCGAAGTTAGATTTCCAAATATATTTTAATAAGCCAAATTCTTTCTGTAACTTTCTGTAGAATTATTTGAGTGTCAGCTGTACGAAAGATGAACGTGTTTCGGTATTTCGCGATTTCGGAGCTTCCGGACACGAAATACGATCCGTTTAAAGTTTCGGAAAGCTAACACGAAGAGCTACAACATACTTTAATCCTAGAATTTAATAAATACCCAATTGGTATAGTATTGGTTTTAAGTAGAAGAGTGACTATACGATATATGCATTTTGTGTAACCTATGAGCCTATGTAGTATGGATATTAAATGAATATAGTATGTAATGCATGATATATTAGATGAATAAATGATATATATGACATATATTCTCTACATTAATTTATATATATGGTTGAATACAAGCATGTAAGAATTCTATTAATATAATCATATAAGCAATGCATGAATGAAAGAATGATATACAATGTATATGTATAAAATGTAGGTAATGCATAGATGCATGAATAAATGAATGTTTGCAATATGTTAATATAAATACAAGTATCTAATATGCATGAATGTAAGTATAATATAATACAAGTATACATGTATGTATCATGTAAATGTAATATACATGATATGTATGTATGCATGTATACAAGGTAAGTATGTATGTATGTATTTCTATAAACTGAGTTAACCTATAACCTTTTACACACATGCATTCATACACCCTTTGACATCATGTATCCCATGTCACATACACCTACCTATCACTAAATTTTAGAACATTAACACATATCCTTTCACACACATGCCAAACACACACATACTCACTACTCTTTTACCTCTCTTTCTCTCTCTCTCTCTCTCTCTCTCTCTATATATATATATATATATATATATATATATATATTATATTATATATATATATATATATTATGTGCCTATATATATAGCTTTCCTATATATATCTAGTATATAAATATGTGAATGTGAATAATATATATACATTATATGACTAAGTTTGTGTGCCTTGTTAGCTTATGGTTTAGTTTTGTGCTTGGTTTAGCAAGTGACTTAGGCTATGAGTTAGCTATCTCGGACACTTGATTTGCATATACTTAGTTTTTTGACCTAAAATAACTTGTTTGACCTAATTTAGACTTGTTAGACCTAGTTTGACCATAGTTGACCTAGGTTTGACTTTCAGGGTTGACCAAGTTGACCAAGAGTTGACTTTGGTCTAGATTGACCTAGAATCATATAGAATGCATAGTAGAACTTTATATTGTCATTTTGGACTTGTTGTGACTTGTGCTGTTCTGATTAGGAGCCAGACACCTCTCATCGGACAGTATATTTACTTTGGACATTCAGACATCAGGCGAGTACATTCTCTGATAGTTCTTTCATTTACTTGTCAATTACTGTACTTCAGTTCTAGTTAGTTTTATGTGATTATTATAACACGTATGGATATTTCTGGATTCATGTATGCGACACACATACCATATTATCTGGCCTCTATTTCTGGAATCACTACTGGCATCACCTTCTGGAATCACTACTGGAACCACCTACTGGAATCACTCTGGAATCTTTTGCTGGTATCATTATGTTTGGCTGGACTCATCTCGATTCTTGTGTCATTTTTTGGATTCACTTGTACTTGTGGGCAGGGAAATATTGGAGTAGACATGTGAACATTTCCAAATACTGGAACCACTCCCTTGGAATTATACTGGAACGATAGCCATCCCACACTTGGCCGAGTGTGCGTGTGTCGTATTACCTATAGCCATTCACATGTCGATCCCGATATTTTAAAACACACTGTTGAGTATAGGCTGGACTCACCCTGGAACCTTTGATCACCAACTGGACTCACCTTATACCGGACTCATCTTGTACTGGAACCACCTGGTATCAGATTCATGTTGTCTGGATTTATTTGGGTTTTGTACTTGTTTACATTTACATTCTGGACTTATTATGTTACTTTAGTTCAGCTAGATTTATTTTACAGTCTTCATTGCCATCATTCTTCTCTTATTTTAGTTCTTACTTTCCTTGTATCTTATCTGTTCTCCATACCATCACCTGTATATAAACTGCCATATTCATCAATAAAACTGTCTATAACTGCTTTATAGTTCTCTGTCATTTACTTGGGATTTCTTGATGAGTTGTACTCGTTCCTGTCCTGACTGGACCTGTTGAAAATTTTACAGAGGATGATGAGGAACCCTGCACCCCCTTACTTGGAGCTTGCTTAGTTGACACTCGCGACCTGGACCCCTGGGGAGGTTCAGGCAGCTGCTCAGGATGATACCTTGTATAGTGTAGATAGCTTAGACTGTTCTTCTTTTCATGTTTAGCTGTTGCCTTTATTTTTAGAGTTGTTATTTTAGTGATGTTGGGACCTTGTTATTTTATTCTGTTGTACCTCAGTTGAGGATTCTCTTATCTATTTTATCGTGCCATATTCTATCTCTAGATTGTGATTGAGTTGTACCTCTGTGTTGGCCTCCTTATGGAGAGTATTCATATTATGTTAGTTATAGTTCATGACCTAGAACAGCGTTCTACCGCCGACACTGCGGCGTAGGCTGGGTGTTATTACGCTCTCGTGCCCTTACTCTATGGGGCGGGTTGTGATAACTCTGGCCTTATTTTGTGTCTCTAGACCATTACCGTGCCTTGCACCAACAACTTACTCTTACTTTGCCTCTAGACCTTCTCGTGCCAACAACGTTTTCTTCATGACCCGTGCATGCCTTTCGGCCCATATTTGGTACGCAATAACTTGGTCGTGCCATAAATCCCTTCGTATA
Source organism: Iris pallida (assembly GCA_029216955.1). Taxonomy (NCBI): domain Eukaryota; kingdom Viridiplantae; phylum Streptophyta; class Magnoliopsida; order Asparagales; family Iridaceae; genus Iris; species Iris pallida. Next base: position 18,361,824 of record JANAVB010021796.1, on the reverse strand, counting down.
ACATAATCGAGGCAGTGCCTCGCCACTTAGTAACTTGCCTATACTTGTGCCGTAACAATGTGGTCATGCCATAACGTATCAAGGCCGTGCCTCACAATTCAACATGACTTAACCAAAATTGCCCTATGGCCCGTCTTGACTTAACTCGAAGGTACTCCATTCCAACTTATGCAACTCTATGCCGATGACTTATTACTCGATGTTACATCTTGTGCCGAATTACGTGTCTTGCTTAGCTAAATTTTAGGCTCCACATTGGGTTGCAACCGTGCATACCTTCTTAACTCAAATGTGTCGTGCTTATACTTTCTTTGAATCAACCGACACCGTGCATGTGGATTGCCGCTCAGCACACCAACTTATCTATAGAAAGTCATTGGCAATCCAAGCCATCGTGGACATAGCTCTGGTAGGCGGCGGGTCTTTCAATGCAAGGTATCTAGCCCCATAGAAAACCCCGACTACCCACGCAGTATAATCCAGTGCTGCTATAACGTCTTCCCCTAGGTCGACTAGCCTCGACGCCCCGGCGTAATACCAGTCGAGGAAGAAATCCTTGTCGATAAGTTGTCCATGACCACGCACCTACGAGAACACCTAGACTTACGTAAATGCATGGCCTACTTTGAGGTACGACTAGAACCATACTTAGCAAAACATATTCGAAACCATATCATGTAAAACGTGCATTGGAGCCATACGATGCAAAATATGCATCAAAATCATACGATACAAAACGTGCATCCTTGGAGACTCCCAAAATATGAGACTGCCTCGGCGACAAACGGTCGCATGAACTTTTCTTTCTTTGAAACCCAGGGAATGACTATCGTATAGCCTTCTACTTAACTTGAAGAAAATGTGTTCCTTAAGTGCCATAGACCGTGGCTAACTTTTCATAGTGCCGACCGTGGCTCATGCCTTAAACTGACTTGTGTTCTATGTGACGTTATTGCCTAAGTCATACTTTATATGACGAGCCCTGAGATCGTGGGACTAAGTAACTTTGACAACCGTAGAAAGAGCAGGACAATGCTTACTATAACTTCGATAGTCCAATATAACTCTTGCCTAACTTACTCGTACAATAACTTAATCCATGGGACGGGCAAGGCTATGCAAGCCTTGGATGATGGACCGTGCATGCTTTATCAAGCATTCATACGTGCGACGCCTACGACTTAGGCTAAGTCCATAACTTCGTGGCAGTTTAAACCAAATTTTCTTCTTCCAAGCCACGGGACGAAGGATCGAGTGTCATTTTGAAAGCACCTCGTGCAACACTTCTAAGCCGACCGTGGGACCTTTCCATATTCTAACTCAATCCGACCCAAGTTGGGATTATTCTCTTAGCTATATGGATTCGTCTCTTTATTATCAAGCCTCCTTGTGCATTTGAAATATTGTTTATTAGTGTGAAGGCCAAGCTAAGGCAAGTTCACCGAAGCCACCCCCTGAACAAGGAGTCGCCTCGACCGTACGGGTCTTCGAGCAAGCCGTTACATGGCTAAGTCCAAACGCCGTTAGCGTTTCGATTCCTCCATTGAACTGAACGGGACGGGGTATTACCTTATACACCACTCAGAAAAATTTTCGTCCACGAAACTAACTGAGTACACTTATCGACTTATACATGATTCAATATCCAACAATTCTCGCACACATACTTCTTATACCTTTTTCAATCGAGCCACGCTCGTGCTTTGGTTATCTTTCGACATGAACAACTATATCTCAACTTTGGTAACTTACACTCATTGCGCACACGGACAATCTCAGTTCTAGGTAAACCACCCGATCAACCAACATTCAAGTTCGTCTCAAATCTAATGACCGCACTACCATTAACATTTCTTCGAAACACAATTTCAAAATCCACGATACTTTGTCGTTCCTCTAGTCTTACTTGAATTCAACGTATCACTTAGTTGGAACGTGTACATATTTAAGGCGTCCTCGAAATATATGTATTTCAGTCAAGCCTCGTGATAATGAATTCAATCTCACATGTTTGATTCATTATATCAATCCTGAAATCAATCATATGCTATCTCTTAAAGCAGGGACGTCTCGTCTAACCACTAGATCATCTCTCCAGGCTTGTCACGACCTGTACCAGCTTTTCAGATGCGAGCTCGTGAGCAAGCCAGCTACGTATCGAACAGACTCCAGCCCGACTCAGATACGTAAACGCTGTCAAGGCTATGGTATACCACCAAATCATGGCAAAGGTAGATCTATATCTTAATCCACAATAAGAATAATAAACATGATGAACACTATGGGTCATGGTCTGCAGCCCACTAGCATATATGTCCGATAAGACTCTAAAGAAAATAACAAGAGTCTAAAACTGAATCAAGAAATATGATATCTCATGATAAGTTATGAAAGCACGAGTGGATAATAAACACAATAACGATACCTGAATCCCGCAAGCGTATTATCACATCTGTCATCCAGAACCACTAGCTAACTCCATACAATCGCTAAACCTGAAGAGATCATCAGGTCCTCAGAGGACATAACAAGATACATAAAAATATGCATATCTAGCAGTTTATGATGCAACAATAAAAATAAACAAGAAAAGTCCAATCAACACGAAAATACGACTATACACGACTGGAAGAATCACTACACATAAACGAACTGCTGGAGGAGAACAAGATATCACGATGTCAACGAATAACCAATCGAATACTCAAACCCTCGTCCCTAGTATGGACTCGCAGGTTTGAACAACTACTAACCCTCACCCTAGTGTGGACTCGTAGGCTAGCATCACCCTCGCCTCTAGTGTGGGCTCGCAGGTGTGGAATAGATAACTACTAACCCTCGTCCCTAGTGTGGGCTCACAGGCCAGCATCACCCTCACCCCTAGTGTGGGCTCGCAGGTGTGGAACAGATAACTACTAACCCTCGCCTCTAGTGTGGACTCGCAGGCTAGCATCATCCTCGTCCCTAGTATGGGCTCGCACGTGTGGAACAGATAACTACTAACCCTCGCCCCGAGTGTGAACTCGCAGGCTAGCATCACCCTCGCCCCTAGTGTGGGCTCGTAGGTGTGGAACAGATAACTACTAACCCTCGTCCTAGTGTGGACTCGCAGGCTAGCATCACCCTTGCCCCTGGTGTAGGCTCGGAGGTGTGGAACAGATAACTACTAACCCTCGCCCCTAGTGTGGACTCACAGGTTAGCTTCACAAAATTAATATAAATAACTACTAACCCTCGTCCCTGGTGTGGACTGCAGGTTAGCTTCAAAAAATTTAAGGTACAACAGTTCCGTTATGACTTACACATCCTATGACATGATATGACTCACACGACACGATACGAGGGGAACCAATTCGGAAGAACCACGACATCCAGTCAAGCATGATAATGATAATAATATGACTAATAAACCAGTAAATACTGTCTAAAGTAAAGCATGCAAATCAAGAGAACTGAAATAACCACTGATAACATATAAAGATATAGGGACTAAATAAGCATGTAAATCATGAACAACTAGAGAACTAACTATTAACATATATAAAGTAAAGGAACTGTAAGCATGAGTAATGAACTGTAGAGGGATGCAAGGTATCTTGCATGGAGGTTGCACGCTGATCCAACAAAATATAGTCAACTGCTAAGCCATAAAGTCCAAATCATCACAACTGTCTCCAAAAGCTGAACAAACATTGCCAACATTCTCAGAATAGTCAAATTAGCTAGGATTGCCTGTCCTTAAGTCCAATTCTGGACACAGGGGTAAAACGGTAATTTTGGGCCAAAACGGTGTCCGCCGTTGGACCCGATTTGCACCGAAAAGCGCGCTTGGGTCAATGGTCTCTAAAGTCATCAAAATACATGTCTATAAATTTGTTTTGATGATATGAACCCAACGGTATGTCCAATTATGGATTCCGTGGACCGTGCACAAAATTGCTCGTTGAATCGGATCGTGGGGCCCGCGAAACGGCGATTCGATCAACTGTCTCAGAATTGGACAAAACTTGGCATACAGGACCAAAAAAATGATATGGTCTTGTTGGCGCAAGTTCGTCTAGATCTGATAAACGTGCACAAAGTAATTAGAAAATTTGCACAGAGGTTGATACGGTGAATTTCGACGGATACGCATCAAATTTATCGCGCACACACACGACCAATTGAATTCCGTCAAAGTCCACACGTCCACGAAGCTGATACACACCTTTCGATAATTTTGGTTTGCGACCACGTCGCCCGAAATGGCGGGACGCACGTCATATCGAGGGATTTCGTGATTTTCAAAACACGTTTTTTTGTAACTTTACAATCCGATTACTCATTATACTGTGAACGAAAAATTAATCTATTTGAAGGGCTTTGTTATCCTACATGCTGTCCAAATAATTGTTCAATTAGAATTCTAAGTTGGTCATTGGTTTGACCGAGTCGGCCTTCCAACATGGGCGTTTGGACTGGGTTGTTCCGTTTAGAATAGTTTTTCGGGATTTTTGCTATGATCTTCTGATCGATATAGTTCAGTAGAATTAATTCTACATGAACAGGATTGAAGGGGGTCAACTAGGCTCTCCGTAGCAATTTTTGGTTCGTAAATAGTGGAGTATCGAGAGGGATCATACCTCAAAATTTGGCGCTGCTACGGCACATCGCTGCTGCTCGCCTGCGCTTGTGTGCATGCGCGGCCTTGTCGCCGACGACGGTGGCTCGCAGCGGCGACACCCAGGACTGGAAAGGTCGCCCATGGGAGGGAAAGAGTGTGGCGCGGCTAGGGTTGCGTTTGCAGTGGTTTTGTTACCGATCTCTCCCTCAGTTTCCGCTCGGGTGTGCACATATATACGCGTGTATATGTAAGGGCTCGGGCTGGCTCCCCCCTTGGCTGGGTTGCCTGGCATGGCTTTGGGCTGGCCTGGAATGGCTTTGGATTGGCTGGGATGGGTTCCCTACTGTTTGGGTTTTAGCATGGCCTGTAGGCTTGTTTTGGTTTATTTCTAAAATGCACTATATATATATATATATATATATATATATATATATATATATATATATATATATATATATATATATATATATATATATATATATTATGTATTTATATTAAATGCACATATACATATATAATATATTTATATATTCATACACATACACATATATATTTATACATAACATATATATGTATATATTAATAAATTATAAATATATATATATATATATATATATATATATATATATATATATATATATATTATATATATAAAATTATAAATATATTTACATGCCCATATAATCAATATTTATCCTGGTAAATATATTTATAATTTAATATATATATATATATATATATATATATATATATATATATATATATATATATATATATAATATATATATATATATATATATATATATATATATATAATATTATATATACCACAAATTTATACAAACAATATAATATTAAATATAATCAATATTAATAATATCTAATAGTAATAGATATATTTATTTAATCACCACAAAATAATAAAATAATAATTAAATAATTAAATAGTGGTTTGGTGAATCTATACTATTCACCTTTATCTGGGTCTAGAAATTGTACAAATATGGTAAAACAATATTTAATACAAAAATACTAATTTTTGTACAAATATTTAAATAATTTAAAAATACATCAATACCCAAAATAATTTAGGAACTATTTGTACACACACAATATATGCCTACATGGTCGTCTTTGGTCTCACTACAATTACATGGGCTCGGTTTGGTTCGGGTCAACTCCAGACCAGTTTGGTACAACTGGGTCACTTAACGTCAAATATATTAATAATGAATAATTAAACTATTATAATGGTCATGTCATAACTTGGCCTGGTTTTCCTAGTTAGGACATACATATGGCTCCGCCTTTCCTACCAGGACTATACTAGTCAAAGCACGTTACTGCACTATCCGTGCCACGATCTCTAGTCACCTTGTACTCTAATTCTTAACCATGACTAAAATCAACTACCGTAATAATTAACTAATTAATTATTTATAAAATCTAAAATTACTATTTAAAACAAATGAATAATAAAAAGAAATATTTCACAAATTTTCGGGAAGGGGAGCTACAAATCTACCCACCTTAAAAATAATTTCGTCCTCGAAATTCTAATTTGTAACTATTCCTTAAAATTTAAAGTCCTTAATCTCCTCAAATTTAATTCCTCAAAGTTTACATCCTTCTCTCCTAGCAATTTTGTAACTACGAAACCTCAAGGACTTCTACCCACCTTTGGTCATACTACTCTTCAAAACACAGGTCCTAAAACTTATAACATTCCAACTAGTTGTCAAACTTACTACCAACAGCTATCTAGGACATATGGCTCTATAATCCTCTTTAGCTATCAAGCAACCAAAAATTAAGTAATCAAGCAATATATACTATAACTTAAGAAATTCTGGTAAATCCTAGACAGCACGATCATTCGTCACCTCGAAATAAAAAGGGACGAGAATCAATGGCACAGGAAGCAAGGAAGTATAATCGAGAGAAAATGGAGCTTTCAAGGACGTAGAGAATTTTAGGAGAATTTCCAAGGCAGAGTGGATTAGATTTCTAAGGGTTAGTCATAATCGCAGGCTCGTATCGGTACACTTATGTAACCGATACGATATGCTCTGACCTGCATGGGCCACCAAAAAAACTTGTCACGACCTGTACCCGCTTTTCGGACGCGAGCTCGTGAGCAAGCCATCTACGTATCGAACGGACTCTAGCCCGACTCGGATACGTAACGCTGTCAAGGCTATGGTATACCCGCCAAATCATGGCAAAGGTAGATCTATATCTCAATCCACAATAAGAATAATAAACATGAATGAACACTATGGGTCGTGTCTACAGCCCACTAGCATGTATGTCCGATAACTCTAAAAAAATAACAAGAGTCTAAAACTGAATCAAAAATATGATATCTCATGATAAGGTATGAAAGCACGAGCGGATAATAACACAATAACAATACCTGAATCCCGCAAGCGTATCATCACATCTGTCATCCGAACCACTAGCTAACTCCATGTAATCGCTAAACCTGAAGAGATCATAAGGTCCTCAGGGACATAGCAAGATACATAAAATATGCCTATCTAGCAGTTTATCATGCAACAATGAAAATACTGGAAATAAACGTAAAGTCCAATCAATACGAAAATACGACTATACACACTGGAAGAACCACTACGCATAAACACTACTGAGGAGAACAAGAGAACACGATATCACGATGTCAATGGATAACCAATCGAATACTGAAACCCTCGTCCCTAGTGTAACTCGCAGGTTTGAACAACTACTAACTCTCGCCCTAGTATGGACTCGCAGGCTAGTATCACCTTCGTCCCTAGTGTGGGCTCGCAGGCAAGCATCACCTTCGCCCCTATATGGGCTCGCAGGTATGGAACATAGCTACTAACCCTCGCCCCTAGTGTGGACTCGCAGGCTAGCATCACCCTCGCCCCTAGTGTGGGCTTGCAGGTTGTGAACAGATAACTACTAACCCTCGCCCCGAGTGTGAACTCACAGGCTAGCACACCCTCACCCCTAGTATGGGCTCATAGGTGTAGAACAGATAACTACTAACCCTCGCCCCTAGTGTGGACTCGCAGCTAGCATCACCCTCGCCCCTGGTGTGGGCTCGTAGGTGTAGAACAGATAACTACTAACCCTTGCCCCTAGTGTGGACTCACAGGTTAGCTTCACGAAATCAAGATACAAATAACTACTAACCCTCGCCCCTGGTGTGGACTCGCAGGTTAGCTTCAAAGAATTTAAGGTACAACAGTTCCGTTATGACTTACACATCCTATGACACGATACGACTCACGACACGGTATGAGAGGGAACCAATCCGGTAGAACCACGACATCCAGTCAAGCATGATAACGATAAAAAGCGACTAATAAACCATAACACTGTCTAAAGTAAAGCATGCAAATCAAGAACTGAAATAACCAACTGATACATATAAGATATAGGGACTAAATAAGCATGTAATCATGAACAACTAGAGAACTAACTATTAACATATATAAAGTAAAGGAACTGTAAGCATGAGTAATGAACTGTAGAGGGAGGTAAGGTATCTTGTCTGGAGGTTGCACGCTGATCCAACAAAATATAGTCAACTGCTAAGCCATAAAGTCCAAATCATCACAACTGTCTCCGAAAGCCGAATAAACATTGCTAAGATTCTCAGAATAGTCAAATTAGCTATGATTGCATGTCTTTAAGTCCAATTTTGCACACATAGGCAAAACGGTAATTTCGGACCAAATCGGTGTCCGCCGTTGGACCCACTTTGCACCAAAAAAATGTGCCAGGGTCAATGGTCTCTAAAGTCATCAAACTACATGTCTACGAATTTGTTTGATGATACGAATCCACAGTATTCCAATTGTGGATTCCGGTGGGCCGTGCACAAAATCGTCCGTTGAATCGGATCAGTGGGGCCCAAACGGCGATCCGATCAACTGTCTCAGAATCGGACGAAACTTGGCATACAAGACCAGAAAAATGATACGGTCCTGTTGGCGTAAGTTTTGTCTCGACCTGATGAACGTGCACAAAGTAAGAAAATTTACACAGAGCCGATACGGTAAATTTTGATGATACGCATCAAATTCGTCTTACACACGTGACAAATTTGAATTACGTCAAAGCCCACACGTCCACGAAGCCGATACGCACCTTTCGATGCTTTCGGTTCACGACCACGTCGCCCGAAATGGCGGGACGCACGTCGTACGAGGGTTTTCGTAATTTTCAAAACAGGGTTTTCTGTAACTGTACAATCCGATTACTCTTATACTGTGAACGAAAAGTTAATCTATCTGAAGGGTTTTGTTGTCCTACATGCTGTCTAAATAATTGTTCAATTAGAATTCTAAGTTGGTCATGGTTTGACCAGTCGACCTTCCAACATGGGCGTTTGGACTGGGTTTTGTTCCGTTTAGAATAGGTTTTTCGGGATTTTCGCTATGATCTTCTGATCGATATAGTTCAGTAGAATTAATTCTACATGAACAAGATTGAAGGGGTCAACTAGGCTCCCGTACCAATTTTTGGTTCGTAAAATAGTGGAGTATCGAGAGAGGGATCATACCTCGAAGTTTGGTGCTACTACGGCACCTCGCTGCTGCTCGCCTGCGCTTGTGCGCGCGTGCGCCTTGTCGCCGGTCGACGGTGGCCCGCAGCGGTGGCGCCCAGGACTGGAAAGGTCGCCCATGGGAGGAAAGAGTGTGGCGCTAGGTTGCGTTTGCAGTGGTTTTGTTACCGATCTCTCCCTCAATTTCGCTCGGTGTGCACATATATACGCGTGTATATGTAAGGGCTCGAGCTGGCTCTCCCCTTGGCTGGGTTGCCTGGCATGGCTTTGGACTGGCCTAGAATGGCTTTGGATTGGCTGGGATGGGTTCCCTACTGTTTGGGTTTTAGCATGGCCTGTGGGCCTCTGGCCCGATGCTAGGCCTGGATGGCCGGGCTTGTTTTGGTTTATTTCTAAAATGCACTATGTATATATATATGTACACAACATAATACCTATATATAATATATATCTATATAATATATATTATATATTAATATATATATATATATATATATATATAATATATATATCTATCTATATATATTATATATATATAATCTATATATATTATATAAGATATATATATATATATATATATATATTATATTATATACA
>JANAVB010021796.1:17894278-18352053 GCA_029216955.1 Iris pallida | reverse complement strand
ATGACTGCCTTCCCTTCACATAAGTGGTCCTGGAGCCCATAATAAGAACTGCAGATAGCCCCCTGTTTGTTGCTGATGCAACATCAGCCTAACTTATTAGGATATATGGTGAACACTCCCTATCATTTAAGGACTTAATCAAAAATGGTGGGCTATATTCCAACCAGCAATGCAAGTAAGGCAACATGATGTACCACTTCTAAATCCCATCACTGATACCCAAGTCCCAAAGGGTCTGAACCTATATTGAAGGATATTGATACTTAAAAGAGTATCAGTCATCTGTCATAAGAGAAAAACTGGACTGGAAAACAAATAGGCATATTTGGACTGATACATATATGATATATAGACTGCACAATTAAAATAATAGGCTGATACCACAATAGGTCTGATACCCATACCTGGTACCATATGTCTGGTAGGTACTATTGAGTACCCTCAAGATATCATGAATTTAAGCCTAGGTGGGGTTCCTATCTAAACTAGTGTGGTATTCATACTATAGGTTTTGGGAAGGGCTGTTATGTTGTGTATACGTCGGAAATGCAATGTGATTGTGGCCTTGCCAGGAGGAGCTTAGTAGTGCTCCTTATATGCAGAGTATTATACAGGAGACTGGCATTGGACTAGGGGTAAGTGGTATATTTAGTATTTCAACTAGTCCTATAGTGTCAGGCGGTTGTACATATGCCAATGGTCCTGGTTGATGAAGATACTTGTGTCTTTCGAACAGTGGGTAGGGTGATGTAGGTAATATCCTAAGGGTCAGTACTAGATACATATATTTATATATATGCAAGCAGTCTCTCCCTCCTGTCTATACGACTACACTCCAAGGTGGGTAGTTTCAAATATCAGTATATGCTGATATGGAGACTTCAAGTCCTAGGCAGGACACTCTCGATTTCCTAGCATTTAATGAGTATCAGAGGAGATCTGATACTCCTCCTCTAATTAGCTGTTTGTACTCTCCCCTATACTCCCAAGTTACTCTAGTCCAATGAAGGTAATCCTAACTTGGTACCAACATATGCATATCGATAAGTGGTCCATATCCTCTGTTTGGCCTACTCAGGCTTGAACAGTGTATACACCCTCCTTGCTACATTGTTCAAGACTGAACCGTATAGGATAGTCCTACCTGCCCGTACCTACACCTGATGGCTAATGGTCTTTGACATGAAACTCCCTGTACACCCTATTACTTCGATTGGGATGTATTCCAGATTAAAACCCTATGTGAAAACTGGTACCTACAGAGATTATTCCCCAATTATAAATCACAACCTCCTAAACCTATATGATACCTGATCCTTATATTCTCTCTCTCCACTGGCTCAAGGTTTTCCATGGTCTACACCATGAGTACAACCCATAGCCTCTTTTAAATATTAAATCGAACACCCAACCCTTACTGAATGACTCAGTCTACTTGGCTAATACTCACATAATTAAAGGATTGACAACGAGGTAAGGTTTACCTGTGAGGAAAGTTGAAGTCTCTTGCTCGACATACCTCTAAGAATTGGTTGACAGATGATGGCTGATATTTACGGTTTTGTAAAGAGGCAAAGGGGAGCCGACTGCCTCAACTTATATACCCAAACTCTGGATATAGCTGAATCCCCCAGGGATTGAGAAGGATGAATTCTAGTTTAAATTGAACTCAATCCACAAGATTCGAATTTGTGTTCGATTCTTATCCAGTGGCCGTTGGGAACATTTGAATTGGGAATTTGTACGAAACCCCCTCCTCTAACTGGATTGGCATGCTGGTCCCCTTATTTATGTGTGTTTACAAAACCCTCATTTCCTTATTTGATCACCATGGGATTAATATGTCTTATCTATTTAGTGTATATATATAAAGGGTGGCAGGAAGACTAATAATAATTATAAGTAAAAAAAATTGGGTCAAGGGTTTACAAATCTATCCTCCGTAAACAAATTTTATCCTCGAAATTTAAAGATGGACAAAACGGTAGAAAGGTTACCTCACTGCGCGAAGAGATAAGGGTAGAGCTCACGCATCTCGTCCTCTCTCCCACGTGGATTCGCCCGGAGAATGATGCCTCCAAGCGACGCGCACCAACGAAATTGTTTGGTTGTGCAGTACCTTCTCCCGATCCAAGATCTCTACAGGCTGCTCCTAGTAGCTAAGGCTCTCCTACCTCAATCTCTGCGTAGTCTAGCACGTGATTGGGGTCTACCACGTACCGACTCAACTGGGACACGTAGAATACGTTGTGCACTCCCTCCAATGCGGGTGGTAGTGCCAATCGGTATGCCACCTCTCCGATCTTCTCAAGGATGTCAAACGGCCAGATGTACCTTGGACTGAGCTTCCCGCCTCCTCCGAAACGTATCATACCACGTGTCAGAGATATCTTCAAGAACACCATATCGCCAACCTAGATTTAAGCAAGAGGTCACGACCTATTTCTATCATGATTAACAATTACAACTAAGGAGAACTATACCTCAAACTCTAATGGTCTCCGGTGACTGTCGGCCCAGTGCTTCTGCCTGTCCTGAGCTACACGAAGTCGCTCCTTAATCAGCTTCACCTTCTTCGCAGCATCCACGATCATATCTGGCCCCAACGGTGCCCTCTCACCCACGTCGTCCCAAGATAGTGGGGTACGACATCTCCGCCCATATAAAGCCTCGAAAGGGGATATCCCGATACTAGCTTGGTAGCTGTTGTTGTAGGAGAACTCCACGAGGTAAAGGTGAACCTCTCACGAGCCACCAAAGTCTAGTACGCATGTCCGCAGCATATCCTCGAGCGTCTGAATAGTCTGCTCTGACTGCCCATCTGTCTGTGGGTGATAGGCTGTGCTGAACTTGAGCGATGTGTCCAAGCTAGCCTGCAGACTCCTCCAAAAGTAAGATGTGAATCTGCTGTCGCGGTCGAAGACGATACTCACTAGAACGCCATGCAACCTGACGATCTGCTTCACATACAACTCTGCCAACCTCTCCATGGATAGTCCCACTTTGAATGGTAAAAAGTGGGCTGATTTGGTCAATCTGTCAATGATGACCCAAATCGCATCTTTCCCTCCTAGCGAACGTGGAAGACCGAAAACAAAATCCATAGTGATATGTTCCTACTTCCACTCGGTAATCGGCAACGGCTGAAGTAAACCTCCGGGTCTACTCCTCTCAGCCTTGACCTGCTGACACATAAGGTATCTAGAAACGAAGCACGTCACCTTTCGCTTCATGTCGTACCACCATAGGTGGGCTCTCATATCCTTGTTCATCTTGTTGGCTCCAGGATACAAGAAATAATAAGAACGGTGTGCCTCCTGTATGACCTTCTCTTGCAGCTCTCCACTAGGTACACATAATTTCGTCCTGTGCCTCAACGAGACATCTTCTGCAATATAAATCTTGCAACAAACTGGCCTGCGCCTGTGCCATGATACTCCTCACTGTTTATCCTGGTGTTGTGCCTCTCGTATCCTATCTATCAATTCGGACTGAATCTGCATGCCTATTATCTGTATCTCGACTCCAGGAATGACGACCTCAATGCCTAAGCTCTCCAAGTCTGCTAACAAGTACCGGTCTTTTGTCAAGAACATAGCCACTGGATACCGACTCAAGGCGTCCGCAACTACGTTTGCCTTCCCCGGATGGTACTGCAACGAGATGTCAAAATCCTTCATCAATTCCAGCCATCTGTGTTGCCTCATATTCAGCTCCTTCTGCGTGAAAACGTACTTCAAGCTTTTGTGGTCAGTGAATATTTCCATACGCTCTCTGTACAAGTAGTGTTTCCACAACTTCAGGGCGAATATAACTGCCGCCAACTCTAGGTCGTGGATGGGGTAATTCTTCTCATACTGTCGCAGCTGTCTGGATGCATATGCTATCTCCTTCTTGTTTGCTCTAAAATACACCCTAAGACCTTTCCTGAAGCATCGCTATAGATAGAAAACCCGTCGGAACCGGATAGCAATGTCAATATGGGTGCTGTCATCAGCCTCTTCTTCAGCTCATCGAACGCAGCCTGGCAGTCCTCTGTCCATACGAACTCTACGTACTTCCGAGTGAGCTTAGTCATCAGCTCTGTAAACCGAACAAAGTCCTGTACGAACTTCCTATAGTACCCCGCTAATCCCAAGAAGCTCCGAATCTTAGCCACAGAAGTCAGAGTAGTCCATGACTCAACAGCAGCAATCTTCTTCGGGTCTACGGATATACCGTCTCCTGTCACCACATTCTCAAGAATTCCACCTTGTCTAGAAAAAACTCGTACTTTGAAAGCTTCCGTAGAGCTTCTCCTTCCTGAGGGTCTCCAGCATGATCCTTAGATGCTCCTCGTGCTCTTCCGACGACTTCGAATAAATGAGGATGTCGTCGATGAAGACCACTACGAACTTGTCAAGGTATGGATGGAATACCTTGTTCATCAAATTCATGAAGACTTTCGGGGCATTGGTCAACCTAAACGGCATTACCATAAATTCGTACTGGCCGTACTTGGTCTGTAAAGCTGTCTTCGGTATATCCTCCTTCTTTACTTTCACTTGGTGGTACTCCGACCTCAAGTTGATCTTCGAGAATATCCGGGCACCGCTCAACTGATCGAAAAGATCGTCAATTCTTGGTAGCGGGTATTTGTTCTTGATCGTCTTGCTATTCAAGGTCGGTAGTCGATATATATACGCACCGTCCCGTCCTTCTTTGGTACAAACAACACCGGTGTACCCCAAGTGACGAACTCGATCTAATGAACCCTTTCTCCAGTAGCTCGTCGATCTGCTTCTTCAATTCCACGGCTTCTTTGTTGTTGATTCTGTATACTCGCTGTGACTCTGGCTCTACGCTTGGCACAAGATCAATGAAAAACTCAATGTCTCTATTTGGCGCAGTCCTGGCAGCTCCTCGAAAAACGTCAAAAAAATCTACGATGATGGGATGAGGTAGCTCCTTCTCCGCTACGATGGTCCCACAAAGGGCGTCACCAAGCTGTTCTACTGCTCCTCTAGCAAACTCGAACACGGTCTCTCCAGGCGGACTAAACATAATACATCTGCGGTGACAATCAATGCTGGCAAAATATTTACTCAACCAGTCCATGCCGAGCACTATATCAAAGCTCGGAGTGGCATTATGAGTAAACTAGCACGTATTTCCCGGCCTCCTATAGTAATACAGCAACCGACGCAAACATCCTTCATCAAGATGATGCCTCCCCAGTCGAGATTTTATAGATGCAGTCTAAAGGCTCAGATACAATACTATGTCTAAAAATAAAAGCTGCAAATATGAAGCTATGACTGGCGCCAGAATCGAATAAAGCAATAGCTGAAAAAGTCCCAAGGAGAACAAAACCTGCTATCATATCAGGAGATGTTAGTGTCTCCTTGACCGCCATGGCATAAGCTCTGCCCTGCTGCTGGTGCTGGACGAAGTGCTCCTGCTGTATGGGCAGGGGTCCTCTCTGCTGCTGGGGTATCGTGGGCCTCATCGATACTCCTGGGGCAGGAGTTGTCCCCTGTGCTGTATGAATCCACGCCGCTGGACACTCTCTCATCTGATGTGCGCTCGAACCGTAAAATAAGCATACTCCAAGTCGTTTCCTGTATACCTCCCATGAATGTCCCCTTCTTACAGTAGTTGCAAGGTCTAGGTGGCTGTCTCTGCTGGTTCTGCTAAAATATAGGGGCTCTATCTGGAGGCTGGTACTGCTGCTGCTGTTGGTACGGGGCTGTGGTTGATGCAGCTGCGTCGCGGCCTTCCTGGAGCATTGGAACGCTTCGCTGATCCTGACTGGCTGTTGCCCCCCGTATGTGTCTCTATCTCTCTTCTGCTTGCGCTTCATCTCCTTCTCTACGTCCTGCACAACCTTCAAGATCCTCTCGTATGTGGTGGCTTGGCTGGTGGCGATGGCTATAAAAATCTCATGTGATATCCCCTTTCTAAATTTCTTGGCTTTGGCTGCAGGGGTCAAGGCATCTGCGAAGCGACTGAGGTGGGAGAACTCAGCGGAGTACTCGTCGATGGAGAGGTTGCCCTATTTGAGGCTCTCGAACTCGTTTTCTAGCTCTTCTCTGGCCGCGTCGGGGTAGAACTTCATCTTGAACAATTCCTTGAATTCTTTCTAAGTCACATCTGGCGTGGTGAATCGAGGCTCATCTCTATACCACGTGCAGGCGATGTCGTAGAGCTGCATGCTAGCCGTCTTGACCTTCTTGTCTTCAGGAATTCGAGCCATCCGGAGGTTGCGATCCACGTTCTCCAACCAGTCGTCTGCGTAGAGAATTCCTTCTATCCTTTTGAATTCTGGGCCTAAGGTCCATAAAATTCTTGGAAGTTCTGGGGCACAGCGGGGGAGCCTCCCTCAGGGTATCACAGAAGATATCGGCCTGTCGCGTCTGGAAAGTGATGAGCTGCTAGAAAATCCCAAGGAGTGTAGCATTGTCCAGCGCAGGTACTGGAGGCAAAATTGGTGCTGGATGCTGGAAGGGTGCTAGTGGGGGAAACTGTGATGGTGGCAGAATCGGCGAGGGAACTGGGGAGGTGGTGAATGTCATCTCGGCAAAATCTCGAAGTCTGGGGCTGGGGCGTCTCGCCTAGATAGGTAAAATATCCTCCGTGGGTTAGTGGGGTTCCATTCGTGGAAGACCCGCCAACGATTGCTGGGGTGTTCAAGGGAGCAGTGTTCCTGCCTTGAGAATCCATCTAACTGCCACAAAAGTAAAATCGTTAGTCGGTATGAAGATTCAAACATGATGCAGATCAAAGGAATAATTGAGATCAAATATGGAATTTCAATAACAGTTTTAAACATGTGGAGATGGTCCTTAAAGTCTACTCCTACTCTCAGGCCGTAGTAGCACATCTAAGTTGAGTACTACCACGAGTTTTGCTATTTTTGCGAAAACCGGACCTGCATGGGCCACCATAAAAATGTTTCACGACCCACACCCAATATTTGGGCATGAACCGTGGGTACGTCCAGCCTATGCAACAGTATCAGCGGTAGAACGCTGTCTAGTCATCTCCATATTTTATCAAATAGAACCATGCAGTTTATAGATTTCTATAACCCAACCAAAATCCACAGATCAGTCCACAGAAGCAAGATATATACAAATAACTACAGTGAGAGTGAAGATAATAACTGATCTGAATAATCTCTAAGATAGAGACTAAAAATGTGATAGATAAAATAATCTCAAGAGAACAAAATGTGCTAAGATGGATGTCCACTACTCAACTGTCATAATCCACAAAATAAAAATGAAGTACAATAAATAAAAGGGTTTCTGGAGGCAACTCATGCTCTATAGAATAATATCTAGCTAAATGTCTCCTGCGGAGGGTTGCCCCGCATCCAAATCCTCCTACATGCTCAGATCAGGGTCCTCAGTCTGCTCATAATAAGTGGTACAGAACTCTCTAACTCATCACCTAAAATGTTGGTTTTCCAGTCAGGAATGGAACAAGTACACATATGACAGCTATCCGAGACATAATAGAGTTACTGAACATGCATATAACATATGAGAATGAAACTAGAAAGTAACTAGCATCATGGTGTAAAGGGTAAGAACATGTAACTCAAGAAATAGCCACCAGAAAGCAATATGTAAGCTGTGGTAACATGGCAAGTATGAAGAACAAGATGAAATAACTTGGAAGATTAACTATCTATGTGCATTGAAATATCAGTTTCGATGTATGGACGGCTAAGCGATAAATTCGCACCCTGCACGTGTCGTGTGCAGCTGCTATTATTCAAGAATAGACATATAGAATGAATGGGTTGTTCACACGTCTACTAAGATATTTCCCCATCCAGCTAGTACTCATGGAATCAATCGCAAGTAGGGTTGTTTGCTATTAAATATCAAGCACAACAAATTACAGATGAATTGAACTTGATTACAAACTCGCTTGTACAAGAGAAAACCTAGAAAGAAAGCCTAGGAGATAATCTAAGTATAATTGTTTAGTTTTGATTCTGGGGGGTGACAATAGAGGCTCAGAAAAGTATAGCAACTCTGCCTTACTCCTTGGACTATCTGACGCGCTCCTTGCTCTCGAAGAAATTGCCTTTCGTAGGTTACCAGCCTTGAATTGCCAACCATTTGCTGGGTGTAATACCCTGCTATTTATAGTGTTTTCTGCAGCCGCAGCTTTTTGGGCCGCATAAAGGGCCACGTGGCCACGTGTCTCTCACAGCGTACAAAGACTCGATCTCGGGCTGCCAGCTGGTGGGGGTTGTTAAGATTTTGTTGTAGCGAATCTGGATAGTTGAGACTTGGTCAGCCTACCACGTGTCTCATCGCAAGATAGGACCATATGCTTGAGTCATTTTGAGCCGCATAGGCCCTTCAGATTTTGGCCATGCTGGGCCGCATAAGACTCATACGGCAGTCTCCTTAGTCCGCATGTAGCTTGGGACTTTTGAGCCGCATAGGTTCTTATATTCTGGCCGCATAAAGCTCATGCGGCTCGGATTGCAGTTACCCTTGGCCGCATGAAATATAGATTGAGTTGCATAAGATTCATGCGGCTTGGGTCGCATGTCCAGTCTAATCATGTCTTATCTTCTTTTTAGAGTGTCAGAGTTGTCAGAGTTGTCAGAGCTGTCAGTCTTTGCCAGAGTTTGTCAGCTTTATCAGACCAGCGTCAGCTTTATTAGAAAGATTAATCAGCTTGGTCGCATAAGTAACTATTCTCTCTGTGACTCAAAAGTCAGTCTAGTGAAGATGGGCCGCAGGGCATACTGAGTCTTCATACGGCTCTTCTTTATGCGGGTCAATCTGTTCCAGGGTACTCATGGGTCAGTTATGATTCGCATGAACCCCATATTTTCCATGCTTTTACAGGGGTAAACATAAAAGATAATCAAGATGTACAATAAAATCCATGATACTAATCCTCGTGTGACGAGCGTGTCAACAAGCAACAAGACATATGAATAACAGGTAGAGAAAACTATCAGAAATGGTAACAATCAGCATATGCACTTGCCTATGGTCCCGAGCTGCGGATACGGGTCAGACTCCGTATCGAGATCCAAGTAACCTGTTGATTACAAATTCCAGTGTCAAATAAAGGATCTAAGTAGGGAGTAACCTATCTACTTGGCCTCCCATGCCCTTTGGTCTAAACTCTTTTGGTTTTCCTTATTGGTTACATGGACTTGGTCCTTAATTTCCTACTTGGTATGTCAAGTTTACCTTTGATATATTCCTATGCACATTGATACATGTATACATATATATATATATATATATATATATATATATATATATATATATATATATATATATATATATAGGGGACTTACTAATACTCTTATGGTATATAGCACTCATTATGTTGATTCTTATCTATTCGTACAATATCTTTATTCCTTGTTATAAAATCCCATGGTATACCCCATCTGTCAATTAACCCCCCACACTTCCTATGGTTCGATGAACAACCCTTATCCTAAGTACAGTGGAGTGCATATATGTGCATAGAGGATTTCCCTTCCTCCTTAATATCGCAATCTGTGGCATCACTAAGGTATGGGACATGCCACCTTGACTTGAGTCCCATACTCTACTAAAGCTAACAAACTGGTGTTACAGGATTATGAATCTCAGATGTTATGGTGTTTTTCCTAACTAAACCTAAGGATCTACTTATACATTCACCTGAATTCTCTTCCTATTACTACACACCTGGAATATTGGCCTACTCTATAAGTGGTGTCATTGTCATGACCCGTATCCGCTTTTCGGACACTAGCTCGTGAGCAAACCAGTTACGTATCGAGCAGACTCCAGCCCGACTCGAATACGTAAACGCTATCACGGCTATGGCAATGGGCCAAATCAAGGCAAGACAAAACTATATCTCAATCCACAATAAATAATAATAAGAATGAACAAGTATGGGTCGTGGTCTGCAGCCCACTAGCATAAATGTCCAATAAGACTCTAAAGTAAATAACAAGAGTCTAAACTGAATCAAGAAACAAGATATCTCATGATAAGGTATGAAAGCACGAGCGGATAATAAACGATAATGATACCTGAATCCCGCAAGCGTATCATCACATCTGTCATCCAGAACCACTAGCTAACTCCATGCAATTGCTAAACCTGAAGAGATCATCAGGTCTTCAGGGGACATAGCAAGATACATAAAAACATGCCTATTTAGCAGTTTATCATGCACTAAAGAAAATACAGAAAATAACAGGAAAAGACCAATCAACACGAAAATATGACTATACACGACTGGGAGAACCACTACGCATAACCAAACTGCTCGAGAAGAATAGAGAACACGATATCACGATGTCAACGGATAACCAATCGAATACTCAAACCATCGCCCCTAATGTGGACTCGCAGGTTTGAACAACTACTAACCCTCGTCCCTAGTGTGGACTCGCAGGCTAGCATCACCCTCGCTCCTAGTGTGAACTCGCAGGTGTGAACCATATACTACTAACCCTCGTCCCTAGTATGGACTCTCAGGCTAGCATCACCCTCGCCCCTAGTGTGGACTCGCCGGTGTGAACCATATACTACTAACCCTCGTCCCAAGTGTGGACTCGCAGGCTTGCATCACCTTGCCCCTAGTGTGGACTCGCAGGTGTGAACCATATACTACTAACCCTCGTCCTAGTATGGACTCGCAGGTTAGCTTAAGACACAGATAACTACTAACCCTTGTCCCTAGTGTGGACTCGCAGGTTAGCTTCAGGAATTTCATGGTACAGCAGTTCCGTTATGACTTATTCATCCTATGACACGATGCGACTCAGTCCAAGTACAAGTGATGACACGACACGACCCAATCACGATACACAAAAAATCAATCCAATATGAACTACAAAATTAACTATGAACAAGAACTATATATACGTATATCCAATATAAACTACAAATCTAATTATAAACAAGGCTATATATATACACTAACAGGCATGATATACAAATTGCATGTAAACAATCAACTAGTAAACCTAGATAATAATAAGAATATGCATGTAAATAAACTGTAAAGGGAGGCAAGGTATCTTGCCTGGCGGTAGCGCGAAGAACCAATAAGGTATACCGTCAACTAGTACGCCATAAAGGCCAAAATCTACAAATGTCTCCGAAAGCTGAAAGACATCGCCAACATTCTCAGAATAGTCAAATTAGCTAAGATTGTCTGTCCTTAAGTCCAATTTTGGACACAGGGGCAAAATGGTAATTTTGGGCCAAAACGATGTCCGCCGTTGGACCTGCTTTGTACCGAAAAATGTGTCAGAGTTAATGGTCTCTAAGTCGTCAAACTACATGTCTAAATTCGGTTTGATGATACGAACCCAACGGTATGTCCAATTTTGGATTCCGGTGAGCCATGTACAAAATTGCCCGTTGAATCGGACCGTGGGGCCCGCAAAACGACGATCCGATCAACTATCTCAGAATTGGACCAAACTTGGAATATAAGACCAAAAAATGATACGGTCCTGTTGGCGTAAGTTTCGTCTCGATCTGACGAGCATGCACAAAGTAATTGAGAAATTTACACAGAGGCCGATACGGTAAATTTTGACAGATACGCATCAAATTCGTCGCGCACACGCAACCAATTTGAATTCCGTTAAAGCCCACACGACCACGAAGACGTTACACACCTTTTGATGCCTTCGGTTCGTGGCCACGTCGCCCGGATTGGCGGGACCACGTCGTATCGAAGGTTTTTAGTTTTCTGAAAACATGATTTTTAGGAAACTTTAAACAGATTTTATTTGACGAGTACATTGAGTCAATACAAAATAAAAGAAAGGTTTTTCTTTCCTATAGGTTTTCCATAACTTGCTTAAAATGTATTTTCAAATTCGTTCATGGTTTGGAAGGAAACTGACCGTAAAGTAGGGTAGTCGGTCTACGAATCTGTTCTGTTTTCGAACAGTTACACGCCCATTTTAGCATCGGTTTAATTATGGTATTTAGAATTTTCTATGATTTTTATTGATTTTTAACCATTTTAAAACTATTTTTAAATCATGACTTATGATTTTGGTGTTTGGCTAGTGTGACCTTGGAGACTGTTGACCTAGAGCCTAGCCATGTGATTAGGATGTTTAATTAGTACATTTTAGCCTAGAGGGTATTTTGGTCATTTTAGAATTTAATTAAATTATTTATGATTTATTAGAATTTGTGTGATTTTAATTATTATTTAAATAAGTGCTATGTGCTATGATGGATTTTAGCCTAGTGAAGCCTAACCTAGAAGCTTAGACTTAACCCAAGGGCTAAGTAGGATGGTTAACTTAAGTTGAGGGTAGAAATTATCAAGTTAGAAATCAAATAGGAGTTTTAGTCATGAGAATTGATTTTTGAGAATGGGCCCTTAGAAACTTAGATGTAACTTGACTTAGAGAGGGAGGCCCATGGCCCAACTAACTAAACCCTAACCCTAGCATTTATGACCGGCCACCTAGGGTTCCATACCCCTATTTAATGTCTCTACCACTTAGGGCTAGCCTCCTTTAGGAAATAGCAAAATTTGGAAATAGAGGTAAAACCCTTTCTTCCCCAATCCATAACTTCTCCATTTCAACTCCTTTTTCCTTCTAATTTCTTGCAATAGATCCTAATCTCTGTGTATTTCCTGACTATGGTAAGAAATTTCAGTGGAGGAGCAATTTGGAGGAGTTTGGGTGGCAAGAGAAACACCCCTCTTTGAAGCTTTTTGGGCTTTTTCACACACCTAGGTAATTCCTAATCCTCTCCATAAAATAGTGATTTAATTGCATGAATAGGAAGCCCTAGGAATACCCTAACTACTGGTATAGGTATTGCTAGGTTTTGTGTCCAATACGTGTCCGTATCGGACACGTATCAGTGGGCATACTAGGTGTTCGACGAAATGCCACAAAGGATTTATTTTTCGTATTTTTGAATTCTAATTTCATGGATCTCTAGATCTAGGTATGAGTAGCAATTTTTGTGAAGACTGAGTTTATTTTCGTGTCTTTTTTGTGTCGGTTTTGGACACGCACATGCACGCAGCAGGCTACGCACAGTATCCTGCTGCTCGGGCACTGTAGCGGACACACGACACGTATGGACACGAAAATTTGTGGACACCTAGGCCACGTGTCTGACACGGCACTGACAAAATTTTAGGCCATATGGTTGAGCGGTTTGGGAGAAATCTTGACCGCACCGTCTCGACCACACGCACACACGCGCGCACAGGTGCCACTGATACGCACTTCGTACGGGGACACGAGGACACTTGGACTCGTGTCAGGGAGTTGAAACTCTAGCCCTAGTCCCCCTTGACCTCTGTGCATGAGCACGTGGAGCCTAGTGCTTTGTGTCGTGTCCTAAATGGAATGGCATGGCAGCACGATGATTATTTCACACTGTTTTTCTGATACTTGGTGTTGGTTATTTTGACACAGCTGGACACGTTTTGAGACACGAGAATGACACCCATAGACACGTAATTATATGGTGATTATACCTATGTGCCTGAATCGTTAAAATTCATTGGTTTAATTAGGTTTTCGAATTGGGTTCTTATGTATCAGAAAATTCCTGATATATTGTTCTTTTCATTATGGACCCTTGTGTCCCCTTGTATGGACACAGACACCTCCCCCATGACACATACACACGTATCTTACCTCTGTATACATCTGAGTGATGTTACACAGCAGGGATTCAATTATTTGTTTTTGGTTGAGATGGGAAGTTCATGTTTCAGGGGAAAACTGAGATTTAGTTTAAATGTTTATGTAAACTGAAATGAGATTCAATGTCTTCAAATATTAAATGATGTATATGTGAATGATTGATTTGATTACTGTAAATCAAAACTGAGTTGTTAACATAGATTTGAATTGGGTTTTATGTATATACAAACCTGAGATTCCTGAAAACATAATGCAAATGGCCATGTTCAATAGAGTTAGCTAACTGTAAGGTGTAACATGGGTTATGACGATTTTACAAAGTTAACTGTTTTGGGATATTGATTTGGTTTGAGTTTTTCAACTGATTTTGTTGTTTGTAAATAAATCTGAGATTGATACTTATATTCGTATTGGTTTTGAATTCTTTAAACTGTCACATGTTAATTAACCCTGAAAATCAGTACTGAAATGTATACCTTCACTAATTCCTATTTCAAATAACTGATAATGGTACCATGCAAACAAACCTGAAAATTTTTCTGTGTAAACAGTATAACCTGAGAACTTGGTTCAGTCATATGCAAGTTTAGAGTTTAGTAGAGGGTTCTATGGATGGTTTGATTACACACATGTTAGTTCAGTTCATGCATACATATACTGTTCTTTAATCTTGACAACCATGTGGAAATTCCTACACACAAACAGCATGTGCCACATTGACACATTACACTTCACATATTTACACACACTATTCTAAATTAATTCATGGATTTCATTTCAACACACACACACAAATCTGAGGCATACATTCCTATTACACCTATACTCATGACACTTAAACACACCATGGCCACCTATCTAGACTAATGTCCTGTCTCATTGAACCTAATGACACACTCTCACATCTCACAAATTTCCACACACACACATACATACACATTGCAAGCACACAACCTTAGCCTATGTACCCACACCACTCCTCATTCCCCCTTCCTTGCCCTCTCTCTCTCTCTATATATATATAGTGTATATGCAATATATGTGAATGAATGTAGAAGAGTATGCATGTAGGTATACATTTGCTACATAGAGATGATTCCTATATGCCTATGAATGATTTCACATATTAGGGTATGCTATGTGTGTATTGAATAATATGTATATATATATATAGATATGATAACTACATAGATTGTTGAATGTAAAGTCTTTGTTTGTATATATAATATTGATACATGGTACATGCTTAGTTTGGTGTTGACCTAGTTAGACTAGGGTTGACCTAGATTGGACTAGTAGACCTAGTTTGACTTCATGTTGACTAGAGTGTTGACTAAGGTTGACCAAGAGTTGACTTTAACCTAGATTGACCCAGAAATCATGTAGATTGTATCATAGATTTTATTTACCTTATTTTAAACATATTATAACCTGTACTGCTTAATCTAGGACATTGTGACTCTAGTGCAGGCATCTGATATTACATTACTCTTTTCAGAGTATCAGGCGAGTACATTCTCTGATAGTTCTCTCATTTATTTGTCAATTACTGTACTTCAGTTCTGGTTAGCTGTATGTGATTCTCTGTTACAAACACGTATTTTTATTTCTGAATCCATGTATACGACACACATACTTACTCGTCTTACCTCTATTATTCGAATCACCATACGAATTACTATTCGAACCACCTATTCGTATCTTTGTATGTTGGTTGGACTTTTATTCGAATGATGTGTCGGATTTTGGATTCATTGTATTAGATGGGCGGGGAAATACTTGATTAGACATATAAACATTCCCACTATTCGAACCACCCCCTGTGAATATATTCGAACGATAGCTATTCCACACCCGGCTAGGTGTGTGATGTACCGTATTTACCCTTAGCCGTTTACATGTCTAACTAAGTATTTTAAAATACACTTGGAGAATTTATTCGAATCATTATTAGAACATCATGTGAATCACTATTCGTATCACCTTATTCGTATCACCTTATTCGATTCACCTTATTAGAATAATGATTAGAATTACATTCGACTCATCTTATATTAGATTCACATTAGGATTACACTCGACTTATATTGTACCATCTGAACTCATTATGTTATTCTAGTTCAGCTAGATCTTATTTTACAGTCTTCTTTGCTATGCTTCTCTTCTTGTTTAGTTACTTGCTTTCTTTGTACTTTATCTGTCTCTCTATACCATTACCTGAAAATTAAACTGCCATATTCATCAATACAACTGCCTATAACTGCTTTATAGTTCTCTGTCATTTACTTGGGTTTTCTAGATGAGATTGTGCTCGTTCCTGTCCTGACTGGACCTGTTGAAAATATTACAGATGCTTGCCCTGAGGATAATTGCCCTACTTGCCTTGGAGCAGGAGATGACTTAGCTACCTATGGCCCCGACACTCAGGAGTGATCGGGAGACTAGCTAGTAGACTTGGTTTAGTTTTTCATGTTTTAGAACTTGAATTGTAATAACTTGTGATACGAGTTTGTATTTGAGTTTGTTTGAGATATTATTATTTAGTAGTTTATAAATGTTGTTATTTAGTTTTTAGTTATAAACTTCTGTGTTATCTTATCGTACTTAGACTATGATTGAGATTTCATTATATCTTTACTTGTCCTCCGTTCGGAGTTGAGTTATTGACAAGTACATTATATAATTGCATGAGTTGATGATTAGTTAGAGACTTAGAACAGCGTTCTACCGCCGACACTGCGGCGTAGGCTGGGCGCTGTTACGTACTCGTACCCTCACAGTGGGTGCGGGTCGTGACAACTACAGAGAAGTCTATTTCTTGGTATTTCTAGAGGGTTACATCATCTCTCCATAGGGACTTACGAAATCAAAAACGATCGATCAGTTGGTTAGAAAATCGATCACAAAGTATGTACCTGCAACTGCTTCTGCGCTGCTACTGTGCACGCTCGGCCACGCTGTCGGCGGCCGACGGCGGCCTAGGACGGCGCACCTAGGGTCGGGGAGGGTCGCCCAGCCTCAAGCGCGCCTCTGGGATGTGGGCGCGCGCGTTCGGATTAGGATTTCGTCGAGGAAGCCTCTCGTTTTTTTCACGTTATATATACAGAGAGCAGTCTCTGTTGTAAACAGAGTTTTGGGGGGGGGGAATCGGGCCTGGCTCAGCTGGGTGCTGCTGTTGTGGGCCGAGGGAGTGCTGGACTCGGGCAGGCTGGGAGAGATTGCTTGTTTTAATATACTATGGGGGAAAACTTAATTGCTAGGCCGGGTTGGTTGGGTAGGCTTAGTAGCTGCTGAAGTGGGGATTCGGGTGCTGTGGAGCTGCTGGGAGCTCGGCCTGGGTTGAGGATGGCTGGGCCGGGCCGGGCTCTCCCTTTGTATTATCTTTTTCTTTTTAATTATTATGCATTATATATATATATATATATATTTTTTTTAATTTTTTTTATGCAATATAATATATATATATATATATATATATATATATATATATATATATATATATATATATATATATATATATATATATATATATATATATATTGTATATACGCACACGTGTACACCTATATGTATAGATATATATATACACCCACATATACACCTACATATATATTTATATATATACACGTATACACTTATATATATGAATATTTATATATACATACACATATACGTATATATATATTCACATATACATATATATACACGTATACATTTACATATATATATATATATATATATATATATATATATATATATATATATATATATATATATATATATATATATATATATACAACATATGTAATATATAGTTATATATATTCATACACATACATAATATATATATATATATATATATATATATATATATAATATATATATATATATATATATATATAAAATATATATATATATATATATTCATATATTCATATATACATACGCATGCACACACATATATATCTATATATTTATATATACGTACACATATATACTTCTATACATACACGTATATATTATATATATATATATATATATATATATATATATATATATATTAATATATATATATATATATATATATATATATATTATCACATTTATCTGACAAAAATAATATAACCAAAATAATAATAATATTAAATAACAATCCCAATAAAATAATACTAATAACAATAACGAAATTTAATAAACCAATAATGATGTATATATCATTAGACATCCAAATATATAGTCTAATACCACATTGCACAAGGTAGCTAAGAGAATTATATTTATATTTAATATCCAATTAACAGAAAATACTTCCTGTATTATAAAATAAGCCACAATTATATACACATTTATATATCTACATGGACATCGTTGGTCGCACTGTATGACTACATGGGCTTGGCTCAGTTCGAGTCCTGTCCAGACTAGTTTGGTACAACCGGGTCACCTAAAAGTCAAATAATATTAATAATAAATAATTAACTTGTTTATGGAGGTCATGTCACAATTTGGCCTGGTTTTCCTAGTTAGGACACACTTATGGCTGGATCTTCCTTGGCATAGCTAATACACAAGTCAAGGCACGCCACTGCACTATCCGTGCCATGGTTCCTAGTCGTCTGATACTTCCAAACTCAACCATGGCTAAAGTCATCTACCGAAATAATTAACTAAATAATTATTTATAAAAACAAATTTTGAAAAAATCACCATTAAATCAAATAAATGAATAAATAAATATTTCAAAAAATATTTCCGGGAAGGGAAGCTACAAATCTATCCACCTTAAAAATAATTTCGTCCTCGAAATTCTAATTCATAACTATCTTTTAAAATTCAAAGTCTACTATCACCTTAATCTCCTCAATTTTAATTTCTCAAAAAATATTTTATGACCTTCTCTAGTCATTTTATAACTCGGAATACTTGAGGACTTCTGCCCACCTTTGGTCATACTACTCCTCAAAATACGGTCACTAAAATCTTATAATCCTCTAACTAGTTGCAAACAATCCTTCCAACAGATACCTAGGACACATGGTATCTATAATCCCTCATATCTATAAACAACCAATATTTCATAGTCAAGCAAATATTATACTATAATTTAAGAATTTCTGATGAATTCTAGACAGCACGATCATTCGTCACCCCCGAAATAGGAAGGGACGAGAATCAATGGTAGAAAAAGCAAGAAATTATAATCGAGAGTAAATATGGAGTTTTCAAGGACGTATAGAATTTCTAGAAGAATTTTTAAGGCAGGGTGGATTGAGATTTCTAAGGGTTTAGTCATAGTCGCAGGCTCGTATCAGTACAGTTATATAACCGATACGATATGCTCTGACCTGCATGGGCTACCACAAAAACTTGTCACAACCCGTACCCGCTTTTCGGACGCGAGCTCGTGAGCAAGCCAGCTACGTATCGAGCGGACTCCAGCCCGACTCGAATACGTAAACGTTGTCACGGCTATGGCAATGGGCCAAATCAAGGCAAGGCAAAACTATATCTCAATCCAGAATAAGAATAATTAACAAGAATGAACAAGTATGGGTCGTGGTCTGCAGCCTACTAGCACAAATGTTCGATAATACTCTAAAGGAAATAACAAGAGTCTAAAACTGAATCAAGAAACAAGATATCTCATGATAAGGTATGAAAGCACGAGCGGATAATAAATACGATAACGATACCTGAATCCCGCAAGCGTATCATCACATATGTCATCTAGAACCACTAGCTAACTCCATGCAATTGCTAAACCTGAAGAGATCATCAGGTCTTCAGGGGACATAGCAAGATACATAAAAACATGCCTATCTAGCAGTTTATCATGCACTAAAGAAAATACAAAAAATAAACAGGAAAATACCAATCAACACGAAAATACGACTATACACGACTGGGAGAACCACTACGTATAACCAAACTGCTCGAGAAGAATAAGATAACACGATATCACGATGTCAACGGATAACCAATCGAATACTCAAACCATCGCCCCTAATGTGGACTCGCAGGTTTGAACAACTACTAACCCTCGTCCCTAGTATGGACTCACAGGCTAGCATCACCCTCGCTCCTAGTATGGACTCTCGCAGGTGTGAACCATATACTACTAACCCTCGTCCCTAGTATGGACTCTCAGGCTAGCATCACCCTCGCCCCTAGTGTGGACTCGCTGGTGTGAACCATATACTACTAACCCTCGTCCCTAGTATGGACTCGCAGGTTAGCTTAAGACACAAATAACTACTAACCCTCGCCCCTAGTATGGACTCGCAGGTTAGCTTCAGGAATTTCAAGGTATAGCAGTTCCATTATGACTTATTCATCCTATGACACGATGCGACTCAGTCCAAGTACAAGTGATGACATGATATGACCCAATCATAATACACGAGAAAACCAATCCAATATGAACTACAAAATTAACTATGAACAAGAACTATATATACGTATATCCAATATGAACTACAAAGCTAATTATAAACAAGGCTATATATATACACTAGCAGGCATGATATATAAATTGTAGGTAAATAATCAACTAGTAAACCTAGATAATAATAAGAATATGCATGTAAATAAATTATAGAGAGAGGCAGGTATCTTGCCTGGCGGTAGCGCGAAGAACCAATAAGATACCGTCAACTAGTACGTCATAAAGTCCAAAATCTACAAATATCTCCGAAAGCTAAAACAGACATCGCCAGCATTCTCAGAATAGTCAAATTAGCTAGGATTGCCTATCCTTAAGTCCAATTCTGGATACAGGAGCAAAACAGTAATTTCGGGCCAAAATGGTATCCGCCGTTGGACCCGCTTTGCACCGAAAAATATGCCAGAGTCAATGGTCTCTAAAGTCATCAAACTACATGTCTATGGATCCGATTTGATGATACGAACCCAATGGTATGTCCAATTTTGGATTTCGGTGAGCCGTGCACAAAATCGCCCGTTGAATCGGACCGTGGGGCCCGCAAAATGATGATCCGATCAACTATCTCAGAATTGGACCAAACTTGGCATATTGGACCAGAAAAACGATACGGTCCTGTTGGCGTAAGTTCTGTCTCGATCTGACGAGCGTGCACAAAGTAATTGAGAAATTTGTACAGAGGTCGATACGGTGAATTTTGACGGATACGCATTAAATTCGTCGCGCACACGCAACCAATTTGAATTCCGTCAAAGCCCACACGACCACGAAGTCGTTACACATATTTCTATACCTTCGGTTCGTAACCACGTTGCCCGGATTGGCGGGACGCACGTCGTATCGAAGGTTTTTAGTTTTTTGAAAACATGATTTTTAGGAAACTTTAAACAGATTTTATTTGACGAGTACGTTGAGTCAATACAAAATAAAAGAAAGGTTTTTCTGTCCTATAGGTTGTCCATAACTTGTTTCAAATAAATTTTCAAATTCGTTCATGGTTTGGAAGGAAACTGACCGTAAAGTAGGGTAGTCGGTCTACGAATCTGTTCTGTTTTCGAACAGTTACACTCCCGTTTTGGCGTCGGTTTCTCAGAAAATCTAGGGCACTACAGAGAAGTCTATTTCCTGGTATTTCTAGAGGGTTACATCATCTCTCCATAGGGACTTACGGAATAAAAAATGATCGATCAGTTGGTTAGAAAATCGATCACAAAGTATGTACCTGCAACTGCTTCCGTGCTGCTACTGTGCGCGACCACGCTGCCGGCGGCCGGCGGCGGCCCAGGGCAGCGCGCCTAGGGTCGGGGAGGGTCGCCCAGCCTCGAGCGTGCCTCTGCGACGTGGGCGCGCACGTTCGGATTAGGGTTTCGTCGAGGAAGCCTCTCGTTTTTTTTTACGTTATATATACATAGAGCAGTCTCTATTATAAACAGAGTGTTGGGGAGGGGGGAAATTGGGCCAGGCTCAGCTGGGTGCTGCTGCTGTGGGCCGAGGGAGTCCTGGACTCGGGCTGGCTGGGAGAGATTGCTTATTTTAATATGCTGTGGGGGAAAACTTAATTGCTAGGCCGGGTTGGTTGGGTAGGCTTAGTAGCTGCTGATGTGGGGACTCGGGTGTTGTGGTTTTATTGGGGGGGTCTTAGGCTAGCTGCTGGGAGCTCGGCCTGGGTTGAGGATGGCTGGGCCGGGCCGGGCTCTCCATTTGTATTATCTTTTTCTTTTTAATTATTATGCATTATATATATATATATGCACA
Organism: Iris pallida; assembly: GCA_029216955.1. Taxonomy (NCBI): domain Eukaryota; kingdom Viridiplantae; phylum Streptophyta; class Magnoliopsida; order Asparagales; family Iridaceae; genus Iris; species Iris pallida. The sequence goes on along the minus strand of JANAVB010021796.1, from coordinate 18,330,178 downwards.
CGTGTACACCTATATAATGCATAATACATATATATATGCACACGTGTTCACCTATATGTATAGATATACATATATATACACCCACATATACACCTACATATATATTTATATACCTCCCACGGAGGTGGCTGGGTGGCGGTGGCTACGGCCTCCGGGCCAAGGTCGGGTGGAGTCGTCCACCGGCTTTGGTTTTTAAAATAAATAAATAATATATATATATATATATATATATATATATATATATATATATATATATATATTATATATATATATATATATATATATATATATATATATATATATATATACACTTATATATATGAATATTTATATATACATACACATATGCGTATACGTATATTCACATATACATATATATGCACGTATACATTTATATATATATATATATATATATATATATATATATATATATATATATATATATATATATATATATATATATATATATATATATATATATATATATATATATATATATATATATAATATATATTCATACACATACATAATATATATATATATATATATATATATATATATATATATATATATATATATATATATATATATATATATATATATATATATATATTCGTATATATTCATATACATACACATGCACACACATATATATCTATATATTTATATATACGTACACATATATATACTTCTATACATACACGTATATATATATATATATTTATATATATATATATATATATATATATATATATATATATATATATATATATATATATGTATATATATATATATATATATATATATATATATATATATATATATATATATTATCATACTTATCTGACAAAAATAATATAACCAAAATAATAATAATATTAAATAGCAATCCCAATAAAATAATACTAATAACAATAACGAAATTTAATAAACCAATAATGGTGTATATATCATTAGACATCCAAATATATAGTCTAGTACCACATTGCACAAGGTAGCTAAGAGAATTATATTTATATTTAATATCCAATTAACAGAAAATACTTCCTGTATTATAAAACAAGCCACAATTATATACACATTTATATATCTACATGGACATCGTTGGTCGCACTGCATGACTACATGGGCTTGGCTCAGTTCGGGTCCTGTCCAGACTAGTTTGGTACAACCGGGTCACCTAAAAGTCAAATAATATTAATAATAAATAATTAACTTGTTTATGGAGGTCATGTCACAACTTGGCCTGGTTTTTCTAGTTAGGACACACTTATGGCTGGATCTTCCTTGGCATAGCTAATACACTAGTCAAGGCACGCCACTGCACTATCCGTGCCATGGTTCCTAGTCGTCTGATACTTTCAAACTCAACCATGGCTAAAGTCATCTACCGAAATAATTAACTAAATAATTATTTATAAAAACAAATTTTGAAGAAAATCACCATTAAATAAAATAAATAAATAAATAAATATTTCAAAAAATATTTCCGGGAAGGGAAGCTATAGTCATAGCTACTGCTATGTGGGCCTAATTAGGAAGTTTCCTGTCCTAGGTTGTACCAGTACAGGGCACCATTATACCTTCTCCAACAATCCTATGTACACTAACTGGACTAATTCCTGATACTCAACCAGGATGGGCAAGGCCCCACATCATCTGTCTAAATACCAATGTATTCCTTACTGAAACACCAACGTTTCAGGGTTGACATAGTGTTCATTTCTCCCTGATAGTGTGTTCTGTACTAGCTTGGCACTGAGGTCGAATGATACAAGGTTCTACTGGACTTGGTACTCTATGTTTCAGAGATGCTACCGTGTACAAACTGTAGGGAATTTATCTATTTCAATATAGGTATGTCTAGTTAACTAGTACAACAAGGTTCCCATGACTGCCTTCCCTTCACATAAGTGGTTCCCTGGAACCCCATAATAAGAAACTGCAGATTAGCCCCTGTTTGTTGCTGATGCAACATCAGCCTAACTTATTAGGATACATGGTGAACACTCCCTATCATTTATGGACTTAATCAAAAATGGTGAGCTATATTCTAACCAGGAATGTAAGTAAGGCAACATGATGTACCACTTCTAAATCCTATCACTGATACCCAAGTCCCAAAGGGTCTGAACCTATATTGAAGGAGATTGATACTTAAAATAGTATCAGTCATCTGTCATAAGAGAAAAACTGGACTGGAAAACAAATAGGCATATTTGGACAGATACATATATGATATATAGACTGCATAATTGAAATAATAGGCTGATACCACAGTAGGTCTAATACCCTCAATTAAGAGTGGTCTGTATAGTTTATATCTTGGAGTGATACCCCATATTCAAGGACAGATACATCCTTGTGGACTGAACAAAAGCAATGGACTGCATAACACAGGACAAAACATTCATGTGGGGGACTCCTGGTGTAGTTGCTACCTGGTTAGGACCTAGACTATGGGTCATGTTCCTATTGTTGTTGTTACATAGATAATAGGAGTAATGTACCCATCTCACTTATGTGATGTGCCTAGGTGGCTCACATGAGTATAGGTACAGAGTTTAACCTCTAGGACAAGTCATGAGCATTGTAAAGTAATTGTCCTATCATTTATTGTTAAGCCTATGCAGGTATTACCTTTATTTGCCTTTACTCTATACTGATTTTGTTTGAACTATCTATAGCTGGCTTGACATGTGGACATGGTGTCCCTTGTTCTGCTGCCACTAATTTTGGTGCCACCAGGTACTAAAATTTATAGGTTAAGTTCACATGTTTGAGGCACATGGTAAGATACCACTCCTCATAGCCTATTGCCTATGGTGATACACAAGCTTACATGTCCTCTTGAATGTCTGCCAGGCACTAATGGGTACCATCAGGGTATCCTACTCCCAGTCCTAGGCTCTGCCAGGTTATGTCCTCACAGGGATATGAAATGGTTAATTGAGTGATGGGAGTTACTTGCAATATTAGGAATCGAGTACTGATACGGGAAGTAGTTTGGAAATTCTAATAACAATGCATCAAGTTACCTAATGTTCAGTGAGTAAATAAGAAGGAACACTATAAATGGAGTACCCAGGTCCTGTACAGTAGGATATGGGGGTGACTCCCCTCTTACTTGGATACATGTCCTGTACAGGTGTCTACTCTGAGTCCTGCACCAAGCCTACCCCTAGTACTATCCTGACTTGGACACTTGTCAATGTCACTGCAGCTGTCACTCTATTTTTAATTGTGCTGTACCCATACCTGGTACCTTACATGTCTGGTAGGTACTATTGAGTACCCTCAAGATATCATGAATTTAAGCCTAGGTGGGGTTCCTATCTAAACTAGTATGGTATTCATACTATAGGTTTTGGGAAGGGCTGTTCTGTTGTGTATACATCGGAAATGGCAATGTGATTGTGGCCTTGCCAGGAGGAGCTTAGTAGTGCTCCTTATATGCAGAGTATTATACAGGAGACTGGCATTGGGCTAGGGGTAAGTGGTATATTCTAGTATTTCAACTAGTCCTATAGTGTCAGACGGTTGTACATATGCCAATGGTCCTGGTTGATGAAGATACTTGTGTCTTTCGAACAGTGGGTAGGGTGATGTAGGTAATATCCTAAGGGTCAGTACTAGATACATATATTTATATATCTGCAAGCAGTCTCTCCCTCTTGTCTATACGACTACACTCCAAGGTGGGTAGTTTCAAATATTAGTATATGACTGATATGGAGACTTCAAGTCCTAGGCAAGACACTCTCGATTTCCTAGCATTTAATGAGTATCAAAGGAGATCTGATACTCCTCCTCTAATTAGCGGTTTATACTCTCCCCTATACTCCCAAGTTACTCTAGTCCAATGAAGGTAATCCTGACTTGGTACCAACATATACATATCGATAAGTGGTCTATATCCTCTGCTTGGCCTACTCATGCTTGAACAGTGTATACACCCTCCTTGCTACATTGTTCAAGACTGAACCATATAGGACAGTCCTACCTGCCCGTACCTACGCCTGATAGCTAATGGTCTTTGACATGAAACTCCCTGTACACCCTATTACTTCGACTGGGATGTATTCTAGATTAAAATCCTATGTGAAAACTGGTACCTACAGAGATTATCCCCCAATTATAAATCACAACCTCCTGAACCTATATGATACCTGATCCTTATATTCTCTCTGTACTGGCTCAAGGTTTTCCATGGTCTACACCATGAGTAAAACCCATAGCCTCTTTTAAATATTAAATCAAACACCCAACCCTTACTGAATGACTCAGTCTACTTGGCTAATACTCACATAATTAAAGGATTGACAACGAGGTAAGGTTTACCTGTGAGGAAAGTTGAAGTCTCTTGCTCGACGGACCTCCAAGAATTGCTTGACAGATGATGGCAGATATTTAGGGTTTTGTAAAGAGGCAAAGGGGAGCCGGCTGCCTCAACTTATATACCCAAACTCTGGATATAGCTGAATCCCCCAGGGATTGAGAAGGATGAATTCGAGTTTAAGTTGAACTCAATCCACAAGATTCGAATTTGTGTTCGATTCTTATCCAGTGGCCGTTGGGAACATTTGAATTGGGAATTTCTACGAAACCCCCTCCTCTAATTGGATTGGCATGCTGATCCCCTTATTTATGTGTGTTTACAAAAACCCTCATTTCCTTATTTGATCACCATGGGATTAATATGTCTTATCTATTTAGTGTATATATATAAATGGTGGCCGGAAGACTAATAATAATTATAAGTAGAAAAATTTGGGGTCAAGGGTTTACAGAGGGTGTCCCAGTAGCACAACATCTAGACGAGATTCAGAGTATCAGCAATCATCTGTCTGCGATGAAGTTGTAATTGATGATGAGCTTCAGGCCCAACTTCCCTTAAGTTCTCTGCCAGAAAGCTGAAAGACGTTGGTAGTGTCGGTGAGCAACTCCACGCCTGATGAAGTTGTCATGATGGAGGTAGTCAAAACTTGCTTGTTGAATGAGGAGGTCCAGCACAAGCAAGTGGAATCATCACAGGAGTCCGCTCTAGTGGCTTTCTACGGGAAGGGAAGACCCAAGTCACAGGCGAGGACATGAGGAGTTTTTGGGATATTGCAATTGTGGACCGCAAGGAGGGCTGCTGTCACTGTAGTGAAAGAGGTCATATCAAGAGAAACTACATGAAACTCAAAGCTGAGAAGGCCAAAGGTAAGGACGATCAGGAAGATTTTACGGCATTTGGAGATATCATCATCGTAGCGACCGATACAGAGGAACCTTATGCATGATAGCGACTGGGTTATGGATACGGGGGCGTCTTATTACACCACTCCACATAGTAGGATCTTCACGTCATATCGTGACGGTAGGTTTGGACATGTGAAGATGGACGACAAGGGGACGACTGCAGTTTTAGGCATCGGTGAAGTGCACTTGATGATAGAATTTGGTGAAAAGCTCGTCCTCAGGAGTATGCGACATGTATCGAGTTTGTGCTCCAACTTGGTTTCGGTAGGGAGCCTGGCGGATGATGGCTGTCACAGTCTATTTGGGGACAAAGATTGGATGCTTACGAAGGGTTTCCAACAGTTGGCTCGGAGAGATTTATGTTATGGCATGTACAAGCTCAAGCCGCTGAGTTGTACAGGTAGACCACATACACCGGATGGAGGCTTGAGGGGTGTTCGACAGGAGGTGTATGGTCGAAAACTTGCTGATGAGGGTCTTCTAGATGCTTTGAGGGATACAGAGGATGTCGGTTCGCCGAGACAAAGTGACGGATGGTGATGAGTCAAAGATTGAGGGTCAGTCTGTCGGTCCATATGACAACTGGTCGATCTCTAGGTGGGGGTTGCTCTACGGATCTAGTTTTGGCAACATGTGATTTGCTAAAGCTTTATGGAGTGACATCGGTTTCAGCAGTTCGAAGCCAATGAGGAGATCAAGATTTGTAGCAAACTCAATCTAAGGCGGGAACATCATCATTCACATAGTTCAGAGGAAGTTGTGGGTCATCGACGACATGCACAGTACGTGATGTTCTGTTCGAGGACGCATGTGTATGGGGGAGCTTCAAGTTCGAAAATAAAGGTGGACAGATTCAGGAGTTCGAATCTTGTGAGAACCGTACCGTCCGCTTGGTTAGGCCAGCCAAGGGTGAAAAAGCTCGTCGAAACGTTAATACTTTCCTGTGGAAGATGAAAGTCGGGACATGCAGCCAAGACTTACGGTAAGGCTGATCATCAAGGACTTTGGTCTTGGTCATGTCATTGATATCGGCAGGATCCCAGTCGTGCATGAGGTGCTACACATGGAAGCTAGCGTCGATGTGACGGTCGAGGAGCTGGAGAAAAAAAATGTAAAGTAGTTCGAGGGATCGGAGATCAATGGCATAGGCGAGCATTAACACTGTCGTGGGATGACATGCATGGAGTCCAGTTAAGGAGCCACGGAATCAATACCCTATCATCAGACTAGAGAAAGAGATTGTTGGATTCCAGTCCATATTTGGTAAGAGCAACTTTTAGAGCCCAAATATGGTAAAAAAAATTAATTTGATATGATTTGGAAATCTACATTAAATATGTGATTTAATTAGATTCACAAATTTGTATCAAATATTTAATTTGACCATATTTAGACGTCCATAATTAGTAATGGGATATAATCTACACCGTTTGTTGTTGGTGGACGACCAGATCTGATGGTGGACTACTTTTAGGCCTCGTTTGGTTCACGGAAGGGAAATTGATTCCTTTGTACTTTCCATGGGAATGTGAAAGTAGAATTCATGTCACATTTCCTTTCCGCTGTTTGGTAAAACAAGGAAACCACCTAGGAAAGACCATTTGATTTTCTTTCCAGTGTTTGGTTGGTGCAGGAAAGGAAAGCAAAAATATATCAATGTTCCAATAATATCCTTATCTTTTAAAATAAAAATGATATTATGAAAATCCAAAGGAACCCAGAATACGAGGAGTTAATGGTAAAATAAACAATAACACATGGTTAGTTTTGTCATAATTTTTTGTAATAAATGTTGGAAAAGGAGGAGGAAAAATCAATCTCATGGGTCATGAGTGGAACCATATTCCCTCTCATTTTTCCTCTTGTCAGGAAATTAATTCCCAAGTTTATGGCTACCAAACAAAAGAAAGGAACAACTTTTCTTTCCTGTTTCCTTAAATCCATGAACCAAACGAGGCCTTCTAACCCTACAATTAGGTTTCTCATCTTAATCATATGAGGTGAGGGTGGAGGCACAAAGGAAAGGCACAAAGTAGAGATTCGGGGTGCTCGTCCACAAAAAAATCTAAGAGAAAGTCCATACTTTTCTCTTAGAACTTCGTCATCCAAGACAGAAGGAAGAAGAAGATCTAATCGATGAGTCATCAACTTCGGTTAGGGAGATTGCTGTGGGTTGGTGAGTGATCTCAATTGTAATCTTCTGTTTTTCTTCTTGAGAGTTGTGAGGGGGTTGAACCTATTAGGGCAAAGGGTTCAACGTGAGTTCTGTCAATTAATTTCATCTGAGTTATTAAAGGTTGGAATTTGTTCAGGTGACGTATGCCACTGCCATATACTTGTCTTCCTTTTGTGGTTGGTGTTCGTTAGACGGGGGGTGGGTTTTGATCATGTGGGTTGGCAAATGCTTCCGTATGTGCCCAACATAGATGTCATGCCCCGGTCGTGTAGGACCGATCGTCCTCGCTAAGACGCGATGTCGCGTGAGCCTAGATTGCGCTCACGTAAGGCAAGTTCCATAACGGCCGATTACAGGCTAAGCGACGGGGGTCATCGCACAGAAGTCCCAAGCAAAAACATTGAATAAACAGCAGCGAAAACTTAAAGCAAAACACAAGTCATTCAAAATGCTCTTTATTGATATTGAAATAAAGATTACAATTGTGGCACGAGGCCATGATTACAATCATTCAAGCTCACTTTTCTTTCAGTACAAGTCACTCTGCTCTCTCTCATCTCTCGGTACAATTTGACGAGCCAACGGATGCTTCAGATAGGCGATGTCCATACACTATGTCCCGTATAAGTCCAGACTCCATGCGGTTGCATGCCTCAAAATGCCAAGAAACTTCGTGCCATAAATCCAAGCATTCATTCCAATCAAAATCTCAAGTATAGCATCCATCCAAAACAATAACACTTTACACAATCGTCATTCCTCGAATCAGAGTACCCCCGAGTTATCGTATATCGATCTTTAAATGCCTCAATACCATCGATGACATACGTAACCTGATAATCATCATTTACAACGAATTTCGAGTCGTGCAACCGATGCTATCATCCGAATTAGATATACCACAATCTCTTCGATATTCAAGATCAAAATTCGTTCAAATCCATAATCACATATGTTCATCCGTCTATCTTAAGTCATCGAGCAACATATTTTCTTAAAATTCCTCAATCTATGCTAACTCAAATTATCGAGCAACATCTGTTCCAATCTTTATAGTCAATCTCAAATATTCGAATCTTTTCCATGCACGCTATCATCCAATCGTGCTAACTTTTCGTATACGATTCATATTGAATTTCTCAATCGATTCATCCATTCGTACACCTTAACTTTTTCTCAATTCAATCTACCTACTCAATCATATTCACAATTCATACTTGTGCAATTCAATTTTTTTTGTGCACGTTATTTCTAGTTTGTTCGAAATAACTCGTCATAAACTTTAAGATTATAACTTACTCAATGATACTCAATCTAAGGCTTTGCATACATGCGATGCTTGCTGATAGACTCATTGGCACCCCGTATCCTCAATCGATCGACATCCCTGAGGCTATCCCATACACCACTCAGAGATGAAGTCATTCGACAAATTCTTAAAACTATCATTCAATTCACCATCAATTTCTTTGAATCTCTGTTCGAACCATTCCTCAATTTCAAGCACGTTCCATCTATATCGCATTGACGATATCGATTTACGATAGCACCTCTATCGCAACTAACCAATACTTTTTTGAATCGAGACTAACTCATTCTTGTATGACACATTTTGAATCCCGAATACGACTTTGCTAAGGTCAACGCAATTTTGGTGTATACGTCCAGCCCGACTTAGCCAACCATGCTTTACGTGAACCATCCTTTATTTTGTGAAAAACTATTCTCATACGATTTACAAATTACATAACTTATTGTATGGACATCCCGCGGAACATTGAGAGAGAGCGCACTAACGATATCAATCGCGAAAACAACATCAGAGTTAAAGAATTCAATCGAAAGTCCAAGGATGGAAAGCCGTGCTCTGATACCATTATGTCACGCCCCGGTCTCGTAAGATCGATCGTCCTCGCTAAGGCGCGATGCCGCGTGAGCCTAGATTATGCTCACGCAAGACAGGTTCCATAATGGCCGATTACAGGCTAAGCGACGGGGGTCGTCGCACAGAAGTCCCAAGCAGAAATATTGAATAAACAGTAGCGAAAACTTAAAGCAAAACACAAGTCATTCAAAATTCTCTTTATTGATATTGAAATAAAGATTACAATTGTGGCACGAGGCCATGATTACAATCAATCAAGCTCACTTTTCATTCAGTACAAGTCACTCTGCTCTCTCTCATCTCTCAGTACAATTTGACGAGCCAGCAGATGCTTCAGATAGGTGATGTCCATACATTATGTCCCGTATAAGTCCAGACTCTATGCGGTTGCATGCCTCGAAATGCTAAGGAACTCCGTGCCTCGACGCATCCAAGTGGGCTCCGCGCCAACGAGCTTCTACCTGTGCCTGCACATAAATACTGTGTGGGTGTCAGTACTCAACTGTACTGGTGGAGTGAGCTCCTCGCCCACCCATACAAAACCAACACGTTTATTTACTTTGTGCAACATATCCTTTTACGATTGTCTTTTTATTCTTGCCTTAGGATCAATTTTAGAACATAAACTTGTGTAACACCCAGTTTTCCAGATGAGGGTAATTTTAAAATTTTGTAATTATAATTATTATTTATTGATTATTATTTCATATTATGATTTTTTTGGTGATTTTTAATCATTTTTAAACTATTTAAAATTATGACTTGTGATTTTAACATTTTACTATTGTTTGGTTTTAATTTCGAGGAAATTAGTCACCCCTAGTTTTCAGGAACATGGGTATTTTTATCATTTTGTATTTTTTAAATTTATTTTATTATTTATGATATTGTTTTGGGATTATTTGAGTCGGGTTCGAATTTCAGCTCAATCCGACTTAAAACGGGGACCCGGGGGTAGTGTTGACTTTAGTGGACCCGCACACTAGTTAGGCATGGCCCACATGATATTAATTTTAGTCCACATTATATTAATTTTAGTTAGAGGTTAGACTAATTATTATGGATAAGGTTAGTGTGATTAGAGACTTTAGAATGACTAATTTAGCCCCAACCAATTAGCCCTTTCCTAATACTAATGGAATAGGTTAGTGGGGGCATTTTGGACCTTACCATAATAGGACAAATAGCCCCATATGGCCAGCCACTTTGGGAGAGGATAGGCTCAAGTTCATTTCATTATTCTCATCCACACTCCCTCTCTTGTTCTTCCCTAAATTTCTAGAGAGCAATCCCTAGCAATTTCTCCACCAAATTCTTCCATTTTGCCACCAAATCTTCTTCTTTCCTTCTCCATTCTAGCCAAGGAGGAAGCTACCCAAGTTTGGGAGGATTCGGAGCTCGTTCGTGTCCTTTTGGAATCTCTACGTGTCGGTGTCGCTCCGGGAAGACTTTTCTTCGATTCGATCTACCGGGAGGTATAAATTCCTTCTCATTTTCATTTCCTCATGCATATAGGTCTATTTTGAACCAATAGGAATGACCCCATGGTTGTATCTCCATTTGTATCCATTTCGTGTCCATTTGGAGGTCATAGGAGTGTCTTTGTGTTGTGGTTGTGTCCATGTGGGAAAACCCCAAATTTGGACACACTATGTGTTGTTGTTATGTATGAATGAATTATTACATGTTTAATCTCATATTTTTGTATTGGAGATGTGTTCTATAGTGTCTCATATATATATTAGTGTAGAGAGTGAGTTCTTGATATATTATGTTATATACTTGTGTTCTTTTGTCTCAAACTACCCAAATTCGTCATAATTTTTATCCACGTTTTTAGTAGCAATAGCAACTTAGAAATGTCATAACTTTTCGCTTAAAACTCCGATTTATCTTCCGTTTTTTTAAAAGAACCGTATCGAAGTTAGCTTTCCAAATATATATTTTAATAAGCCAAATTCTTTGTGTAACTTTCTATAGAATTATTTGAGTGTCAGCTGTACGAAAGATGAACGTGTTTCGGTATTTTCGCAATTCCGGGAGCTTTCGGACACGAAAATGCGATCCGTTTAAAGTTTCGGAAAGCTAACACGAAGAGCTACAACATACTTTAATCCTAAAATTTAATAAATGCCCAATTGGTACAGTATTGGTTTTAAGTAGAAGAGTGACTATACGATATATGCATTTTGTGTAACCTATGAGCCTATGTAGTATGGATATTAAATGAATATAGAGTATGTAATGCATGATATATTAGATGAATAAAATGATATATATATGATATATATTCTCTTACATTAATTTATATATATGGTTGAATGCAAGCATGTAGGAATGCTATTAATATAATGCATATAAGCAATGCATGAATGAAAGAATGATATACAATATATGCATATGTATAAAACATGTAGGTAATGCATAGATGCATAATGAAATGAATGTTTGCAATATGTTAATATAAATACAAGTATCTAATATGCATGAATGTAAGTATAATATAATGCAAGTATACATGTATGTATCATGTAAATGTAATATACATGATATGTATGTATGCATGTATACAAGGTAAGTATGTATGTATGTATTTCTATAAACTGAGTTAACCTATAACCTTTTACACACATACATTCATACACCCTTTGACATCATGTATCCCATGTCACATACACCTACCTATCACTAAATTTTAGAACATTAACACATATCCTTTCACACATATGCCAAACACACACATACTCACTTACTCTTTTACCTCTCTTTCTATATATATATATATATATATATATATATATATATATATATATATATATATATATATATATATATGTATGTGCCTATATATATAGCTTTCCTATATATATCTATGTATATAAATATGTGAATGTGAATAATATATATACATTATATGACTAAGTTTGTGTGCCTTGTTAGCTTATGGTTTAGTTTTGTGCTTGATTTAGCAAGTGACTTAGGCTATGAGTTAGTAGCTATCTCGGACACTTGATTTGCATATACTTAGTTTATTTAGACCTAGAATAACTTGTTTGACCTAATTTAGACTTGTTAGACCTAGTTTGACCATAGTTGACCTAGGTTTGACTTTCAGGGTTGACCAAGTTGACCAAGAGTTGACTTTGGTCTAGATTGACCTAGAATCATATAGAATGTATAGTAGAACTTCATATTGTCATTTTGGACTTGTTGTAACTTGTGCTGTTCTGATTAGGAGCCAGACACCTCTCATCGGACAGTATATTTACTTTGGACATTCAGACATCAGGCGAGTACATTCTCTGATAGTTCTTTCATTTACTTGTCAATTACTGTACTTCAGTTCTAGTTAGTTTTATGTGATTCTTATAACACGTATGGATATTTCTGGATTCATGCATGCGACACACATACCATATTATCTGGCCTCTATTTCTGGAATCACTACTGGCATCACCTTCTGGAATCACTACTGGAACCACCTACTGGAATCACTCTGGAATCTTTTGCTGGTATCATTATGTTTGGCTGGACTCATCTCGATTCTTGTGTCGTTTTCTGGATTCACTTGTACTTGTGGACGGAGAAATATTGGAGTAGACATGTGAACATTTCCAAATACTGGAACCACTCCCTTAGAATTATACTGGAACGATAGCCATCCCACACTTGGCCGAGTGTGCGATGTACCGTATTACCTACAGCCGTTCACATGTCGATCCCGATATTTTAAAACACACTGTTAGAGTATAGGCTGGACTCACCCTGGAACCTTTGATCACCAACTGGACTCACCTTATACCGGACTCATCTTGTACTGGAACCACCTGGTATCAGATTCATGTTGTCTGAATTTACTTGGGTTTTGCACTTGTTTACATTTACATTCTGGACTTATTATGTTACTTTAGTTCAGCTAGATTTATTTTACAGTCTTTATTGTCATCATTCTTCTCTTGTTTTAGTTCCTACTTTCCTTATATCTTATCTGTTCTCCATACCATCACCTGTATATAAACTGCCATATTCATCAATAAAACTGTCTATAACTGCTTTATAGTTCTCTGTCATTTCTTGGGATTTTTTGATGAGTTGTACTCGTTCCTATCCTGACTGGACCTGTTGAAAATTTTACAGAGGATGATGAGGAACCCTGCACCCCCTTACTTGGAGCTTGCTTAGTTGACACTCGCGACCTGGACCCCTGGGGAGGTTTAGGCAGCTGCTCAGGATGATACCTTGTATAGTGTAGATAGCTTAGACTGTTCTTCTTTTCATGTTTAGCTGTTGCCTTTATTTTCTAGAGTTGTATATTTTAGTGATGTTGGGACCTTGTTATTTCATTCTGCTGTACCTCAGTTGAGGATTCTCTTATCTATTTTATCGTGCCATATTCTATCTCTAGATTGTGATTGAGTTGTACCTCTGTGTTGGCCTCCTTATGAAGAGTATTCATATTATGTTAGTTATAGTTCATGACCTAGAACAGCGTTCTACCGCCGACACTGTGGCGTAGGCTGGGCGTTGTTACGCTCTCGTGCCCTTACTCTAGGGTGCGGGTCGTGACACGTTTTTAGTGGTGGCCCATGCAGGTCGAGTTTATGTAGTGGTATTCGAACTAGAGTATCACTACAGCCTGCAGTAGGATTAGGATATTTTTGGAGGTACTCAATCACATTAGGAAAAACTCTTAATTCGATTCCTTTTGTCTAAAATTATTGCTTATTGACTTCCCTTGAATATAAACTGTTCTCCTTTGAATTTTCGCTTCATTCTCAGAAATTGCTTCTTGTTTTGATCTGTCTTCATGATGGTTATGAAGACACGATCTCATCGCTTCGGTTTGGGGGATACTATCGAGAGGCTGGCCACCTCTTGTCCTGTTCATCAGGGCCTCGAGACCGCAGCTTCTGTTGTGCCGACTCAGGTTGGCGTTTCTGCTACATTGGAGGTGCACCTCCGTATGTACAGAGACTTTTTCCTTTGTTTCTGGTTTCTCTCAGCAGCAGCGATTCATGCAGCATCAGCAGCAGAGATTTGTACAGTATCAGCATCAGGCTGGAGAAAACCAGCAGGGTGAGCTATCGTCAGGATAGTCGAGGATGCACAGACCATTGGAGATCTTGCTGCAAGTTTCGTTCTTCTCAATTCTATTCCCGCAATTGTCTTTTATAATTACCTTGAAATCCGATTCCATCTGTTCCTTGTTGATTGATTAACTTTGTCATGTTACTCTTTTGTTGTGTTTGTTTTTTTCTGAGAAAATCATATGGGCTAGGTCGCCTAAATCATGGGATCTAGAATCCTCGATAGTCGTGTTAGTTGGCATAGTAAGGACATGTAGTCAGATTTTGGATGTATTCTCGGATATGGGAATTTAAGGTTTTTGCCGTCGCATGCGGCAGTGCGAAAATTTTAAATACCATGAACCTAGAGGTACGTACCTTAGTCAAGGACTCTGTGATTATCGTAGCCTTGCTCACTAGCATGATGAAGACTCTGGACAACATGATTTTGGACAGACGCATATGATTAACAGATTGTATCTTGAGAAGGTTTAAACATCATACCCTTTTGATTGTTATAAATGACTTAGGAGTAGGAATATTTAGTTTTGTAGAGCTTATTCATAGGTAGTTCCTTCATAGTATAATGGTATGATGACTTGTAGAGTGTCTGTACCCTAGAGGTGATAGTTAGCATTGGTGTTAGAATAGTAACCCATTGCAGATAATTCTCCTGTTATCTATAATACCAACCAGTTACACATAGGATGTTAGTATGCCTTACTGCCTTGATGATTATTACTACCTTCCCTTACCTTTTCCAGTGAGGCACCCATGACCAGAGCCTGTCTTTGAGTATAGTTGTAGTTTCACCTAAGACTGAGAGGTCTATTTGTATAGATAGATTGCAGATGATATTGGCATATGGGATATAGGTTAGTTGGTATCTATAGGCCATTGTTGCATAGGGTTACAAACATGTTGTTTAGCTTATACTTGGTTCAGTTTTCCATTTTAGTTAAGTTCTCTTCGTGTTGAGTTCCTTTGTGTTGATCACCTTTATAGGCAATGTGCAGACCCTTCACTAGATACCATGTCCCCTTGATTCAGACCATTCATCCTTAGCCTAGTTCTAAGCATTGTTTCAGACCCTTATAAGTTTAGTCTGCCTTAACCCTTGGTTGATCAGTCATGTATATATAGATGATATACTTAGGATATATGTGATGGGTTGTTGTTCTTGAGCATATATATATATATGTGGTATTTGGTATTCATGTGCTTAGCTTGTAGGTATTTAGTTATAGGTGACTTGATAGGATTGGGAAGTTAAGAGCTAGTCTATTATAGAGTTTCTCTTTTGCTAAATTCTAGTTGCCAACACCTAGATAGCTAGCATAGGTAAAACCCTAAGAAGTTGACCAGTTGATGACCAAGTACTTAGATGTTGAGAAATTGACTAGTGATTGACCCTTGACTATGTTTGACATAGAAGAGGGTGCGATCATCTTAATTTCGAGGACGAAATTTTTATAAGGTGGGTAGGATTGTAACACCCAGTTTTCCAGATGAGGATAATTTTGAAATTTTGTAATTATAATTATTATTTATTGATTATTATTTCATATTATGATTTTTTGGTGATTTTTAATCATTTTTAAACTATTTAAAATTATGACTTGTGATTTTGACATTTTACTATTGTTTGGTTTTAATTTCGAGGAAATTAGTCACCCCCAGTTTTCAGGAACAGGGGTATTTTTGTCATTTTGTATTTTTAAAATTTATTTTATTATTTATGATATTGTTTTGGGATTATTTGAGTCGGGTTCGAATTTCAGCTCAATCCGACTTGAAACGGGGACCCGGGAGTAGTATTGACTTTAGCGGACCCACACACTAGTTAGGCATGGCCCACATGATATTAATTTTAGTCCACATGATATTAATTTTAGTTAGAGGTTAGACTAATTATTATGGATAAGGTTAGTGTGATTAGAGACTTTAGAATGACTAATTTAGCCCTAACCAATTAGCCCTTTTCTAATACTAATAGAATAGGTTAGTGGGGGCATTTTGGACCTTACCATAATAGGACAAATAGCCCATATGGCCAGCCACTTTGGGAGAGGATAGGCTCAAGTTCATTTCATTATTCTCATCCACACTCTCTCTCTTATTCTTTCCCAAATTTCTAGAGAGCAATCCCTAGCAATTTCTCCACCAAATCCTTCCATTTCGCCACCAAATCTTCTTCTTTCCTTCTCCATTCTAGCCAAGGAGGAAGCTACCCAAGTTTGGGAGGATTCGGAGCTCGTTCGTGTCCTTTTGGAATCTCTACGTGTCGGTGTCGCTCCGGGAAGACTTTTCTTCGATTCGATCTACCGGGAGGTATAAATCCCTTCTTCTTTTCATTTTCTCATGCATATAGGTCTATTTTGAACCAATAGGAATGACCCCATGGTTGTATCTCCATTTGTGTCCATTTCGTGTCCATTTGGAGGTCATAGGAGTGTCCTTTGTGTTGTGGTTGTGTCCATGTGGGAAAACCCCAAATTTGGACACGCTATGTGTTGTTGTTATGTATGAATGAATTATTACATGTTTAATCTCATATTTTTGTATTGGAGATGTGTTCTATAGTGTCTCATATATATATATTAGTGTAGAGAGTGAGTTCTTGATATATTATGTTATATACTTGTGTTCTTTTGTCTCAAACTACCCAAATTCGTCATAATTTTTATCCACGTTTTTAGTAGGAATAGCAACTTAGAAATGTCATAACTTTTAGCTTAAAACTTCGATTTATCTCCCATTTTTTTTTAAAAGAACCGTATCGAAGTTAGATTTCCAAATATATATTTTAATAAGCCAAATTCTTTCTGTAACTTTCTGTAGAATTATTTGAGTGTCAGCTGTACGAAAGATGAACGTGTTTCGGTATTTTCGCGATTTCGGGAGCTTCCGGACACGAAAATACGATCCGTTTAAAGTTTCGGAAAGCTAACACGAAGAGCTACAACATACTTTAATCCTAGAATTTAATAAATACCCAATTGGTATAGTATTGGTTTTAAGTAGAAGAGTGACTATACGATATATGCATTTTGTGTAACCTATGAGCCTATGTAGTATGGATATTAAATGAATATAGAGTATGTAATGCATGATATATTAGATGAATAAAATGATATATATATGACATATATTCTCTTACATTAATTTATATATATGGTTGAATACAAGCATGTAAGAATTCTATTAATATAATACATATAAGCAATGCATGAATGAAAGAATGATATACAATGTATGTATATGTATAAAATATGTAGGTAATGCATAGATGCATGAATAAAATGAATGTTTGCAATATGTTAATATAAATACAAGTATCTAATATGCATGAATGTAAGTATAATATAATACAAGTATACATGTATGTATCATGTAAATGTAATATACATGATATGTATGTATGCATGTATACAAGGTAAGTATGTATGTATGTATTTCTATAAACTGAGTTAACCTATAACCTTTTACACACATGCATTCATACACCCTTTGACATCATGTATCCCATGTCACATACACCTACCTATCACTAAATTTTAGAACATTAACACATATCCTTTCACACACATGCCAAACACACACATACTCACTTACTCTTTTACCTCTCTTTCTCTCTCTCTCTCTCTCTCTCTCTCTATATATATATATATATATATATATATATATATATATATATATATATATATATATATATATATGTATGTGCCTATATATATAGCTTTCCTATATATATCTATGTATATAAATATGTGAATGTGAATAATATATATACATTATATGACTAAGTTTGTGTGCCTTGTTAGCTTATGGTTTAGTTTTGTGCTTGGTTTAGCAAGTGACTTAGGCTATGAGTTAGTAGCTATCTCGGACACTTGATTTGCATATACTTAGTTTGTTTAGACCTAGAAATAACTTGTTTGACCTAATTTAGACTTGTTAGACCTAGTTTGACCATAGTTGACCTAGGTTTGACTTTCAGGGTTGACCAAGTTGACCAAGAGTTGACTTTGGTCTAGATTGACCTAGAATCATATAGAATGCATAGTAGAACTTTATATTGTCATTTTGGACTTGTTGTGACTTGTGCTGTTCTGATTAGGAGCCAGACACCTCTCATCGGACAGTATATTTACTTTGGACATTCAGACATCAGGCGAGTACATTCTCTGATAGTTCTTTCATTTACTTGTCAATTACTGTACTTCAGTTCTAGTTAGTTTTATGTGATTATTATAACACGTATGGATATTTCTGGATTCATGTATATGCGACACACATACCATATTATCTGGCCTCTATTTCTGGAATCACTACTGGCATCACCTTCTGGAATCACTACTGGAACCACCTACTGGAATCACTCTGGAATCTTTTGCTGGTATCATTATGTTTGGCTGGACTCATCTCGATTCTTGTGTCATTTTTTGGATTCACTTGTACTTGTGGGCAGGGAAATATTGGAGTAGACATGTGAACATTTCCAAATACTGGAACCACTCCCTTGGAATTATACTGGAACGATAGCCATCCCACACTTGGCCGAGTGTGCGATGTGTCCGTATTACCTATAGCCATTCACATGTCGATCCCGATATTTTAAAACACACTGTTAGAGTATAGGCTGGACTCACCCTGGAACCTTTGATCACCAACTGGACTCACCTTATACCGGACTCATCTTGTACTGGAACCACCTGGTATCAGATTCATGTTGTCTGGATTTACTTTGGGTTTTGTACTTGTTTACATTTACATTCTGGACTTATTATGTTACTTTAGTTCAGCTAGATTTATTTTACAGTCTTCATTGCCATCATTCTTCTCTTATTTTAGTTCTTACTTTCCTTGTATCTTATCTGTTCTCCATACCATCACCTGTATATAAACTGCCATATTCATCAATAAAACTGTCTATAACTGCTTTATAGTTCTCTGTCATTTACTTGGGATTTCTTGATGAGTTGTACTCGTTCCTGTCCTGACTGGACCTGTTGAAAATTTTACAGAGGATGATGAGGAACCCTGCACCCCCTTACTTGGAGCTTGCTTAGTTGACACTCGCGACCTGGACCCCTGGGGAGGTTCAGGCAGCTGCTCAGGATGATACCTTGTATAGTGTAGATAGCTTAGACTGTTCTTCTTTTCATGTTTAGCTGTTGCCTTTATTTTTTAGAGTTGTATATTTTAGTGATGTTGGGACCTTGTTATTTTATTCTGTTGTACCTCAGTTGAGGATTCTCTTATCTATTTTATCGTGCCATATTCTATCTCTAGATTGTGATTGAGTTGTACCTCTGTGTTGGCCTCCTTATGGAGAGTATTCATATTATGTTAGTTATAGTTCATGACCTAGAACAGCGTTCTACCGCCGACACTGCGGCGTAGGCTGGGTGTTATTACGCTCTCGTGCCCTTACTCTATGGGGCGGGTTGTGATAACTCTGGCCTTATTTTGTGTCTCTAGACCATTACCGTGCCTTGCACCAACAACTTACTCTTACTTTGCCTCTAGACCTTCTCGTGCCAACAACGTTTTCTTCATGACCCGTGCATGCCTTTCGGCCCATATTTGGTACGCAATAACTTGGTCGTGCCATAAATCCCTTCGTATAACATAATCGAGGCAGTGCCTCGCCACTTAGTAACTTGCCTATACTTGTGCCGTAACAATGTGGTCATGCCATAACGTATCAAGGCCGTGCCTCACAATTCAACATGACTTAACCAAAATTGCCCTATGGCCCGTCTTGACTTAACTCGAAGGTACTCCATTCCAACTTATGCAACTCTATGCCGATGACTTATTACTCGATGTTACATCTTGTGCCGAATTACGTGTCTTGCTTAGCTAAATTTTAGGCTCCACATTGGGTTGCAACCGTGCATACCTTCTTAACTCAAATGTGTCGTGCTTATACTTTCTTTGAATCAACCGACACCGTGCATGTGGATTGCCGCTCAGCACACCAACTTATCTATATGAAAGTCATTGGCAATCCAAGCCATCGTGGACATAGCTCTGGTAGGCGGCGGGTCTTTCAATGCAAGGTATCTAGCCCCATAGAAAACCCCGACTACCCATGCAGTATAATCCAGTGCTGCTATAACGTCTTCCTCTAGGTCGACTAGCCTCGACGCCCCGGCGTAATACCAGTCGAGGAAGAAATCCTTGTCGATAAGTTGTCCATGACCACGCACCTACGAGAACACCTAGACTTACGTAAATGCATGGCCTACTTTGAGGTACGACTAGGACCATACTTAGCAAAACATATTCGAAACCATATCATGTAAAACGTGCATTGGAGCCATACGATGCAAAATATGCATCAAAATCATACGATGCAAAACGTGCATCCTTGGAGACTCCCAAAATATGAGACTGCCTCGGCGACAAACGGTCGCATGAACTTTTCTTTCTTTGAAACCCAGGGAATGACTATCGTATAGCCTTTCTACTTAACTTGAAGAAAATGTGTTCCTTAAGTGCCATAGACCGTGGCTAACTTTTCATAGTGCCGACCGTGGCTCATGCCTTAAACTGACTTGTGTTCTATGTGACGTTATTGCCTAAGTCATACTTTATATGACGAGCCCTGAGATCGTGGGACTAAGTAACTTTGACAACCGTAGAAAGAGCGGGACAATGCTTACTATAACTTCGATAGTCCAATATAACTCTTGCCTAACTTACTCGTACAACTAACTTAATCCATGGGACGGGCAAGGCTATGCAAGCCTTGGATGATGGACCGTGCATGCTTTATCAAGCATTCATACGTGCGACGCCTACGACTTAGGCTAAGTCCATAACTTCGTGGCAGTTTAAACCAAATTTTCTTCTTCCAAGCCACGGGACGAAGGATCGAGTGTCATTTTGAAAGCACCTCGTGCAACACTTCTAAGCCGACCGTGGGACCTTTCCATATTCTAACTCAATCCGACCCAAGTTGGGATTATTCTCTTAGCTATATGGATTCGTCTCTTTTATTATCAAGCCTCCTTGTGCATTTGAAATATTTGTTTTATTAGTGTGAAGGCCAAGCTGAGGCAAGTTCACCGAAGCCACCCACCTGAACAAGGAGTCGCCTCGACCGTACGGGTCTTCGAGCAAGCCGTTACATGGCTAAGTCCAAACGCCGTTAGCGATTTCGATTCCTCCGATTGAACTGAACGGGACGGGGTATTACCTTATACACCACTCAGAAAAATTTTCGTCCGCGAAACTAACTGAGTACACTTATCGACTTATACATGATTCAATATCCAACAATTCTCGCACACATACTTCTTATACCTTTCTTCAATCCGAGCCACGCTCGTGCTTTGGTTATCTTTCGACACTGAACAACTATATCTCAACTTTGGTAACTTACACTCATCGCGCACACGGAACAATCTCAGTTCTAGGCAAACCACCCGATCAACCAACATTCAAGTTCGTCTCAAATCTAATGACCGCACTACCATTAACATTTCTTCGAAACACAATTTCAAAATCCACGATACTTTGTCGTTCCTCTAGTCTTACTTGAATTCAACGTATCACTTAGTTGGAACGTGTACATATTTAAGGCGTCCTCGAAATATATGTATTTCAGTCAAGTCTCGTGATAATGAATTCAATCTCACATGTTTGATTCATTATATCAATCCTGAAATCAATCATATGCTATCTCTTAAAGCAGGGACGTCTCGCCTAACCACTAGATCATCTCTCCAGGCTTGTCACGACCTGTACCAGCTTTTCAGATGCGAGCTCGTGAGCAAGCCAGCTACGTATCGAACAGACTCCAGCCCGACTCGGATACGTAAACGCTGTCAAGGCTATGGTATACCACCAAATCATGGCAAAGGTAGATCTATATCTTAATCCACAATAAGAATAATAAACATGAATGAACACTATGGGTCATGGTCTGCAGCCCACTAGCATATATGTCCGATAAGACTCTAAAGAAAATAACAAGAGTCTAAAACTGAATCAAGAAATATGATATCTCATGATAAGTTATGAAAGCACGAGTGGATAATAAACACAATAACGATACCTGAATCCCGCAAGCGTATTATCATATCTGTCATCCAGAACCACTAGCTAACTCCATGCAATCGCTAAACCTGAAGAGATCATCAGGTCCTCAGGAGACATAACAAGATACATAAAAACATGCATATCTAGCAGTTTATGATGCAACAATGAAAATAAACGAGAAAAGTCCAATCAACACGAAAATACGACTATACACGACTGGAAGAATCACTACACATAAACGAACTACTAGAGGAGAACAAGAGAACAAGATATCACGATGTCAACGAATAACCAATCGAATACTCAAACCCTCGTCCCTAGTATGGACTCGCAGGTTTGAACAACTACTAACCCTCACCCTAGTGTGGACTCGTAGGCTAGCATCACCCTCGCCTCTAGTGTGGGCTCGCAGGTGTGGAACAGATAACTACTAACCCTCGCCCCTAGTGTGGGCTCACAGGCCAGCATCACCCTCACCCCTAGTGTGGGCTCGCAGGTGTAGAACAGATAACTACTAACCCTCGCCTCTAGTATGGACTCGCAGGCTAGCATCACCCTCATCCCTAGTATGGGCTCGCAGGTGTGGAACAGATAACTACTAACGCTCGCCCCGAGTGTGAACTCGCAGGCTAGCATCACCCTCGCCCCTAGTGTGGGCTCGCAGGTGTGGAACAGATAACTACTAACCCTCGTCCCTAGTGTGGACTCGTAGGCTAGCATCACCCTTGCCCCTGGTGTAGGCTCGGAGGTGTGGAACAGATAACTACTAACCCTCGCCCCTAGTGTGGACTCACAGGTTAGCTTCACAAAATTAAGATACAAATAACTACTAACCCTCGCCCCTGGTGTGGACTGCAGGTTAGCTTCAAAAAATTTAAGGTACAACAGTTCCGTTATGACTTACACATCCTATGACATGATACGACTCACGACACGGTACGAGAGGGAACCAATTCGGAAGAACCATGACATCCAGTCAAGCATGATAATGATAAAACAATATGACTAATAAACCAGTAAACACTGTCTAAAGTAAAGCATGCAAATCAAGAGAACTGAAATAACCAACTGATAACATATAAAGATATAGGGACTAAATAAGCATGTAAATCATGAACAACTAGAGAACTAACTATTAACATATATAAAGTAAAGGAACTGTAAGCATGAGTAATGAACTGTAGAGGGATGCAAGGTATCTTGCCTGGAGGTTGCACGCTGATCCAACAAATATAGTCAACTGCTAAGCCATAAAGTCCAAATCATCACAACTGTCTCCAAAAGCTGAACAAACATTGCCAACATTCTCAGAATAGTCAAATTAGCTAGGATTGCCTGTCCCTAAGTCCAATTCTGGACACAGGAGTAAAACGGTAATTTTGGGCCAAAACGGTATCCGCCGTTGGACCCGATTTGCACCGAAAAGCGCGCTTGGGTCAATGGTCTCTAAAGTCATCAAAATACATGTCTATGAATTTGTTTTGATGATACGAACCCAACGGTATGTCCAATTGTGGATTCCGGTGGGCCGTGCACAAAATTGCCCGTTGAATCGGATCGTGGGGCCCGCAAAACGGCGATTCGATCAACTGTCTCAGAATTGGACAAAACTTGGCATACAGGACCAAAAAAATGATATGGTCCTGTTGGCGCAAGTTTCGTCTAGATCTGACGAACGTGCACAAAGTAATTAGAAAATTTGCACAGAGGTCGATACGGTGAATTTCGACGGATACGTATCAAATTCGTCGCGCACACGCGACCAATTTGAATTCCGTCAAAGCCCACACGTCCACGAAGCTTATATACACCTTTCGATGCTTTTGGTTTGCGACCACGTCGCCCGAAATGGCGGGACGCACGTCATATCGAGGGTTTTCATGATTTTCAAAACAGGTTTTTTTTGTAACTTTACAATCCGATTACTCATTATACTGTGAACGAAAAATTAATCTATTTGAAGGGTTTTATTATCCTACATGCTATCCAAATAATTGTTCAATTAGAATTCTAAGTTGGTCATTGGTTTGACCAGAGTCGGCCTTCCAACATGGGCGTTTGGACAGGGTTTTATTCTGTTTAGAATAGATTTTTCGGGATTTTTGCTATGATCTTCTGATCGATATAGTTCAGTAGAATTAATTCTACATGAACAGGATTGAAGGGGGTCAACTAGGCTCTCCGTAGCAATTTTTGGTTCGTAAAATAGTGGAGTATCGAAAGAGGGATCATACCTCGAAATTTGGCGCTGCTACGGCACATCGCTGCTGCTCGCCTGCGCTTGTGTGCGTGCGCGGCCTTGTCGCCGACCGACGGTGGCTCGCAGCGGCGACACCCAGGACTGGAAAGGTCGCCCATGGGAGGGAAAGAGTGTGGCGCGGCTAGGGTTGCGTTTGCAGTGGTTTTGTTACCGATCTCTCCCTCAGTTTCCGCTCGGGTGTGCACATATATACGCGTGTATATGTAAGGGCTCGGGCTGGCTCCCCCCTTGGCTGGGTTGCCTGGCATGGCTTTGGGCTGGCCTGTAATGGCTTTGGATTGGCTGGGATGGGTTCCCTACTGTTTGGGTTTTAGCATGGCCTGTAGGCTTGTTTTGGTTTATTTCTAAAATGCACTATATTATATATATATATATATATATATATATATATATATATATATATATATATATATATATATATATATATATATATATATATATATATATTATGTATTTATATATAAATGCACATATACACATATATAATATATATTTATATATTCATACACATACACATATATATTTATACATAACATATATATATGTATATATATTAATAAATTATAAATATATATATATATATATATATATATATATATATATATATATATATATATATATATATATATATAATAAATTATAAATATATTTACATGCCCATATAATCAATATATTTATCCTGGTATTTATACATACATATATATATATATATATATATATATATATATATATATAATAAATAAATATATATATATATATATATATATATATATATATATATATATAATATTTATATACCACAAATTTCATACAAACAATATAATATTTTAAATATAATCAATATTAATAATATCTAATAGTAATAGATATATTTATTTAATCACCACAAAATAATAAAATAATAATTAAATAATTAAATAGTGGTTTGGTGAATCTATACTATTCACCTTTATCTGGGTCCAGAAAATTGTACAAATATGGTAAAACAATATTTAATAACAAAAATACTAATTTTTGTACAAATATTTAAATAATTTAAAAATATACATCAATACCCAAAATAATTTAGGAACTATTTGTACACACACAATATATGCCTACATGGTCGTCTTTGGTCTCACTACAAGATTACATGGGCTCGGTTTGGTTCGGGTCAACTCCAGACCAGTTTGGTACAACTGGGTCACTTAAACGTCAAATAATATTAATAATGAATAATTAAACTATTTATAATGGTCATGTCATAACTTGGCCTGGTTTTCCTAATTAGGACATACATATGGCTCCGCCTTTCCTACCAGGACTAATACACTAGTCAAAGCACGTCACTGCACTATCCGTGCCACGATCTCTAGTCACCTTGTACTCTAATTGTTAACCATGACTAAAATCAACTACCGTAATAATTAACTAATTAATTATTTATAAAATCTAAAAATTACTATTTAAAACAAATGAATAATAAAAAGAAATATTTCACAAATTTTCGGGAAGGGGAGCTACAAATCTACCCACCTTAAAAATAATTTCGTCCTCGAAATTCTAATTTGTAACTATTCCTTAAAATTTAAAGTCCTTAATCTCCTCAAATTTAATTCCTCAAAATAGTTTACATCCTTCTCCTAGCAATTTTGTAACTACGAAACCTCAAGGACTTCTACCCACCTTTGGTCATACTACTCTTCAAAACACAGGTCACTAAAACTTTATAACATTCCAACTAGTTGTCAAACTTACTACCAACAGCTATCTAGGACATATGGCTCTATAATCCTCTTTAGCTATCAAGCAACCAAAAATTAAGTAATCAAGCAATATTATACTATAACTTAAGAAATTCTGGTAAATCCTAGACAGCACGATCATTCGTCACCCTCGAAATAAAAAGGGACGAGAATCAATGGCACAGGAAGCAAGGAAGTATAATCGAGAGAAAATATGGAGCTTTCAAGGACGTAGAGAATTTTAGGAGAATTTCCAAGGCAGAGTGGATTAAGATTTCTAAGGGTTAGTCATAATCGCAGGCTCGTATCGGTACACTTATGTAACCGATACGATATGCTCTGACCTGCATGGGCCACCAAAAAAACTTGTCACGACCTGTACCCGCTTTTCGGACGCGAGCTCGTGAGCAAGCCAGCTACGTATCGAACGGACTCCAGCCCGACTCGGATACGTAAACGCTGTCAAGGCTATGGTATACCGCCAAATCATGGCAAAGGTAGATCTATATCTCAATCCACAATAAGAATAATAAACATGAATGAACACTATGGGTCGTGGTCTACAGCCCACTAGCATGTATGTCCGATAAAACTCTAAAAAAATAACAAGAGTCTAAAACTGAATCAAAAAATATGATATCTCATGATAAGGTATGAAAGCACGAGCGGATAATAAACACAATAACGATACCTGAATCCCGCAAGCGTATCATCACATCTGTCATCCAGAACCACTAGCTAACTCCATGCAATCGCTAAACCTGAAGAGATCATCAGGTCCTCAGAGGACATAACAAGATACATAAAAATATGCCTATCTAGCAGTTTATCATGCAACAATGAAAATACTGGAAATAAACGTGAAAAGTCCAATCAATACGAAAACACGACTATACACGACTGGAAGAACCACTACGCAAAAACGAACTACTGGAGGAGAACAAGAGAACACGATATCATGATGTCAACGGATAACCAATCGAATACTCAAACCCTCGTCCCTAGTGTGGACTCGCAGGTTTGAACAACTACTAACTCTCGCCCTAGTATGGACTCGCAGGCTAGTATCACCCTCGCCCTAGTGTGGGCTCGCAGGCTAGCATCACCCTCGCCCCTAGTATGGGCTCGCAGGTATGGAACAGATAACTACTAACCCTCGCCCCTAGTGTGGACTCGCAGGCTAGCATCACCCTCGCCCCTAGTGTGGGCTTGCAGGTATGGAACAGATAACTACTAACCCTCGCCCCGAGTGTGAACTCACAGGCTAGCATCACCCTCACCCCTAGTATGGGCTCATAGGTGTAGAACAGATAACTACTAACCCTCGCCCCTAGTGTGGACTCGCAAGCTAGCATCACCCTCGCCCCTGGTGTGGGCTCGCAGGTGTAGAACAGATAACTACTAACCCTTGCCCCTAGTGTGGACTCACAGGTTAGCTTCACGAAATCAAGATACAAATAACTACTAACCCTCGCCCCTGGTGTGGACTCGCAGGTTAGCTTCAAAGAATTTAAGGTACAACAGTTCCGTTATGACTTACACATCCTATGACACGATACAACTCACGACACGGTACGAGAGGGAACCAATCCGGTAGAACTACGACATCCAGTCAAGCATGATAACGATAAAAGAACGCGACTAATAAACCAGTAAATACTGTCTAAAGTAAAGCATACAAATTAAGAGAACTGAAATAACCAACTGATAACATATAAAGATATAGGGACTAAATAAGCATGTAAATCATGAACAACTAGAGAACTAACTATTAACATATATAAAGTAAAGGAACTGTAAGCATGAGTAATGAACTGTAGAGGGAGGTAAGATATCTTGCCTAGAGGTTGCACGCTGATCCAACAAAATATAGTCAACTGCTAAGCCATAAAGTCCAAATCATCACAACTGTCTCCGAAAGCCGAATAAACATTGTCAAGATTCTCAGAATAGTCAAATTAGCTATGATTGCATGTCTTTAAGTCCAATTTTGCACACATGGGCAAAACGGTAATTTCGGGCCAAATCGGTGTCCGCCGTTGGACCCACTTTGCACCAAAAAATATGCCAGGGTCAATGGTCTCTAAAGTCATCAAACTACATGTCTACGAATTTGTTTTGATGATACGAACCCAACGGTATATCCAATTATGGATTCCGGTGGGCCGTGCACAAAATCGTCCGTTGAATCGGATCGTGGGGCCCATGAAACGGCGATCCGATCAACTGTCTCAGAATCGGACGAAACTTGGCATACAAGACCAGAAAAATGATACGGTCCTGTTAGCGTAAGTTTCGTCTCGACCTGACGAACATGCACAAAGTAATTAGAAAATTTGCACAGAGACCGATAGGGTAAATTTTGACGAATACGTATCAAATTCGTCTTACACACGTGACAAATTTGAATTACGTCAAAGCCCACACGTCCACGAAGCCGATACGCACCTTTTGATGCTTTTGGTTCACGACCACGTCGCCCAAAATGGCGGGACGCACGTCGTATCGAGGGTTTTCATAATTTTTAAAACAGGGTTTTCTGTAACTGTACAATCCGATTACTCATTATACTGTGAACGAAAAGTTAATCTATCTGAAGGGTTTTGTTGTCCTACATGCTGTCTAAATAATTGTTCAATTAGAATTCTAAGTTGGTCATTGGTTTGACCAGAGTCGACCTTCCAACATGGGCGTTTGGACTGGGTTTTGTTCCGTTTAGAATAGGTTTTTCGGGATTTTTGCTATGATCTTCTGATCGATATAGTTCAGTAGAATTAATTCTACATGAACAAGATTGAAGGGGGTCAACTAGGCTCTCCGTACCAATTTTTGGTTCATAAAATAGTGGAGTATCGAGAGAGGGATCATACCTCGAAGTTTGGTGCTACTACGGCACCTCGCTGCTGCTCGCCTGCGCTTGTGCGCGCGTGCGGCCTTGTCGCCGGTCGACGGTGGCCCGCAGCGGTGGCGCCCAGGACTGGAAAGGTCGCCCATGGGAGGGAAAGAGTGTGGCGCGGCTAGGTTGCGTTTGCAGTGGTTTTGTTACCGATCTCTCCCTCAATTTCCGCTCGGGTGTGCATATATATACGCGTGTATATGTAAGGGCTCGAGCTGGCTCTCCCCTTGGCTGGGTTGCCTGGCATGGCTTTGGACTGGCCTAGAATGGCTTTGGATTGGCTGGGATGGGTTCCCTACTGTTTGGGTTTTAGCATGGCCTGTGGGCCTCTGGCCCGATGCTAAGCCTGGATGGCCGGGCTTGTTTTGGTTTATTTCTAAAATGCACTATGTATATATATATGTACACAAACATAAATACCTATGTGTATATATATATATATATATATATATATATATATATATATATATATATATATATATATATATATATATATATATATATATTATATATATATATATATTTTTTTATATATTATATATATAAAATATATATATATATATATTTTTATATATATATATTAATATATATATATATATATATATATATATATATATATATATATATATATATATATATATATATATATATATATATATATATATATATAAACACATATACATATATATATAATATGTATTTATATATAAATGTACATATACACATATACAATATATATTTATATATTCAAACACATACACACATATATTTATACATAACATATATATATGTATATATATTAATAAATTATAAATATATTTACATGCCCATATAATCAATATATTTATCCTGGTATTTATATATATATATATATATATATATATATATATATATATTTATATTATATATATATATATATATATATATATATATATATATATATATATATATATATATATATATATAAAATATTTATATACCACAAATTCCATACAGACAATACAATATTTTAAATATAATCAATATTAATAATATCTAATAGTAATAGATATATTTATTTAATCACCACAAAATAATAAAATTATAATTAAATAATTAAATAGTGGTTTGGTGAATCCATACTATTCACCTTTATTCGGGTCCAAAAAATTGTACAAATATGGTAAAACAATATTAATAATAAAAATACTAATTTTTGTACAAATATTTAAATAATTTAAAAATGTACATCAATACCCAAAATAATTTAGAAACTATTTGTACACACACAATATATGCCTACATGGTCGTCTTTGGTCTCACTACAAGACTACATGAGCTCGGTTTGGTTCGGGTCAAGTCCGGACCAGTTTGGTACAACTGGGTCACTTAAACGTCAAATAATATTAATAATGAATAATTAAACTATTTATAATGGTCATGTCATAACTTGGCCTGGTTTTCCTAGTTAGGACATCCCTATGGCTCGGCCTTCCCTACCAGGGCTAATACACTAGTCAAAGCACGTCACTGCACTATCCGTGCCACGATCTCTAGTCACCTTGTACTCTAATTCTTAACCATGACTAAAATTAACTACCGTAATAATTAACTAATTAATTATTTATAAAATCTAAAAATTACTATTTAAAACAAATGAATAATAAAAAAATATTTCACAAATTTTCGGGAAGAAGATCTACAAGGCTAAAGTCAATCGTCAGTATTGGAATCACAGTTCCCAAACAATAATATCAACACTGACCTCAATCTTAAGGTCAAACCAAAGTTAATAGTACAAGTTTTCTACCCAAGCTCGTATCACTCCGATTTCTAAACTTCGAGCATATATTCTTCTATTCGCACTTACAACACTTAGTCCAAGGGATCCGAGTGATTCAGCAAAGCCATCCTACCATAAGTCATATTCAACCGAGTCTTCTGCATATCACTATCACACGTCCAAACCAGCAATTTGCATAGTCTATCTCTTCGAACACATTTGATATAATCTACCTATCCATTCATCCCCAGTCAAGCACGCTATGACACAATTTGTCGCTAAACTATAATTCTTATCCCATATTCCTTAAGTCGTTTATTACAATTTACGTAATCGATCACGAGGTCGTCTAGCATAGCAATATGTCATACCCTAATCTCACGCAAGTCTGATTATCTGCGGTGGACATATAATCACCATGCCAATATTCCTGCAGGATAATCGTCCTCATCGGAGCGTAACTTTTGTATTGAGTCTAGACTAATTCATTCTCGATACGTAGATTGGATCTACTCAATCCTCAAGTTTTACTTAATCGTCAATCACCAGTCCGACCTATCCTCGAATTTACCTTGCCACGTCCTAATCTTCTGAGTTCGATCATCCCCGCGACATGAATCACCATGTTAACGCCCACGCAGAACTATCGTCCCAAATTCGATGTGACGCATGTGCAAGGCTGGAGTTGCGCTCGCACAAGACAAGATCGTTGACGTTGTGGTTATCATCGAAGAAATTAAGACACGATCATTTTCATCCAAGCATTCATTCCAATCAAACTCTCAAGTATAGCATCCATCCAAAACAATAACACTTTACACGATCGTCATTCCTCGAATCAGAGTATCTTCGAGTTATCGCATATCGATCTTTGATATGCCTCAATACCATTAATGACATACGTAACCTGACGATCTTTATTTGCAACAAATTTCGAGTCATGCAACCGATGCTATCATCCGAATTGGATATACCACAATCTCTTCGATATTCAAGATCAAAATTTGTTCAAATCCATAATCACATATGTTCATCCGTCTATCTTAAGTCATCGAGTAACATATTTTCTTAAAACGCCTCGATCTATGCTAACTTAAATTATCGAGCAACATCTGTTCCAATCCTTATATTTAATCTTAAATATTTGAATCATTTCTATGCATGCTATTATCCAATCGTGCTAACTTTTCGTATACGATTTATATTGATTTCCTCGATCGAGTCATCCGTTCGTACACCTTAACTTTTCCTCAATTCAATCTACCTACTCAATCATATTCACAATTCATACTTGCGCAATTCAATTTTTTTATGCACGTCATTTCTAGTTTGTTCAAAACAACTCGTCATAAACTTTAAGATTACAACTTACTCAATGATACTCAATCTAAGGCTTTGCATACATACGACACTTGTTGATAGACTCATTGGCACCCCGTATCCTCAATCGATCGACATCCCCGAGGCTATTCCATACACCACTCAGAGATGAAGTCATTCGACAAATTCTCAAAACTATCATTCGATTCACCATCAATTTCTTCGAATCTCCGTTCGAACCATTCCTCAATTTCAAGCATGTTCCATCTATATCGCATTGACGATATCGATTTACGATAGCACCTCTATCGCAACTAACCAATACTTTTTTGAATCGAGACTAACTCATTCTTGTATGACACATTTTGAATCCCGAATACGACTTTGCTAAGGTCAACGCAATTTTGGTGTATATGTCCAGTCCGACTTAGCCAACCATGCTTTACGTGAACCATCCTTTATTTTATGAAAAACTATTCTCATACGATTTACAAATTACATAGACTTATTGTATGGACATCCCGCGAAATATTGAGAGAGAGCACACTAACGATATCAATCGTGGAAACAACATCAGAGTTAAAGAATTCAACCGAAAGTCCAAGGATGGAAAGCCGTGCTGTAGCCTCCCTTCCCGGATTTTTTTGAAAATATTTTTATTTTTATTATTTATTTGATTTAAATAGTGATTTTAGAATTTGTATAAATAATTATTTAGTTAATTATTACGGTAGATGATTTTAATCATGATTAAATTTGGAGTATAAGACGACTAGGAATCATGGCACAGATAGTGCAGTGGCGTGCCTTAACTAGTGTATTATCCATGCCAAGGAAGGCCGGGCCATAGTGACGTCCTAACTAAGAAAACCAGGCCAAGTTGCGACTTAAACCTTACCGATGCTTTATTTATTTAATAATAATATTATTGAGTTTAAGGGGAACCGGTTATACCATTTTAGCCCAGACTGGACCCGAACTGAGCTCAAGCCCATGTAGTCATGCGACACGTCCAACGACATTCGTGTTGATGGAGATTTGGGGGAGAAAAGGGGTAGTTTCATCATTTTTGTTTTTAGGCTATGAAGTTGATACCTATCAAAGTTGGATATCAAGTTGAAAAACTTGAATAGTTGCGGGTATCAAGTTGTAATTTAGCCTACTTAAAAACCTTGTTTTGGATACGTGTAGGAACGTACCATCCTAAGTAGTGAATACTTCTTTGCATTGATCAGAACATGGGACTGCTTATTTAGTTACTGATCTTGTGTACGCCAACTCTTTTGACTAGAAAAACTAGTCTTCACAATATTGGTGTCCTGACCAAATAGCGAATATAACTTTCATGTGCTAAAACAAGAGAGATTAGGAATGTGGCCTTCACAATATTGAGGTGCACCTTGCATTCCTAGTAATTGCTTAATTTTTGGGACATGAATGCTGATGGTATGGTCTGAAGATCCTTCATGAACGGGATAATGTTGTACTCAAATGCTAGCGACCTAATATATCTAACATTCACTAAGCATGAAATTTGTTGTTAGATGGATCATTACTCTTGGACTTACTAATTTCATACTATTAAAACTGTGTCATAAATGCAGTGTGTTTATATGAGACTTGTATGGGAATCCCCCCTCTGAATTATTACGGTGCCATTGTTAGACTTATGCGATGCTGTGCATATTCAGGAGCCTAGGTTATTTGTGTATTGTAATTAGATTTACTAGGTTGTTTTCCATTTAGTATCACTTGCTATGTGCCGTCACTACAAAGTGCAGAGATGAGCTAATATACAAAGACTTATCCACTTTGGACTTCTCACATTGCCATTGTGTGAATTGTGTAATACAGAGCTGCAAATTTGTGAACCTTGGTTTAAATGAGCAATAGTTTCAGCCGGCCTTAAATCACACAACTTGATTTAAAAACCCACAAAACCATTCCGAGCCGCGCCTGGGTAGGCATGCTCAAGTTCCCACACCCGAGCACCCAGGCCCACACGAGACCCCCTTCAGTAACAAACCCAGCCCGAGCCATCAGGCCAAAGCCTAATCCCCTAACCGATCGAACCGAGCAACCTAAACATGGGTATATTAACATACGCGCGACTGAAATAGAGATCGAGAGAGGAAGTTTCGCAGGGAAACGCAAACCCTAACCCACGCCTGCCGACTCTCCTTCAATGGGCGACCCCGCGCGCACCCACACGCCGCCAGCGCCACCACCACGATGGCCGGAGGCCGGCCACGCGCGCGTGGGCGCGCGTGTTAGAACAGCGTCGCTGTAACAGCAGGACAGCGAAGGGGGCGACTTCGTCGCGAGATATCTTCGCGCACGGTCGACCGTTTCCCGAGCCGCTTCTTCAGGTACGACCCTGATATAACCACCTTTAATTCCCATTAATTAGTTTAAATTCTAGGGACGCGAGACTCGAAAGAAATCGAGTTGAAAACCCCGAAAAAACCTGTCGCAAATAGCGAAACAGGGCAGTCCAATCACCCACCTTTGAGGATCGTTTCTGATCACTCCAACAACCATCTAGAAATTCCACCTGAACACAATTTTAGACAACATGTAGGGCTTCGAATCCCTTCTTGCGGAATTTGAAATCGTCGACTGAGCGTCGAGAAATCAAATTCCAAAGTTTTCCAAAAATCTGTTTTCAAAACTTAAAAATTGTCCCACACGACGTGCGTCACGCCAATCGGGACGACGTGGTCGCGCACCGTAAGTATCGGAAGCTGCGTAACAGCTTCGTGGTCGTGTGGGCTTTGACGGAATTCAAATTGGTCGCGTGTGCGCGACGAATTCGACGCGTATCCGTCGGAATCGCCCCGTATCCGTCCAATGCAAATTCAGTCATAACTTTGTGCACGCTCGTCAGATCGAGACGAAACTTACGCCAACGGGACCGTATCATTTTTCTGGTCCTGCATGCAAAGTTTGGTCCAATTCTGAGACAGTGGAATCCGACGTCGTTTTGCGGGCCCCACGGTCCCACTCAACGGGCGATTTTGTGCACGGCCCGCCAAAATCCAACTTTGGACACACGGTTGGGTTCATATCGAAAAACTAGATCCGTAGACATATAGTTTGACGACTTTAGAGACCGTTGACTCTGGCACGCTTTTCGGTGCAAAGCGGGTCCAACGGCGGACATCGTTTTTGCCCGAAATTACCGTTTTGCCCCTTTGTCCAGAATTGGACTTAAGGACAGGCAATCCTAGCTAATTGGACTATTCTGAGATCATTGGTATTGTTTATTTCAGCTTCCGGGGACTGTTGTACGGGTTTTGACTATAGTGGCACATTGAGTAGTTCAGATTACCGGTTTCACCAGCACAGGACCACAGGCGAGTACAGTTTATTGTCTGCATTTCGATATTGATCTTTACTATATTTCATTGATTAGTCATTGGTTATGTGATATTTTTATACTCTATTATAAATTATTGAGTCGGGAATGAGAAGTACCAAGGATGTGTGATCCGACCGTAGATCGTGTTTACTTTCATGCAGTAGATCTCGTAGACCGTGTTTACTTTCATGCAGTAGATCATGTAGACCGTGTTTATTTTATGCAGTAGATCTCGTAGACCGTGTTTACTTTCATGCAGTAGATCTCGTAGACCGTGTTTACTTTCATGCAGTAGATCATGTAGACCGTGTTTATTTTATGCAGTAGATCTCGTAGACCGTGTTTACTTTCATGCAGTAGATCTCGTAGACCGTGTTTATTTTATGCAGTAGATCTCGTAGACATTGTAGATCTCGTAGACATTGTTTATTTTCATGCAGTAGATCTCGTAGACCGTGCGGTGTAGTACCCCAGACCGATCACATATCAAAGGTACTTCTAACGGTGGAAAGTATATTGGTCTATTTATTACTATTGATTTTTCTTACGGCTTTATTGTTATTTTCAAACCTCATGATTGATGTCTAACCTTTGTCTTATAGTCATTTTCTTTATTTGAAATTGCATTCAGTGAATTGTGCTCGTTCCATTCCTGACTGGAAACCAACATTTTTCAGGTTAGCCGTGGATTCATTAGCATGGGGAGTTCGGGTGTACTTGCAGACGAGCCTAGAAGACTAGTTAGATAGTCGAGATTAGTCATTCAATATTTGTACAAGTTTATATTTTCTGCAAATGTAAAACTTGTGATCATTGTAAATTAAATTAATTTTGTGATTGAGTATTATTTGTGATTCTGATCTTCATGGCCGTGACAGCGTTCTACCGCCGACACTGCGGCATAGGCTGGCTTGGACACGTCTCGTATCCGTTTAAAAAAAAAAACGGGTGCGGGTCGTGACAAGTTTTTGTGGTGGCACATGCAGGTCAGTCTTTGCAAATAATGCGAACTCGTGATAGTACGTAAGTTAGTTGTACTATTGCGAGCCTGCGACTATAAATGCTCATTCACGAATTAGAAATTAATTTAATTTAAGAGAATGACTAGGACTAGGAGTCCCTTATACAAATTTGCCGATGGGTAGTCTTGGCCATACAATTTAAGATGAGAGTTATTAATTTTGATAGTTTGTCAAATCCCCATAGGTACACTATTACCTCTTGATTGGAAGGTATGGTCCAATGTGGATAGATTATTCACTTGGAGAGGCAGAGCTTCCTGGAATTGATGATCTCACCTAGATGAATTATTCAATTCCTTCTCGTTGCCTCTTTAAATATCATCCTCATATTTAGTCCAAATTGCCTATTTAGTTCCTATTTTGCCCCAGGAATTATTATTTCTGATTGGGTTACCCATATGCGAACCTCGAGTTAGTTTCGATTCAAGTTTGTCCCTCAGAGGCTTGAATACACATGGAAGAGTTAGAATGTATGTATTTCTTTGACCTCAGTTATTTTCCCCCTATTCAATCTTTTATCTTAAGGGTTGTGACTGATAGGACAAATGCTTACACTTTATTTCATAGGCAACTTGTTTGAATCTCTAGAAGCTCATGGATTTTTTTTCAGATGTAGTTAAGGGAATGTTAGTTAACTCATAAATGGCATGACAGCAGCGCACTGTCGCCATTCATTTGAATTATGGAGATTATGGATTCACTGCAGCCAGCAGCGCACTGGCGAGGCATGACCCCTAGAGTTGAAATTAGTTTAAAAAAATATAGGAGATGGAATATTGCCCAAACTATGGCTAGTGGTCCTCTCTTGATCGTAGGTACCCTTGAGCCAATATTGGATAGAGTTAAGAAGTGTTCGATTTTGTATCATGTTGAGTTACGAAACCAAGGGTTACCACAGCCCGATTTTACGGATGAGGCGTAGTCCTCGGTGAAATAACTTCAGACATGATTACAAGTTTGGGATACCATAGAGAATAGGACAATGTCATGCATGTCCCATAAGATCTAAAGCCGATAGTAGTGGAAGATCTGTAAGTTGAGTAGCATGTCTCCCAAACTAGCATTATGTGGTCCTTGTCAATAGAAGATAGTAGGATTGATTGTATAAGCAAGAACACCAGGTAAGTTTTGATTCTCTCTAAACTCGAACTACTTGTACCTCTTTTCAAAAAAAAAAATCTCGCGTACTTGTATCTTGACTACTTTGACCAATGCTGCTATTATAGCCTAGTTTTGTAAGCTCACTCTGTTCTCGAGCTTGATTCGAGACATATGTTTAGTGGGGACGCCTGCTAACTTATTGTCTAATCAGAATCAGTGTATTATGGTCTGATCAACCATGATGCGTTTGGTTCGCTCTTCGTTTAATTACCCTACACGGATTGAGATGTAGGTGTCTCTAAGATCTCATCCGCGACTGCTTTGACAATTCCTCTTGAATTATACGTTCACCTTTGAATCACGTGATTGTATTCAGTGACATCTTTCTTGAACTCTTTATTGTTTTGTCTTTCACTGATTTAGAAAGACAGAAGCTCGTAATTGGTAGAAAGATACCGAGTATCCCTATGGCTATGGTAGTTGTATACACAAGTATAGTTATCATCGGCCAGCCATGTGATTGAGTTACTCGTTCTCCTCTTGACCCCAAACTGCTATTGAGACCTTCCAGCCATTTGAATTCGAGAATGATTAGGGTTTTACCCTTAGTCGAAATGCCTACCTAGGAGACTACCTATTATTTAGAGACCAAAGGTTGCGAGTCTCTAATTATTTGCTGGAAGCTTGCCTTAACTAGCAACCCTTAAGCCTTGAACCAACCCTTCCTCGACCGAAGCCCACAGTTAGACATGAGATGAGTGGACAATAGGGTAATCATTTACCGTGACACTCCTTCCGAGATTGGTTTCCAACAAATATTACTCTAGTTATGTAAATGTTTGATATTAAGACCTAACTAGTGTTGGAACACCACAGTCACTTGTTTAGCTAATACCATAGATTAAATACGCTGTCAAATTTTCATATACCAGTTGTCAACAACAACGCGTGATCACTACAGCCCATACCACTAGAACCCTTATGACCATAGTCTGATAGGTTTGACACAACTAAAGTTTCACGACCCAGTTGTCAGAAATCTTTTTAGATGATGTGCCTTAGAGCTGGTTACCCCGTCGATAACTCTTGTACCCTATGGATGTGTATGATTCCTCTATTTTATCGACCATGTGTTATTTTACACCCTCGTTTCTCATTTATTGAGGGATGATCATTGACTCGACTTATACCTATCGTATCCCGATATGCCGTGCCTCATTCTTTATTAATAAGAGTCGAGGTACCGTATCCAAACTTTGGAATTCTTCTGATCTCACCATTCCTAAAACCATATCCTAGCCTCTAAGGTGGGTAGACTGTAAGCCTCCTAAAAATTTGGGATATATGAGGATTACCGATCGATCGGAATAACTTCCGTTAGGATGATAGTTAGTGCTCCAGAGACTCCCACTTTCCATTTAGATCATTTAGTGTCCCCGGCCGTGTCATTAACATTCGGAGCACGAGACTAGCTGTTATCTTTCAACAAATTTCACATGCAGGATCTAGACGAGTCCACCTCCATCTAGGTATATCATGTCCCACTCAAACACGTCCCCTTGTACTCTATTTTCATGGTACGACTTTCAGGTAAAAATGACTAGCTATAACCCTTACCATAGTACCGGTATACTTTTCGACTACAATTAGAGACTCAACCTTGACTCAATTCATTCGACCCAATATATGGTTGTATTTCACTCGAAGCCCATTACGCGCATGGTACTAGTGTGCCACCCAATTGAAGCCTCATGTGCTACTTAAACACCAAAGTCACTGAAGGCGCATCTTTGGGCTTATAAACTTTCATTCTGTCTACATCATTGGATATCCTCTACTGCTCTTGAAACTTCATAGATGCTCTCGAATATTCTTCCTTATCTTCCTGTCCTGCATATTCCAGAAGACGAATGGTCGTGCTTATTAGAATTTACCAATATGTCGTAGCCACTTGTGTAAAATTGTTGCTTGTTAGATTTTGTGGTTATTTGATAGGTATGAGAGGATTATAGAGGCCAAAAGCAATAGAGATCCATTTTAGCAAGTAGCTGGTAGATTATAAAGTTTTAGGGACATACCAATGAGGGGGTAGTGTGACCAAAGGTGAGTAGAAGTCCTCGGAGTTCCGTAGTTACGAAATGGCTAGAAGGAGGATACAACTATTTCTGGGAACTAAAATTTAAGGGGATCAAGGTTCAGGTAGATTTCTTATTAAATGTTAAGGAATAGTTATGGATTAGAATTTCGAGGACGAAATTATTTTTAAGGTGGGTAGATTTGTAGCCTCCCTTCCCGGATTTTTTTGAAAATATTTTTATTTTTATTATTTATTTGATTTAAATAGTGATTTTAGAATTTGTATAAATAATTATTTAGTTAATTATTACGGTAGATGATTTTAATCATGATTAAATTTGGAGTATAAGACGACTAGGAATCATGGCACAGATAGTGCAGTGGCGTGCCTTAACTAGTGTATTATCCATGCCAAGGAAGGCCGGGCCATAGTGACGTCCTAACTAAGAAAACCAGGCCAAGTTGCGACTTAAACCTTACCGATGCTTTATTTATTTAATAATAATATTATTGAGTTTAAGGGGAACCGGTTATACCATTTTAGCCCAGACTGGACCCGAACTGAGCTCAAGCCCATGTAGTCATGCGACACGTCCAACGACATTCGTGTTGATGGAGATTTGGGGGAGAAAAGGGGTAGTTTCATCATTTTTGTTTTTAGGCTATGAAGTTGATACCTATCAAAGTTGGATATCAAGTTGAAAAACTTGAATAGTTGCGGGTATCAAGTTGTAATTTAGCCTACTTAAAAACCTTGTTTTGGATACGTGTAGGAACGTACCATCCTAAGTAGTGAATACTTCTTTGCATTGATCAGAACATGGGACTGCTTATTTAGTTACTGATCTTGTGTACGCCAACTCTTTTGACTAGAAAAACTAGTCTTCACAATATTGGTGTCCTGACCAAATAGCGAATATAACTTTCATGTGCTAAAACAAGAGAGATTAGGAATGTGGCCTTCACAATATTGAGGTGCACCTTGCATTCCTAGTAATTGCTTAATTTTTGGGACATGAATGCTGATGGTATGGTCTGAAGATCCTTCATGAACGGGATAATGTTGTAGTCAAATGCTAGCGACCTAATATATCTAACATTCACTAAGCATGAAATTTGTTGTTAGATGGATCATTACTCTTGGACTTACTAATTTCATACTGTTAAAACTGTGTCATAAATGCAGTGTGTTTATATGAGACTTGTATGGGAATCCCCCCTCTGAATTATTACGGTGCCATTGTTAGACTTATGCGATGCTGTGCATATTCAGGAGCCTAGGTTATTTGTGTATTGTAATTAGATTTACTAGGTTGTTTTCCATTTAGTATCACTTGCTATGTGCCGTCACTACAAAGTGCAGAGATGAGCTAATATACAAAGACTTATCCACTTTGGACTTCTCACATTGCCATTGTGTGAATTGTGTAATACAGAGCTGCAAATTTGTGAACCTTGGTTTAAATGAGCAATAGTTTCAGCCGGCCTTAAATCACACAACTTGATTTAAAAACCCACAAAACCATTCCGAGCCGCGCCTGGGTAGGCATGCTCAAGTTCCCACACCCGAGCACCCAGGCCCACACGAGACCCCCTTCAGTAACAAACCCAGCCCGAGCCATCAGGCCAAAGCCTAATCCCCTAACCGATCGAACCGAGCAACCTAAACATGGGTATATTAACATACGCGCGACTGAAATAGAGATCGAGAGAGGAAGTTTCGCAGGGAAACGCAAACCCTAACCCACGCCTGCCGACTCTCCTTCAATGGGCGACCCCGCGCGCACCCACACGCCGCCAGCGCCACCACCACGATGGCCGGAGGCCGGCCACGCGCGCGTGGGCGCGCGTGTTAGAACAGCGTCGCTGTAACAGCAGGACAGCGAAGGGGGCGACTTCGTCGCGAGATATCTTCGCGCACGGTCGACCGTTTCCCGAGCCGCTTCTTCAGGTACGACCCTGATATAACCACCTTTAATTCCCATTAATTAGTTTAAATTCTAGGGACGCGAGACTCGAAAGAAATCGAGTTGAAAACCCCGAAAAAACCTGTCGCAAATAGCGAAACAGGGCAGTCCAATCACCCACCTTTGAGGATCGTTTCTGATCACTCCAACAACCATCTAGAAATTCCACCTGAACACAATTTTAGACAACATGTAGGGCTTCGAATCCCTTCTTGCGGAATTTGAAATCGTCGACTGAGCGTCGAGAAATCAAATTCCAAAGTTTTCCAAAAATCTGTTTTCAAAACTTAAAAATTGTCCCACACGACGTGCGTCACGCCAATCGGGACGACGTGGTCGCGCACCGTAAGTATCGGAAGCTGCGTAACAGCTTCGTGGTCGTGTGGGCTTTGACGGAATTCAAATTGGTCGCGTGTGCGCGACGAATTCGACGCGTATCCGTCGGAATCGCCCCGTATCCGTCCAATGCAAATTCAGTCATAACTTTGTGCACGCTCGTCAGATCGAGACGAAACTTACGCCAACGGGACCGTATCATTTTTCTGGTCCTGCATGCAAAGTTTGGTCCAATTCTGAGACAGTGGAATCCGACGTCGTTTTGCGGGCCCCACGGTCCCACTCAACGGGCGATTTTGTGCACGGCCCGCCAAAATCCAACTTTGGACACACGGTTGGGTTCATATCGAAAAACTAGATCCGTAGACATATAGTTTGACGACTTTAGAGACCGTTGACTCTGGCACGCTTTTCGGTGCAAAGCGGGTCCAACGGCGGACATCGTTTTTGCCCGAAATTACCGTTTTGCCCCTTTGTCCAGAATTGGACTTAAGGACAGGCAATCCTAGCTAATTGGACTATTCTGAGATCATTGGTATTGTTTATTTCAGCTTCCGGGGACTGTTGTACGGGTTTTGACTATAGTGGCACATTGAGTAGTTCAGATTACCGGTTTCACCAGCACAGGACCACAGGCGAGTACAGTTTATTGTCTGCATTTCGATATTGATCTTTACTATATTTCATTGATTAGTCATTGGTTATGTGATATTTTTATACTCTATTATAAATTATTGAGTCGGGAATGAGAAGTACCAAGGATGTGTGATCCGACCGTAGATCGTGTTTACTTTCATGCAGTAGATCTCGTAGACCGTGTTTACTTTCATGCAGTAGATCATGTAGACCGTGTTTATTTTATGCAGTAGATCTCGTAGACCGTGTTTACTTTCATGCAGTAGATCTCGTAGACCGTGTTTACTTTCATGCAGTAG
The DNA here is from genome assembly GCA_029216955.1 of Iris pallida. Classification (NCBI taxonomy): domain Eukaryota; kingdom Viridiplantae; phylum Streptophyta; class Magnoliopsida; order Asparagales; family Iridaceae; genus Iris; species Iris pallida. Next base: position 18,286,992 of record JANAVB010021796.1, on the reverse strand, counting down.
ATCATGTAGACCGTGTTTATTTTATGCAGTAGATCTCGTAGACCGTGTTTACTTTCATGCAGTAGATCTCGTAGACCGTGTTTATTTTATGCAGTAGATCTCGTAGACATTGTAGATCTCGTAGACATTGTTTATTTTCATGCAGTAGATCTCGTAGACCGTGCGGTGTAGTACCCCAGACCGATCACATATCAAAGGTACTTCTAACGGTGGAAAGTATATTGGTCTATTTATTACTATTGATTTTTCTTACGGCTTTATTGTTATTTTCAAACCTCATGATTGATGTCTAACCTTTGTCTTATAGTCATTTTCTTTATTTGAAATTGCATTCAGTGAATTGTGCTCGTTCCATTCCTGACTGGAAACCAACATTTTTCAGGTTAGCCGTGGATTCATTAGCATGGGGAGTTCGGGTGTACTTGCAGACGAGCCTAGAAGACTAGTTAGATAGTCGAGATTAGTCATTCAACATTTGTACAAGTTTATATTTTCTGCAAATGTAAAACTTGTGATCATTGTAAATTAAATTAATTTTGTGATTGAGTATTATTTGTGATTCTGATCTTCATGGCCGTGACAGCGTTCTACCGCCGACACTGCGGCGTAGGCTGGCTTGGACACGTCTCGTATCCGTTTAAAAAAAAAACGGGTGCGGGTCGTGACACGTGCTCTGATACCATTATGTCACGCCCCGGTCTCGTAGGATCGATCGTCCTCGCTAAGACGCGATGCCGCGTGAGCCTAGATTATGCTCACGCAAGACAGGTTCCATAACGGCCGATTACAGGCTAAGCGACGGGGGTCGTCGCACAGAAGTCCCAAGCAGAAATATTGAATAAACAGTAGCAGAAACTTAAAGCAAAACACAAGTCATTCAAAATTCTCTTTATTGATATTGAAATAAAGATTACAATTGTGGCACGAGGCCATGATTACAATCAATCAAGCTCACTTTTCATTCAGTACAAGTCACTCTGCTCTCTCTTATCTCTCAGTACAATTTGACGAGCCAGCGGATGCTTCAGATAGGCGATGTCCATACATTATGTCCCGTATAAGTCCAGACTCCATGCGGTTGCATGCCTCAAAACGCTAAGGAACTTCGTGCCTCGACTTCCTCAACGCATTCAAGCGGGCTCCGCGCCAACGAGCTTCTACCTGTGCCTGCACATAAATACTGCGTGGGTGTCAGTACTCAACTGTACTGGTGGAGTGAGCTCCTCATCCACCCATACAAAACTAACACGTTCATTTACTTTGTGCAACATATCCTTTTACGATTGTCTTTCTATTCTTGTCTTAGGATCAATTTTAGGACATAAACTCTTGCCTTATTTTGTGTCTATAGATCATCACCGTGCCTTGCACCAACAACTTACTCATACTTCGCCTCTAGACCTTCTCGTGCCAACAATATTATCTTATCGACCCGTGTGTGCCTTTCATCCCATATTTGGTACACAATAACTTGGTCGTGCCATAAATCCCTTCGTATAACATAATCGAGGTAGCGCCTCGCCACTTAGTAACTTGCCAATACATGTGCCGTAACAACGTGGTCGTGCCATAACATATCGAGGTCGTGCCTCGCAATTTAATATGACTTAACCAAAATTGCCCTACGGCCCTTCTTGACTTAACTCGAAGGTACTCCATTCCAACTTATGCAACTCTATGTCGACGACTTATTACTCGACGCCACATCTCGTGCCGAAGCACGTGTCTTGTTTAGCCAAATCTTAGGCTCCATATTGGATTGCAATCGTGCATACCTTCTTAATCAAACGTGTCGTGCTTATACTTTCTTTGAATCGACCGACACCGTGCATGCGAATTGCCGCTCAGCACACCAACTTATCTATATGAAAGTCACTAGCAATCCAACCCATCGTGGACATAGCTCGGGTAGGCGGCGGGTCTTTCAATGCAAGGTAGCTAGTCCTATAGAAAGCCTCCGACTACCCATGCGGTACAATCCAGCACTGCTATAACGTCTTCCCCTTAGGTCGACTGGCCCCGGTGCCCCAGCGTAATACCAGTCGAGAAAGAAATCATTGTCGACAAGTTATCCATGACCACGCACCTACGAGAACACCTAGACTTATGTAAATGCATGGCCTACTTTGAGGTATGACTAGAACCATACTTAGCAAAATGTGCTCGAAACCATATCATGCAAAACGTGCATTGGAATCATACGATGCAAAACGTGCATCAAAGTCATACGATGCAAAACGTGCATCCTTAGAGACTCCCAAAATGTGGGACCGCCTCGACGATAAATGGTCGCATGAACTTTCCTTTCTTTGAAACCCAGGGAACGACTATCGTATAGCCTTCCTACTTAACTTGAACAAAACATGTTCTTTAAGTGCCATAGACCATGGCTAACTTTTTATAGTGCCGACCGTGACTCGTGCCTTAAACCGACTTGTATTCTATGTCACACTATTGCCTAAGTCATACTTTATATGACGAGCCCTGAGATCGTAGGACTAAGTAACTTTGACAACCGCAGAAAGAGCGGGACAATGCTTACTATGACTTCGATAGTCCAATATAACTCTTGCCTAACTTAATCGTGCAACAATTTAATTCGTAGGACGGGCAAGGCTATGCCAAGCCTTGGATGATGGCCCGTGCATACTTTATCAAGCATTCATACGTGTGACGCCTACGACTTAGGCTAAGTCCATAACTTCATGGCAGCTTAAACCAATTTTTCTTCTCCCAAGCCACGGGACGAAGGATCGAGTGTCATTTTGAAAGCACATTATGCAACACTTCTAAGCCGACCGTGAGACCTTTCCATATTCTAACTCAATCCGATCCAAGTTGGGATTATTTTCTTAGCTATGTGGATTCGTCTCTTTTATTATCAAGCCTACTTGTGCATTTGAAACATTCGTTTTATTAGTGTGAAGGCCAAGCTGAGGCAAGTTCACCGAAGCCACCCACCTGAACGAGGAGTCGCCTCGATCGTGCGGGTCTTCGAGCAAGCCGTTGCATGGCTAAGTCCGAACGCCATTGGCATTTTGATTCCTCCGATTGAGCTGAACGGGATGGGGCATTACAATAGACCTGGGTGACATCTATCAACCCAGTACAATCCTACAATTTCAATATTAGTCAAAAGCTGTTAAATATTCACATGATAGCAAATGGGTAAAAAATCATGAAAATAAAATTATTAGGTACCTTGAAATAAGGGAACCACTTAAAAGATTCTCTTATCTTGACGAGGGTAGCTGCACTCCGTTGCTTCATGAACCGGTGTTTAATGGAACATACTGCACTGAGTACTTTCCTAAAGTACCTAGAGATTATTTCTCCCAAGTGAATTCAATCCTACATATTATATTCTTGGACTTATGTCCTAACATGTAAAGAAAGAGTGCTAGTTGTTCCTATGCACAAATATATTTAGTATCCTGGAGGGACTCATTACTCCATAGGACATTAACAAGCCTATAAAAAAGGATCACTACTCCATTCTAAGATAGTGGACACAATTTCTTGGGCTAGTCGTTAGTATTTGATACATGTGGGCATTACGGTATTGTTATCTTATTAAAGATGGTTTCTTGGCAATGCCACTATGCTGAGTATTGGATTCATTCTCCATTTGGCTTATAATTAATGTAATTAACATAACAAAAGTACTAATTGTCGCTTTGACCTTTGGATCATTTGGGTTTGATACATCCATCTACAAGGCAAAAGACGTATGTAAAAATATATATAGTACACATCCTTTTATAAATATAACAGCATGTTATAAATATGAAGTGCATATCCTATAATTTTTTTTCTTAAACAAATTGCCAAACACAATTGAATAAAGAAAAAGAAAGCCCCATAGTACAACCATATTTTATAGTAGGCAATATCATGTCAATGTAGCATCAATTGTTGATGAAACTTTCAAGGCACATATATGGATAACAAATAAAAGCTATACCAAATAATATCTGAAACCATAAAATTAGAATCCATATTATTATTCAAGTCCCATATATGGATATCAAATAAAAGCACCACCTTAACCCAAAAGACTAACAAAACATATCCAAACCATTCCGATAATTCTATTCCAACCCATTCAAATAACTAAAATGCATTATAGGACCATTTTTCCCTCTCATTTTCATAAAATACATCCCAAATCCATCTTATATGATACGATCTATAATGTAATTTAAATTTAAATTATATATGTTTTTTCTCTTCACAACCTATGTATTGGGGGAAGGACATATTAGGGGGAAGGACATGAGACAATAGCAGGCCATGGCAGGCAGCCCCTAACTTAAAAGAAATCCACATATTAGGGGATGAGACATACAGATTGTAGGAATTAATGGTTGGCAGCCCCCCAAGTTCGAAGAGATTCACAGTTCATCATGTCTGCTCCTACTGTCATTACTTTATATATTTCATACTAATTGTTGGGGGGGGGGGGGGGGGGGGGGGGCTTATCCGTGTATGCTTTGAAATATACATAACAATCTATCATCTATCCATAACTTAAGAATTCGATTTAATTTTGAAGAAAATAGCTCACATCAAACAACTGTCATTACTATTAAAGATACAAATAGATGCATATTTAAGAAGTCGATATAATTTTGCAGAAAATAGCTATCTTTCATAACTTCACGTTTTAAGTTTGCAAAATTTCTCTTGAATGCATAGTAATTCAAGAAGCAACTGTCGCATTGGGGTGTTCTTCTTCAAGTTCATACATGTACTATTTATCCATGACCTAGAAAAAGCCACAAAAACTGTCAAATTGAGTATGCACATATAGATATCGTATGAGACCATACGAGAATATAATCATGTTCATAATAAAGCCATACACAAACATGTAAGTAAAGGAAAAAAGTCATAGCCGTATGCACTCTAAAAATGTTCAGGAACAACCCACAAACATCCAAGCATCAGTAAATTATAGAAAAGGGCCTTAGTTTTTGTATTCTAGAGCATACAAATATAGCATGTTGAAAGATAAAAATTGACAAACATGCAAGATCTAAGGTTTTTCGAAAAAAATAAGAGGAAAAAACCACTGGTTTCGAGAAAAAGCCATTGATTTCGAAAGCCATAACCTACTAAAATTTTCTTCGAAGAGTAAATCAATAGATTTAAATTAGGATCCTTCAAAACCACCATTTTTTTGAACTTCCACACAAAGTTCTTCATAAACAGGGTCAATATTATAAACTCGAAGTATATCCGAGTAGATCTGTAGTAGACCTGACGGGATCTCTACTGTGTTCTTCAAATATGCTTCGAAATCGAAAAGTCAGATTTGGAATAAATCTATAGAGAAAATAGTTTAGAATCATCTTATAGACCAAGGGTAGGGGGTGAGAGTAGGGAACGACAGATCTCACTCCACTTCACCACAAAATCTCCTCTAGAGGAACATAGGATTTCCCAATTCGACGTATAATAAGAAAATTCGAGAGAAAATTTAGGATGTCAAAACGAGGAATAGGAACATGCATGATTTATTGTTTTTGTCAATTCATTGACTTTTCTTTTCCTCCTTCAACCCAACCAAATGAAGGAAGTAGCATAAAAACCACCCAAATATGAAAAGAAGCCAACTTCAGCTCCCAAATCCTCGAACCAAACCAACCCTTATAACACAATAACTTTTCTCATTAGAATTTTTACTTTTCCATCTCTCTACATCCTACGTCACATGTTATGTCGGACATGGCATATACTCGAAAGTATACCAAGACGCACAAAAAAAATGTCCAACCAATATTGCCATGTCGAAAGCTTGTCGAGACATATTATAATCTTTCTGCATCCGTGCGACTTTGCAAATACTAATTGGGATGGCCGGTGACGGGAGAGCCAATCAAGTGATCTTTTTAGTCGATACGGGCAGGGTAAGCATTTGATTTATTTGGTTTTAACCGAACCAAAATAATAAAAATCAACTAAATAGAAAAATTTAAAAATTCAAACGAAAACCGAACCAAAATAGCTATAACCGAAACCAAACCAAACCAAACCGATACATTTGATTCGGTTTGTTCTATTTTATTGTTTAATGGATAAGGCCTAGAGTTAAGTTTGTGCTTAAATTATATTAAAAATGTAATTTTTATACATACGATTATTATATTTTAAAACTGGGCCCAAAATTCGACTAGTCGTTAAATTACCAAAGTTGGACTTAAACACATACATAGAATTGTTGTATTCAAAATATACACATTTTTAATCATAAAAGGTATTGTACAAGTTCTATTCGATTTTGGACCGAAACCGAACCAAATTATTTTTAAATCGAACTAAATCTCTTATTCAGTTCGTTCAATTTGATTCGGTTCTCGGTCCAAAACCGAATGATGCTCATTTCGATAATTAGTGTTTAGACATTGACTTTTATACCAGTTTAGAGTTTAAGTCATGTCATGTCCAATTGAAAATTTTAGATTGAATTTTTATTTTTGAGTTTTTTCTTTTAGTATTTCCTCTTTCAAGCATAGGTTGGTAGTTGTCCTTCTACTCATGTTCAGGTTAAATATAAAAAAATAAAAACAAAACAAAACCAAGATATAATAGAAAGGAAAAAAAAAGAAAGAAAAAAAGAAAAAGAAAACGAAAATCAAAGTTGTAAATTTTCTAAAAAATATGTCAGCTGGAAACACTAATTAGAGCATCATTAGTAAGGCCCATCCCATTTTCTAGATTCTAGATTTAGAATGTAGGAGCTCATTTTGTAGAATAATAAGTCTCATCCCTAGTCCCAATTTCTACAATTTCGGTCCCAACCCATCCATGGTTGCTAAGGGTTGGGCCTCCCAATTTCTAGATTCTAGATTGTAGAAACTCGTTTTGTAGAATAGTACGTTCCAATTTGGAGCCCAACTTTCTAGATTCTAAACTTTATATTATTTTTTTCCTACATTAATTTTTGACCACACAATTTTTGGGACCGGAGCTCACTTTATCATTTCCTACTATTCTCATACAAATCCAACCCATTTTATATTTACCTATTTTTTTAAAATTTTGGGCTCCAAATTGCATTGGAGAGTCCCAACTACTAATGATGCTCTTAGCCCCGACACACACAGACAGGGAGGGGCCATGCTGAAAATAAACAATACTGCCATTCCATCCATCCATGCCCTCATATTCCTTGTCATCATCATCGACCACCACCCCCTCTCTCTCTCTCACATTCACTTTCCCTGCTGCTGCTCTCACTCAATTCATCCATTCACCCATTCACAGTCGCAAACAAACACGCAGCAGCTAGCCCAGCCTAGGGTTCCCTTGTTCTTCATTCTGTGGGTGGGGTGGGAAGTTGCAATGCGCCATTAATTCCTCCCCAACTGCCCCCACCCCCCCGCGTGCTGCGCCCACCCGTGTGGCTGCTAGCCTGCTAGAGCAGAAGTGACTGTTATATATTTATTGTTCTTTCTTTTTGTTGTTGTTGGCATTTTTTTTGTCCAAAGAGCAGCGGAGAAGAATAGAGAGAGAGAGAGAGAGAGCGGGGGAGATGCCGAGACCAGGGCCGCGGCCCTACGAGTGCGTCCGGAGGGCTTGGCACAGCGAGCGCCACCAGCCCATCAGGGGATCCCTCATCCAAGAGATCTTCAGGTCCGATTCTCCATACCAATTTTTTTTCTTTCTTTCTTCCCCCACAATTCAATTCAATTCAATTAAATTCAATTCCGATTGTTGTTTCTGCAGAATTGCCAGCGAGGTGCACAGCCCGGACACCCAGAAGAACAAGGAGTGGCAGGAGAAGCTGCCCCTGGTGGTCCTCAAGGCCGAGGAGATCATGTACTCGAAAGCCAACTCCGAGGTAACAACGTCAACTGCCTGCCTGCCTGAATTCCCCCGAGCTCGCTCGTTACTGTTATCGTTGATTTCAGGCAGAGTACATGGACCTTAAGACGCTGTGGGAGCGGACGAACGATGCCATCGATACCATCATCCGCAGGGACGACACGCCCGAGACCGAGGGAGACCTCCTGCATCCCTGCATCGAAGGTACCCGGTTGCTTGTAACCTTCCTTCCTTCCTTCCGCACTTATCGATTATGCATATGCATTGTTAGAGACTATATTACGGAATTATGTCGGGATTGCTTCGGTTAGGGCTCAAAACCAACTAAAAGGCACAAAAATAAAACTACTTAGATAATGACGCTACTCTTAGAAGCCCCTTTCTGTTCTTAACATCCTTCCGCTCAAGCTCACGATGGGTCTGCCAACGAGCGTTTGCAAAGTAGGAACGGCAAACAAGTGTCATTATACTAAAGAGAGGTAGCTAGTCGACCTGAAGGGGTTCAGTTGGTACGATGGCATGGGTGAACATGCCGTCGGTTTTGGAAGATCAAAGTCGGAAGCAGGGGCCAAAGATGGTGCTGAGATGCGTGCGCCTTTCCGAACCTCACACGTGCTCGGAAAATGCAAAAAAAATGCGGCCATAGATGTGCTTAGAGGTTGCGGAATCGTGTTGGGTCTCAGATTGGAGGCTGTTGTCGTGGGATGTCTGGGGACTGGGCTGATCACAGGGACGAGGGGAGTATTGCAGCCAGGTACCAGGTGATGGAGGTTTGCTAGCATTTAAAGGCCCTGCCCCTGCCCCTGCGCCAAGTCTCTAGAGTTTTGTGAGGGTTGAAGGTGTAATAATTATATTATTCTCACATGTCCGTGCAGGTTGAAACTCTAGTTTGGACAAAAAGATGAATTCATGTGGCATATAACTTTTTTTTAAATCCACTTAAAATGTGCGTCATAGAAGATTCGAACTTGCGCTGTCTTGGTAAGAGTTCCTACAACTGTACGAGAACTTTGGAGTTTTCGTGAGGATTGAGGGTTATATAATTATATTATTCTAACAGTCGGGATCAATAATGTGGGGAGGGATCCTACAGGTGTTGTAGAGGCACAGAGAGGCATTTGATGTGGGGTTGTCAAAACGATTTTAGATACGGTATCATATACAAACTTGTCAAAGTTAGCACGCTAAAGAGTCAACGAACATGAGATAGCTACGTTGGCTGAAGTCACGTGTTGGTTGTCTGAATCCACGAGCAAACCTGCATCCGCGGGGGTGCTTGAATCCACAAACCCTTGGAGCATACCAATATCAAGAGCTCTTTGAGAAAATTTGTAATATTCAAGATTCATCCTAGTGGAGGCTACAAGCGGGCTATATATAGCCTTACATTTATGACAACAAAGGAAAACATATTCTAGATCAAATGGCTAACCACCATCATCCTAGTGGTTAGCCATGCATGGCTAGTACAAATAAAATTAGTCAACTCGGGCTTGAGCCCTTACTCTTGAACAGGTCAGGTTGTTCACTGCTCGTTTCTTGATTTTTCTTCCAAATAGGGGGCTGTTCAGAAATCAATCTCAGAGGGGCTTCACTCATATGTCGGAAGAGGACCTTACATTGGTGTGTGAGGACTGGGGCCTGAGAGTGGTCTCAGGGCTCGAAGATGTTCATAAGGGTCAGAGCGAGAGGAAGTCAGTGTAGTCTTCGGAGTGGAAACTGTGAAATACAGAATGCAACTGATGTGCTATGTGATCATGCACGGAACGTGTTCGACACAAAAGCCAGAGAGTGTTGTTGGAACTTGGAAGGAATGCTCTTCATGGCATTTCTAGGAACCCTGGGTAGTAGTGGAAGACGACGACAAAATCCTGAAGTGAGGAGGCACAAGAGAGACATCTGAGTGCATCAGAGAATCTGATGTGGATGAAGTTAATGGAATCTGCGAGAAGGCACGAGATACAAATGGAGAATAAATAGAGGATGAGAGGGCAGTTGCTGACGGACATACTCGAGATTGGAATTGTTTCAAAGGTGGCAAGACCATCAGGGAGGTTGATAGTTAAAGAATGGAGGTTGGGTTCAGGGAAAGCCTGGGGATGACGTCAGGATGAAGTGACTGGTTTTAGGCGGACGAGGGCAGGAGCAATACTGGTCAGGGAGAAACCAGGTGCATCTGCTGCAGGGCGGAAGCAGCAAGCACAGAATGCCTTGGAGCTTGAAGGTGAATTGGCTGTTAGGGAGTCATGGGCTCCTTGCATGTGAGGACCACGATCACTGATGACAGAGGCATGCATCACGTGTTGGTCCTTGAACCAGAAATCAAGGTCAAAGGCACGCCTCGCTGAAAGGCGTAGCAGTTGTGCCTCGCCCCTCACTAGACGAGGCTCCTTTCTCCGGGCGTACCCATGGCGCGCCTTTCAGCAAGTCGCAACCAAGAAAAGGCATGCCTAGGCGCGTCTTATGGTTTTTTTTATATATAAATATAAAAAAATTGAGACATGAAAATAATCCTTAGCTCATATAAATGGGAGGGAGATTGCCCTTTCTACGGTTGCCAAAGTTGGTTACAGTTGAACTAGAAAAACTAAAAATTACTAAAACGTGGTAGGGAGAATACAAACTCTTGTTAGTTCAGTTGATTGCTACTGCTATTACAGCTCTGCTACATCAATTGGTTATGTTTTAACATATTTTTGTTGGTTGTAATATGTTATTTGGTTTTATTTCTTATATTACTAATTTATTTATTTATGTATATTTTTATTGTTTATTATTTTTGCGTCTTGCTTCGCTCAGACGCGTGCCTTAAGTGCACCTTGTGCCTCGGACGATATGTACCCTTTGCGCCTCAAGTGCGCCTTGCGCCTTTGACTACCTTGGCTGATACATATACATATTGGTCATACCATATTGTTTTTGGCATGTCTGAATCCGATCCTGACTGGTAGTGACAGTGGCTGATAACAACATTGGAACTTTCCAGTCAATTTGGTAAAAAAGAAAATACAAGGAAAAAAGAGAAATATGGGAAAGACTGTTAACACACTGATTCGACGTGTTGAAGAACTACAAGCTATAACATGTCTATAAGATTCCTTATCAACACATGGTAACCATTTCATTTGTGGAAGTTGTATATTATATATTATGGGCATCCATCATTTTTTATTTATTCTATTCAAAGCAAACTAACCAAAAAAAAAAATACATACAACCTTGCTTAAATATATAAAATATTTTCTATTTTTTTTAATGACAATTATTATTAATTCTGAGAGGAAGAACCCTAAAACTTCAATCCGAAACCCAAGAAATTTTATAAACCACCGATATGATACCAACACCCATAAAAGGATCTGAAATTGATTCCAATACCGGCCATAAAAGGATCTGAAATTGATTCCAATACCGGTAGCGGGAACCTTGCCAGAAATGACCCGAGGCCATAGCAGATGGAGAGTCGGAAATGGTTAGACTACTTGGGAAGGTGGTCTAAGATTGGTTATTTCAAGTTGTCGGCGTGACATTTTGTTGGCAATGTGGAAGAAGCCAAGTCTGGAGTAGGATCTGTGCTGGATAGGCCTGAATGGTCCTTGAGACAGACACGGCTGGATGCCATATCAGATAAAAGAGTTGGAAACAGTTAGACTGCTTAGGAAGGTGGCGGAGCTCAGAGCTCAGTTATGGCGTTGCACTTGTCATTGTGACATTTTGATGGCAACGTCGGAGAAGCCAAGTTCAGAGTAGGATCTGTGTTGGATAGGTGCTGAATGGTCAGTCGCGGTTGCAGTTACTGGAGTGGAATAGAGGTTGTTGTCATGAGGAGGAAATGATAGTAGCAGCCTGGTGCATGAAGGAGCTCAAAACTTCTTTTCTTCAGTTGCTCTGGCAAGGTCAACAGTAGAACCGGCTGGATGAGGTTGGGCTAGAGACGACAGGGATCAACAGAAATACAGGCACGTGTTGAACCCCACAACTGGAGGTTGGTGGTGACCAAATGTTAGTTTGGGAACAGAAACACTTACCGAAAACAAGAAACCACATGATTTTTGTTGTTACATGGGAAATGAAAACATAACACACATGAAGCTGGTTCTTGTCATGTCTTCATCAAGTAAGAGTCATACCTCAGTGAGGGGATTGCTATATTATCTCATGGGGTCTTTGTGGATGATCCTGTTAGCAAAGATATGTTACTTGGTTACATTCTCGAAGTAGTGAACAATTTTTCATTCTTCTAATCTAGCCAACATAAAGCTACATTCTTCAATAATCACACGGAGCGGATGCCACTTACTTTTGGCCTCCAAAATAACATAAAGGATAACAATGGAATTTGACTCTACGAAAAAAAGGGGATATTTTAGCAAATGTCCCAATTCAAAATATAGAAATTAGCATATACCCTCACTGTTTTAAAAAACTAGCAAATGTCCCCATTCCTTTGTAAATCAGCCAAAAAATGGATTAAATAATGGAGGTATATCTTAAAATTTTATTTGTTCTATACAAAGGAATGGGGACATTTACTAGTTTTTTTTTAAAAAGTGGGAGTATATGCTAGTTTCTATATTTTGAATGGGGGTATTTGCTAAAATATTCCAAATAAATTTGATTCCATCTCGAATAGCAATACGAACACCATCTTTAATGGCACAAATCTTAGCCTGCATGATTTTAGCAACACCCACTAAGAAAGAGAAAATCCACAACCAATGGCCTTGTGGACCTCTAAATACTCCACCAATTGAAGTTGAAGCCGGTCTTGGACAACCTTTCGCACGTTTCTCCATGTTAAGCTTAACGTACTCGTCTGGGTGAAGAGCTGGCTACTTGTCTCTTGACCATCGTTATCAAAATGCAACTTAGAATCCGAATAAAATTTTGATACTTCATAACTAGCTTATTAATTTCAGCTGCTATTATTTTAATTACTTATATAATACAAAAAAGTCATTAATAATATTTCAATTAATTTACTAACACATTATAATTAAATAAATTAGCAGTCGACTAATTAATAAATATTAAATAACTAATAAAAAAGCAAGTCAACTACTTCTGTACACATCGCAAAAAAAAGAATGGAAGTGGAAAGCCACTTTTTTGCAATCCCACATGCATGGGACAAGAAATAAAAAGTTGTGATGATACCACTTCTTGTCCCCACTTCCAATTTTAGCCAAGCAACGGATGTGTGAAAGTGACGTCATAATTAACTCATTTTCACAAATCCATGTCCACTTTGTCACGTCCCGATTTCGTAGAATCGATAGTCGTCCTCCGGACGTGATACCGTGCGAACCTAAGTTGTGATCGCACAAGGCATAGTCATAAGGTTATCCGAAACACAACAACAAGAGAGTGCGCAGAGTAAATTGAATATATTATATAGAAGAAACTTAAGCTTTATTGATAATGAACATCATATTACAGACTCGATACAAAGGTGCTGCGTGGGCTACAAACTGACTCCATTACAAAATGAACGTCGATGAGATAGAGGATCGAGGTGAAGGAGGTCAGCCGCTCACCTTGATTTCTGTTCGAGGCGAGAGACTTGTTGGTCGCGCTAGACGTCGCCTACGCGATTACCTGAAATCGCACAAGCAACTGATTAGAACACTGTATTATTTAAGGAGTTCGATATGTAAATGCGAGTTCGAAACGCAAGCCATAAAAATATTCACGAAAACATTCTCGAAAACGCATTCATAAAACCAAAGTCAAAACCAACGCAAGTGCGGCGTGAAAAACAGAGCAACGGAAGGTCTCTCCCGACTAATGTCGTAATTGAGCCTGTGGCCCGATCGATTGAAATCGAGTCGGAGGTACCCGAGCAACTATCTGCAACACCAAGAAGCACCAACTTTGAGGTGTCAAAATTCACTAAAAAATGTCGCATGTCCTTCTGCGGTATTGAAGACCCTTCTCTGACGATCGATTGGTTGGAGGAGTTGGAAGGCTGTTTCTAGCTTCTAGACGTGGATGAGTCCAAGAAAGTTGCATGTGCTCAGCTTCTACTCCGATTGAACGCGCACGACTGGTGGGCCGTGCAAAAACGAACGATCCGACGGGACGACGAGACAATCCCTTGGGCCACCTTCCGACAGGTGTTCGAAATCGAGTACCTCCCTGTAGTCGTTCGACAAGAAAAGGAGAATGAATTTATGCAGCTGAAGCAAGGGAATATGACGGTGCGGGGATCATATCACTATGGACTTTGTTGTTAGTCTGCCGAAGACGCCGCAGGGGAATGATGCCGTCTGGGTCATCGTCGATCGATTAACCAAGTCAGTGCACTTCATTGCCATTAAAGTCACTTGGAGCGTCGATCGTCTTTCTCAGATCTATCTTGATGAAATAGTTCGGCTGCACGGGATTCCAGTATCCTTTGTCTCAGATCGAGATGGACGATTCGTGTCACGCTTCTGGTGCAGTCTTCAGTCAGCAATGGGGACAAAGTTGAAGTTTAGTTCAGCATATCATCCTCAGACCGATAGCCAAACAGAGCGGATGAATCAGATTCTCGAAGACATGTTACGCCTCTGTGCAATCGACTTAAAGTCAAGCTGGGACGTTCATCTACCGTTGGCCGAATTTGCATATAACAACATCTATCAGTCCAGCATCTAAATGGCGCCGTATGAAGCTTTGTACGGCCGGAAGTGCAGATCGTCCATTTGCTGGGATGAAGTCGGGAAACGGCAGATACTCGACCCGAAACTGGTGGAGCAGACCGTACAAAAAGTTAAGTTGATACGGGAGAGATTAAAGATAGCACAAAGTCGGCAGAAGAGCTACGCCGACACTCACCGACGACCCCTTGAATTCCTAGAGGGCGATCACGTGTTTCTGAAAGTCACGCCTATGCGTGGAGTTACGAGATTTGGAGCTAAAGAAAAGTTGGGTCCAAGATTTGTCGGTCCTTTCGAGATATTAAGGCGAGTTGTCCTAGTGGCTTACCAAATCGCTTTGCCACCTGCACTGTCGGATGTGCACGATGTCTTTTACGTCTCTCAGCTGCAGAAGTACGTGCACGATCCGAGCCATGTGGTGCTTTGGTCAGCTGAATCTGCAAGTAGACTTATCATATGTAGAAGAGCCTGTGCAAATCTTGGAACGCAAGGATAAACTGCTTCGAAACCGTGTTATCTCTCTCGTCCGTGTGGTCTGAAAAAATCACTCGGTCGAAGAGTCGACCTGGAAGCTGGAGTCAGAGATGAGGGAAAAGTTCCCTTCTCTATTTTTCCTAGCGGTAGGTTCTTTTCTTAAGTTTCGAGGACAAAACTTTTTCTTAGTTGGTTATGGTGTAGTGTCCCGTCCCTACATCGTGCCGCGTTCTCTGTCCATGGGGTGCACGAGAAAGGAACACTGTCGCTATCGATTCGGTCGGGACCGATAGGTCGGGATCGATCGAATCGGTCGAACGGGAACGATTGAATTAAGATCATTTTTTCGTTATGAAAATGCTTCTTTGGAATCAAGTCCCATATTCAGCGGGTTGCGCTTCGAGGATAGACTCTGCGGCTGAGTCGGAAGAGACCTCCCGTTGCTCTGTTTTTCACGCCGCACTTGTGTTGGTTTTGGCTTTGGTTTTCTGAATGCGTTTTCGAGAATATTTTCGTGAATGTTTTTATGGCTTTCATTTCGAACTCGTATTTACATATCGAACTCCTTGAATAATACAGTGTTCTAATCAGTTGCTTGTGCGATTTCAGGTAATCGCGTAGGCGACGTCTAGCGCGACCAACAAGTCTCTCGCCTCGAACAGAAATCAAGGTGAGTGGCTGACCTCCTTCACCTCGACCCTCTATCTCATCGACGTTCATTTTGTAACAGAGTCAGTTTGTAGCCCGCACGGCACCTTTGTATCAAGTCTATAATATGATGTTCATTATCAATAAAGTTCAAGTTTCTTCTATATGATGTGTTTAATTTATTTTGCGCACTCTTTTATTGTTGTGTTTCAGATAACCTTATGACTATGCCTTGTGCGATCGCAACTTAGGTTCGCACGACATTACGTCCGGGGGACGACTATCGATTCTACGGAATCGGGACATGACATAATGTTCGTTAAGGCGCTGATTGGCCTCGGCCTATCGTTGTCGCGCTTCCAGCATGCGCATCATCCGTTCCATGGGTTCCATGGGGGTGTTTGAGGGTCCCGCCCTTGAGCTGCTCGAAGCACTTTCTTCTTTCCCGTCTGCAGCTTCTCGGACTTCTGAAATTAGGAGGCAACTCGTATTAGTCTCAGAAAATATTACAGACTCACTGTATGGAGCAACTCATCTCATCGACACGAGATCAAATGTTCAAGACTCAAACGGAAGGCCAAAGGACGTAAAGCCGTGCTCTGATACCATTATGTCACGTCCCGATTCCCTAGAATCGATAGTCGTCCCCCGAGCGTGATGCCGTGCGAACCTAAGTTGCGATCGCACAAGGCATAGTCATAAGGTTATCCGAAACACAGCAACAAGAGAGTGCGCTGTAGGAGCGTAAAAAGTACTTCATAGACCAAGTCAAAGAAGTTGAGAGCTTTACGCAAGTCAAACTAAGTCAGACTTAGATTTTACGCAGAGATCAAACAGAGTAAAACTCTACGCGAGATACTTTACGTGAGAGCCATCCTCGAAACTTTACGCTGGAGACAGGCTGTCCACATCGCATTTAATGCGCGTGATACTGTTCTGACATAATGATTTTCTGACAGCGGACAACACAAAAGTCGAGAAGATTTGATTTACACCAAACCCAACACTTGTCGTTTAGTGTGCAGATGGGCTACTTTACGCTCAAGAGATTGTTTCTTTTACGCACGAAAGCTATTTGAGCTAATTTTACGCTCAAGGCTACTTTTCAGCCACTTTACGCGGAAAGTCTATTTTGGGTTATTTTACCCCCAGTCTGCTACTTTACGCATAAAGTCTATTTTGGGTCATTTTTACGTCCAATCTTTTCTGGCTACATGAGAACGTGATCTGCTTACGTGGCTTTCATGCCACACTTATCGAGGAACGTGTGTACGTGCTCTCTCCATTTTGTTGAAATAGTGGGACACGTGTCATCATGCGTAGAGACCAAAACTCTACATGAGACACGTGTCATAATGCGTAGAGAATGATTTTTATTATGAGTGACAGTTACTTGCATAAAGATCCAACTTTGTTGCTTTTTACGCACAGAGGGTCTAGTCTATAAATAGACTTATTTTTAACACAGACATCATCAAGAGAGATACAGATGAGGAGATTCTGAGAAAACTCATACTTTCATAGTAATATTCCCAGAAGCATTTCTTCAACTTTTTCTCAAGAACAGGGTGAAGCAAAGCAGGAAAGCATTCGACTGTGCCATCAACGCCGTTGTTCGATACCTTTCTGGTGACTTAGTTCTTCCGATTGTTCGTCTTCTTCAAGCAGTTTTTTTCATCATCATCGTGTGGTCCAAGGAACAAAGTGATCGCTCTCAGATCAGACTTCCATAGCAATACTTTCCAGAAACAATTTGTACTTTTGTACTTTTTCTCGTTTTCTTTCAAAAGCCAATTTTAGACATTTTGTTAAGTGAAACATGCGCAGAGTAAATTGAACACATTATATAGAAGAAACTTGAGCTTTATTGATAATGAACATCATATTACAGACTCGATACAAAGGTGCGTGCGGGCTACAAACTGATTCCATTACAAAATGAACGTCGATGAGATAGAGGGTCGAGGTGAAGGAGGTCAACCACTCATCTTGATTTCTGTTCGAGACGAGAGACTTGTTGGTCGCGCTAGACGTCGCCTACACGATTACCTGAAATCGCACAAGCAACTGATTAGAACACTGTATTATTCAAGGAGTTCGATATGTAAATGCGAGTTCGAAACGCAAGCCACGAAAACATTTTCGAAAACGCATTCAGAAAATCAAAGCCAAAACAAACGCAAGTGCGGCGTGAAAAATAGAGCAACGGGAGGTCTCTTCCGACTCAGCCGCAAAGTCTATCCTCGAGGCGCAACCCGCTGAATATGGAGCTTAATTCCGAAGAAGCCCTTCCATAACGAGAAAATGATCTTAATTCAATCGTTCCCGTTCGACCGATTCGATCGATCCCGACCGAATCGATAGCAACAATGTTCCCTTCTCGCGCATCCCGTGGACGGAGAACGGGGTACGATGTAGGGACGGGGCACTACACACTTACCCCAATCCAAACAACCCTATATTCAAACTCGGTTCACGAAAAATAATCCAACGTAAATCAGGGGAGGAGGATAGCCCAACGTAAATCCATTAGTTCGTAGAATTTTTATATTTTACCGTACTCTCACATAGGTTGCCCTCTATGCTCCGGTAAGGTTGTCCCTATCTGCCTCTAAGGGTGGTTATGTCGAAAGAACATAGAAAGCAAAGTTAGACTCGAGGAAAGTGGAGAATGTTTGATCTAGTTATGTTTTCTTAGAGATGAAACAACTATCACTAATATAAGATCACTCTATCTGTCGGAGTAAAGCTAGTTTAAGCGAGGAGTAGAGCTAGTTTAAGCGAATGCGAGTTATATGTGTGATGAATGATGGAGTTGGGGTGAGGTGATCGAAGGATTTGTAGAAATTTCTAGGATTGAGATAAATGTAGGGTATAGATTGAAGGTGGTGAGATTCAAAGACGTACCCATAAGATACTTTAAATATCGACTATCTGTAACCCATACAAAGACAACGGACCATATCTGCTATGAGAACCAAGACATTACACTAACAATATATGGTGGCTTCAGCTATTCGGACAAATCCAAATATCTATTATATCAAAGATTGCAACAATATATGGTGGCTTCAGCTATTCGGACAAATCCAAATATCTATTATATCAAAGATTGCAAATACAAACTAGTCCAAGAGATGATCCCTTTCAAATGTTAAGAAGAAGAATATGAAAGCAGTATTACAAAGAAGAGATCGTAATAGAAATCCAAACCCTAACTAGCTTCTCACCTAGCGAGTGGTTGTCCACCGATAATGTCTATTGCAATCTTAACCTGGTGGAGATGACAACTCACCCGCGAGAAACCTTATTCTCTCTTGAAGTGTAAGACATACGAGCAAGTACGGATGTCCTCGTAGATTTTGGTGAATTTCCCTATTGAATCTCCGTAGAAGTAATACCTGGAATAAACCATTAGTCCCTTGTTTACAGGGACTAAGAGGCCCTAATCTTCAATTAAAAGACCTAACTTAACCCCTAAGTTAGTCCCAAAAAATAATTTGAAGCGTTCAGATCGAGCATCCATAACTTACATGGGTCCCGCATGAAATAGTATAAACCAATAGCCAATCCGATCACCAACCCGACGAATACCCAGTTGGATATCTGGATTGGGTCGGAATACCAATACAGTAGTTGTGGAAAAACCTTGTCCGTACCCAGATATCCGATTAACAGGTTCGTCAAATTTTGGCAGATATCTGGCTAGATATTCGACGACCGGAGGTCGCCAACTTTTGCACCGCTCAGACTGCTCCATCTGCCCCTTGTTGGGCTGGATTTCCATCATACTCCCTCTTCAGCTTGATAAGACGGGTTGACCCCAATGGATCCTCAAAACAAACTATATGCATGTCGTACTATGATAGAGTTCATGCTTCCTGCCATCATCGATCTCGCATCCCCCGAGATGTTCCATAATGCATGTCGTCTTTAGCTACTTGAGCTCTATGTCGACGCCCATTGCCATGCGAATCATCTCCATTGCCATGCGAATCATCTCCTGAATCACTGGGATATCCCTGATATCTATGACTTTGACCAAGACCGAAGTCACCATTAGCCTAAGTGTGATTCTCGATTGTTTGTCTTCGACTTACGTCTTCAACCGGAATGGGCTATCTGTTCGTAGAGCTTTTCTCCCTTTGACTGGCATTACCAACTGAACGGTGTGATTCTTTCTTCTGATATTCAAGCTCCTCAACCTGTCCATCCTCATGTCCGATATGAAAGTTTTTCTGTACATTTGCATCCTCTAGTAGAGAAGTATCGTGTGCAATGTACGCCGTCGAAGACCCACAACGCTCATGTGCTGTGTAAATAAGAAGTATTTATCGTATCTTAATTCTTAAGTTAGTTGCATCCATTGAAACCGATATCGCTCCAGTAAGCTTTGACACCCCTCTCGACACCAAACTCGAATTCGTGAAACAACCTCCTCCTTGAGACTTACCAATTAACCAACTATCGCACGACCGACACTTTGATCCTCAAGATCCAACACATCCTCTTTCGTCTTCCTTCGACGAATTAAATCCTTTGTACTCCTTAAATCTTCTTGGAGACCCTTCCCGACAGACGATCAACAACCCTTTACTGAATACCTCTCGAGCATCTTTCGATACCTATGACTCGCCTATATACCTCAACGATTTCAATATGTACATGTCACAACAGATATCCCCTCGAGCTAGTAGTAGGGAACCTTTTGTAAGCTTCTAGTTCATGTCCCCAAACATACTGTGACGCTCATCATCCGCCAGCTTCCTGGCTGATACCAAATTAAGACGCAAACTAGGTACATGGCGAACCCTTCGAGGACAAGTTTCTTGTCGAACTCTATCGTTAAGTGCACATCAACAATATCCACACCGCTATTGTCCTTTTTCGTCCATCTTTACACATTCGAATATGTTGCTTCGGTATGTCGCAAAGATTCTCCTCCGTAGAGTTGCGTGGCAAAACTCCCTATGTCCAAGTCCTAGTCGTGCTCATGGCATATGCTACAATGCTCATGATATGTGCTACAAGGTTCTATTTCTTCGGTTGCAGCGATGATGGGATCTCCCACATTTGTGATATTCTTCTGATCGTCTATCTTGCCTTTGGCCTTCACATCTTTGAACTTCTTACGTCCGGCTTATAATGACTCCCACTTATAATGACCCCTCTCGACACAACGATGTCAACTTTCCTTGCAATCCACCCTCGCAAAGATCTCGAGAACCTCCTCTCGTTCTAGTATGTGACTTGGGCCTCCTCTTCCTATCAGAATCAACCAGGACGGACTCCTGCGACGATTCGTGTTGCTCACAAAATCAATTCACTCAGTATTTTTATCATCTTCATTGTAATAATTCCTTTTGACACAGAGTTGCTCATTGATACTACCAAAGTTTTTCAGCTATCATACAGAGAACTCATAAGTTATAGGGTCCGAAGCTCATTCTCAATCACCATCTTCGTCGCAGACAACAAATTAATGATACCTTGGACGTCGTTCAGATGTTGTACCACTTAGGCACTGAATAAGGAATGCTTTGTTACCAACCGTCTTTTCGTTCGTATAAAGAATGCAGCTTTTTCCAGAAATTCTTTGCAGAATTTTTCATTGAGACATGTTGACACACCTAGTGTCTAATCGTTGGCGAATGAATCCATTGGTTTTCTGATCCGTCTTTTTTCAGTAATCAACAGACATATCCTTTATACATTGTCACCCTCCAACTGATCGTCCAAATCCATACAATCAAGATCGTCAAGTTCTCCCATGTGAGGATAATCATACGCGAGGTGATATTCTCCATAGCCATGGTCTTACCTTTGTCCTCTCGAATCGAGTGCTTTGATATCACTTTCTTGGGATTCAGAGACGTGTGCAACACATACTTTAAATGTCGACCACATGGAACCCACACAAAGATAACGAATCGTACCTGCTACCAAGAACCAAGACATATCACACACACATATGTGGTGGCTTCAGCCACCCGGACAAATCTCAATCTCTCTATTATATCAAAGATTGTAAATACAAATAGTCGTCTCTTTTGTTGCAAGAGATGACCCCCTTAGAAATCCCCAGAAGAATATAAAATATGTATTGCAAAGAAGAGATTGTAAGAGAAACCCTAACCTAAGTAGCTTCTCACCTAGCAAGTGGTTGCCTACTGATAGTCTATGGTGATCTCGACATGACGGAGATGACGGCTCCCCCGTCAGAATCCTTCTTCTCTTTTGAAGTATAAGACTTACGATCAAGCATGAATCTCATCGTAGAATTTGGTGGATTCTCCCCCTTTAATCTCCGTAGGAGGAATACCTGGAACAATCCCTTAGTCTTCTCTTTATATGGAATATGAAATCCTAATATTCAACTAGGAGACCCGATTTAATCCCTAAGTGAGCCCCAAAACTAACATGAATCGTTCAAATCGAGCACTCATAAATCATGTGGGTCCCACCATAAATAATATAAACCATCCCGACTCACCGACCGATGTATATCTGGTCGGTTACCCAAACTGGATAATTCGTTGGAATACCAATTCAGTAGTTCTGGAAAAACCTTGCCCAGACTTGGATATCCAGACAGATATCCAGCCGACGGATCTGCCGGATTCAGGCATATATCAGGCCAGATATCCGTCGGGCTCTGTTCACTGACTTTTGTGCTGTAGACTGCTCCATCTGCCTCTTGTCGGGCTGGATTTTCAACAGAAGGTAGCTGCTTGGGAAAAAGCAGGGTTTGATTGTACGATCGCTAGGATGGATTGCTTTTGGTGGAGAGTGGAGATCTAATGTATGGATCAATTCTTCTCTTTTAAGGAGCAAGCCTGCTGTGTTACCATGTTGAAGTGCATTTTGGAATAATGTTGGGATTGCTTTGCTCAAGGCTAACTATATATAGACCATACATCTGAGGCTGAGGCTAGCTACTCTAGCCATTGTGGAGTATAGATAGAATACTAAATAACTAAAGGGCATAAAAGATAAACTATGACACTATTCTAGTATGGTTGTAATTGGGTTTTTTTTTCTTCAATTTCTTCATTGACTGCATACATGGAATCACATTTTTGAAGCTTTAATAGAGGATTGAGTGAGCAATAAGAGCAGGAAATCCTGTGTAACGTAATGCATTTTCTCATTTTTCTGTTTCTTCTTCTGCTTTGTGTTTCACTTTTACTTTTACTCTTCAGCGGCTCTTAATCTGGGCTGCATTCCCAGAAGAACTTCGAGGAGCCAGCGCCACAACAATCCCGGCTGTTATTTGAGTAACACAACCGGAGGAGAGTCCACTGCTGCTGCTACTTCCTTCCTTAAGCTTCCGGACATTAACATGGTTGTAGGCGAGCATCCAGGGTTCTCTACTTGTTCATTGCCGTGCCCGGTTCCTACTCTCTACCCAGGCAGTGCATCAATGCCTTTTTCATCTCAGTTTGAACCATGGACTGCTGCTGAGGCAAATCATTCGGACTCCAATATGTCTCTTGTGCCAGATGCTGGTTTTGGACCGAAAGATCCCAACTCCACTTCTGCCCCCTCCTCGGACACTCTAGTCCCCTGCCAAAGTACTGGAGGTCTGTCTGTGCCTGCGGGAACATATATCTGGCCGGGATTTGGTTGTGATACATACCCCTCGTGTTACATGGATGAGCAACCTAATCCTAGAATCCACCTACCACTTCTTAAACCTCTAGAACCAAACAAACCTGCTTCCCCAGTGCCTTGCCCTCCATCCATTTTTGAGGCCGGAACACATTTCCTACACAACTTCATTTTCCGCGACAATGCTGAGGGTTCTTCAAATACAAGTTCCAATTCCGGGGAGGGGTCTGAGAACCCTCCTGGTGTCGTATGTGATCTGTCGTTGCGCCTGGGGCTGTCTCCACCTCCATCCATAGATGCAGAAAGTGCTTGGACTCGTGAGGTTGAAGACGTGGGATCAAGCAGTTCTTACATCGGAAGCAAGTCTTCTTGCCCATCACCAAGCAGAACAAGACCGAAGAACTTTGAAAGTTCCTTCTCGTCTTCAAAGGACAAGGAGTCTGATTTTTTTCCCTGTAGGCGCTACTGATGATCCTTTGGAATCATGCTCAAGTCAAAGGAGCTCGCGCTTCTGAAAAAGGCAAGGCAGCAGGAGGAATATGTATGTTAGTTCTTTGATGTCGATTAATGCTGCTCAAGGCAGAACGCTGAAATGAGGTTGCAGATTCAATGGAGTGTCGAGGTATTGGCTTCTGCTTTCATCAGTCAACCTGTCTCCGGAGATCTAATTTTTCACATATGTATAATGAGGAAACAAGAAATTCAGGATTTGCAGCTTCCGACACTTTGGCTTTGGTTAAACATTTGTAGAGTTTGAAATATATGCCGTAGCCATGTGATTGTTGGAGATCTGCTATGATCAATGAAACTATTTTACAAATGTGATTGTTGGAGATGCTATGATCACTGAAACTATTTACAGAATCATTACTCAATGTGCCGAGGAGCAACATTGTAGATTTGCTATTTCGTGGAGTGATAGAAACAGAAGTCAACCCATTATTAAGAGATTAGTAGGTACATTTTTTTTAGTGCTCTTAAAGAAAGACCGCCAACTCGTATCCAGCGAAACGACCGGTACATCTCTCTTGCGTGGAAGCTCTTTTCTTGTTTGAGAAAGAGCATGTGGCCAGGTTTTGCCTGAACTTGCTGGGAGGTGAGATGACTTTTTCTTTTTCATTGAAAAAGCCAAAAATTAACTCAAATTACAAGTTTAGATTAGTTTAGTTTTTATAGACTTTATCATACATGTAAATTCTAGATCTTCTGTATCTTTATCTTTTTATTACTTGTAACTTATTTTTCTCAAGTTATACTTTTTTACACTATCAATATATATTTTTTGAACGTACTCACAATTGTGAGATACAACAAACGACATCTACATGTACAGTTTCCAATGATGACCTCTCATCCACATCGTCCCAAAATAACGGGGCACGATATCTCAGACCATATAAGATTCCGAAATGAGGCATCTCGATACTTGCTTGGTAGCAATTGTTATATGAAAACTCTACCAAGTACAAAATGGTCCTCCCACGTGTAGTGCCATGTTCCTCGGGAGCACAATTAAAAAATACTGTAGGTATCGATTGATCGGGACATTGAATCAAGATTCATTTCTCGTTGTGGATTGGTTTAAATCAAGTCTCATATTCAGCAGATTGTGTCTTGAGGAAGGACTCTGTGGCAGAGTCGCGAGGGACCTTTTCGTTGCTTAGTTTTCGTTTATCATTTTCGTTGTCGCTTTGCTCTTTTGCGTTGGTTTATGAATGCGTTTTCGTGAATGTTTTCGATGGTTTTCATTGCTTGCGTTCTTCGAACCTCGCATTCATATCAAATTCTGGGAGAAAGAGAAGAGTATTTATCCTCTGTTGGTGCGATTACAGGTAATCACATAGACGCAACGTAGTGTCGAAGACCTCTTTCTTTCGGCAATTATCCAAAGACGAGAGGCTTGAACCCTTTCTCTTGCTCTACAATCAATCAATGATACCGATCGTATGAAATGCTAAATAAAGAGTGAAGACATAATATTGCAGGCTTATATTCCATAGGACTGTAAATATTGAGAATGTTGCATGTTTACTTATTATATGCCTGCTATGGAACTGTAAATCGTGAGAATGTTACATGTGTATTTATGATATGCATGTTATAGAACTGTGCTAAGTAGAGACTGCTAAATGTTGCGACTAAATATGAAATATGGCTATCAATTGCTTGAATGATAAGTAGAACACACTAAGAATTTCAAGTCCTATATAATCTCGCAGACTATGCATGACTAACTAAGTTTTGTAGTCTCGCATGGTCATGGACAACTTGTGCACAATGTTTTAATTTCCTCGAATAGTTATCCGGGACCACGGGACCAATTCGTCCTAAGAGGAACAAGGATAACTGTGCTAGAATACTAGCACGGACGATTCGAGAACTTTCAGTGGGGCTCGCTACCCGCGTTGAAAGAATTGTCGTCTTAAACAAGTTATAGTCTAGGATGGCTTGTGGTACCAATGACCTTGCATCCCCCCTATTTGCACTGTTGGATGGTGCTTTAAGTCATCTAATCTTAACCGTTGATTTACCAATGGTTAAGATTAGATGACTTAAAGCACATCCAACGGATGTGAACAAGGGGATGCATGGGGATGCAAAAATTGTGGGGATGCCTATCCTTCCTCATATATATATATATATATATATATATATATATATATATATATATATATATATATATATATATATATATATATATATATATATATATATATATATATATTAAGTATTTTGGCTAACAATGTTTCGTTCAAATTAAAGAACATGATTAGTTTTAGTGTAGGGAAGGCGACTATGCCGTGGGTAAGAATCAATGTATTTACTTTGTTATGCTATATCATATGCTTTGTAAAATGAACTTGGATGGCTAGAAAGATCACTCCAATTTTACATGCATCACCTAACTTCTATAACAATTGAGATCGTGGGATTTTAATTAGTCACTCACCATTACACGGCAATGTACTGACCCACTTCCCCACATGTGTCGCGAACCAAAGAGGCATGTCGAGTAGGTGAAGGCAACGTGTAACCCCTCTTTCCGAAATTTTGAATTATATTTTTATTATTTATTTAAATTAAATGGTAATTTTTAGAATTTTATAAATACTTTAATAAAATAGTTATTATGATAGAAGACTTTAGTCATGGTTAAGATTTGGAGTACAAGATGACTAATTTTTTTGGCATGGAGAGTATAGTCGAGTGCTTTGACAAGTATTCTAGCCATGGTATGGAAGGCCGAGCCATATGTGTATTCTAACTAGGAAAACCAGGCTAAGTTGTGACATGATCCCTATAAATAATTTAAATTAGTTATTTATTAATATTATGACTTTTAGGAAATTCGGTTGTACCAGACTAGCCCGGACTTGACCCGAACCAAACCCAAGCCATGTAGTCATGCAGTGTGTCCAAAGACGCCCGTGTCGATATATTATATGTGTGTATGTCGTATTTTATCTTAATGTTCTACTAAATATATTTTGTAAGAATATATATATATATATATATATATATATATATATATATATATATATATATATATATATATATATATATATATATATATATATATATATATATATATTTTTTTTTTTTTTTTTTTTTTTTTTTATATATATATAATGTGTTATTGCTAGTAATAGAAATATTTCATTTTGAACTATGATGACAAATGCTAAATATATTGGCTTAGATTTTATTTGGATTGGTAGGCTTGAGGTACATATGGTAGTAATTATACATCGGATTATATATTTCAATATATATATATATATATATATATATATATATATATATATATATATATATATATATATATATATATATATATATATATAAATATATATATATATAATTATTTGTTTCTATAAATCAATAATGGTTATAAACAATAAATAATATTATACCCAAGTTAATAATTGTTTTAGAAATGTCATAACAAGTTGTATATATTTATTCTTGGGCTTGGAATTACTAGGATGCATTCATGAGTATATTGTGTGTGTGTATATATATATATATATATATATATATATATATATATATATATATATATATATAGGGTTTGAAAAAAATATAGGGTTTGAATTTTGGGTCACTGTTAGAACAGTATCCATAGGCAGCCCATGCCCGATCAGAACAGACCAAGTGCCCCCCCTTTTATATGTATATGAACGAGAGGGAGAGAAGGAGAAAAACCAAACCCTAGATGAGATCCCCTGCCTTGCGTGCGCATGCAAATCCCATAATATCAAACCACTCAGTGAGCCATAAAAGTCAACAAGCGCAACATGGTTACACGAGCTAAGGACGCAACGGTATAATATCAAACCACTCAGTGAGCCAATCAGACTATCCACTATGTTGCGCTTGATATTATGGGACTTGGGTCCAATCAGACTATCCTGGACGCAACGGTATAATATCAAACCACTCAGTGAGCCATAAAAGTCAACAAGCGCAACATGGTTACACGGCCGGTGGTGCGACGCACGCAAGGCAGGGGATCTCATCTAGGGTTTGGTTTTTCTCCTTCTCTCCCTCTCGTTCATATACATATAAAAGGAGGGCACTAGGTCTGTTCTGATCGGGCATGGGCTGCCTATGGATACTGTTCTAACAGTGACCCAAAATTCAAACCCTATTACTATATATTTTTTTTTGGAAACACAACCAATATTATTGAAAAGGAACAGAGCAACAGTACAGCCCCGGGTCCCACGCAGACCCAGTACAGCCCCGGGTCCCACGCAGACCCGGATTCAAAATTCGAATAGAAAGTGACAACCGATAACACGCAGGAGGCGGGAAGACCCCACGTGGGGGGGGGGCACGTGGGACTGGCGCGGGGCCCGAGGGGCCCTGGTCCAAGCTCGGGGCCCGAGGAGACCACGGCCTGGCGCAAGGCCCGAAGGGGGCGGGGGGCCCGAGGGGGCTCGGGCCACGACGGCGGGGGTAGGCGCAGACCCGCCGGGAGGGGAAGCCGTAGCCGACGCAGCTGCGGGGGGCCGGAGGAGGGAGCGGGGGCTCCGGCGAGGGGTCCGGTCGGGACGACGGCGGGGGCGAAGCTCCGGC
The DNA here is from genome assembly GCA_029216955.1 of Iris pallida. Lineage (NCBI taxonomy): Eukaryota > Viridiplantae > Streptophyta > Magnoliopsida > Asparagales > Iridaceae > Iris > Iris pallida. The sequence goes on along the minus strand of JANAVB010021796.1, from coordinate 18,258,706 downwards.
TGCGAGGGGGCGCACAGGCCCGGGGTTCGCCGCCGGAGCGAGACGGTCGCCGGGGAGGGGGCCTCGAGGCCGGGGAGGGTCCTGGCGCCGGCGAGAGCCACTGGAGGCGGCGGGGACCACGGAGGACGGGCACGACGACTCGGCGGGGGCGACTGCTCAGCGGAAGGAGGGATTGGAGGGACGGAGGGGGACGTTGGATTGGGGTCGCCGGAGGAGGGCCAGGCGCTCAGGGGAAAGGGATGAGCCCGGCGAGCAGAGGAGGAGCTCGGAAGCTCCGGGAGCCGCTGCGGCCGGTGCGCCGAGGCTGGGGCGCCGCCATCGGGAGCGCTATGGGTAGTGTCTCGCTCCCAGAGAGAGGGCGTACGCCGCCCACTGAGCAGCGGAAGGGGAGCCGTAGTGGGTCGCTGTCGCCTGGGATTGGGCGGAGACCTAGTACCACCGCAAGGTGGCTGGATCTTGCCAGAAAGCGCCGGCCGAGGAAGAAGGAGGCGGAGCTGAGGCGGAGGCGGGGAGAGGAGCGGGAGGAGGATGCGATAGGAGTGGGTTGGCCGACTGGGCGGGGGGCTCCTCGGCCGCCTGGGCGGGGACCCAGTACCACCGCTGGGTGGATGGGTCCTGCCAGTAGGCCCCGGCCGAGAAGGAAGGCGGAGCAGAGGCGGCGGGCGGGGGAGGGGGGTCTGCTGCCGAGAAGGGGTGGGGCTGTGCTGAGGCGGAAGGGAGGCTCGCTGCCGCGGCGGGGGGAGGAGCTGGAGGGGAAGGGAGGGGGGCGGCTGACTGGGCCGCAACCAAGGAGGACAGTGGCGCTGCGAGTAGGGAGTCAAGGTGAGGGAGGAGGTCTTCGGCCACGGCGACGGGGGATGGAAGCGCCGGAGGAAAAGCAGCATCCGTGGCGGAGGGCTCCTTGTCCGGAGGACACGGCTGGGGTGGTCCGGATTGAGACAGGCTGGCCCCCGGAGCCACGGAGGCGGAGACCACCGGGAAGGCGGGGGGAGGTGGGATCGATGCGGTCTCCTCGTGGGGTACTGGGTAAAATATTATTTATTGTTTCTAACCATGAATGCTCATGAATGCATCCTAGTCGTCGTATATATATAGTGTGTGTGTGTATATATAAACACACACACACGATATACTCATGAATGCATCCTAGTAATTCCAAGCCCAAGAATAAATATATACAACTTGTTATGACATTTCTAAAACAATTATTAACTTGGGTAAAATATTATTTATTGTTTATAACCATTATTGATTTATAGAAACAAATAATTAGACCATTAAATAAATACGAAGTGTATATATATATATATATATATATATATATATATATATATATATATATATATATATATATATATATATATATATATATATTGAAATATATAATCTGATGTATAATTACTACCATATGTACCTCAAGCCTACCAATCCAAATAAAATCTAAGCCATTATATTTAGCATTTGTCATCATAGTTCAAAATAAAATATTTCTATTACTAGCAATAACACATATTATATATATATATATATATATATATAAAAAAAAAAAATATATATATATATATATATATATATATATATATATATATATATATATATATATATATATATATATATATACTTACAAACCATTCAGTGAGCCAATCAGACTATCCACCAGTGAAACAGATAATATCAAACCACTCAGTGAGCCAATCAGACTATCCACCATGTTGCGCTTGATATTATGGGACTTGCGTCCAATCAGACTATCCTGGACGCAACGGTATCATCTGTTTCACCAGCTAAGGACCCTAGGCGAGTACATTTCTGATAGTTTTCATATTTGATAACTTCTATGATTCGAGTATATAGTATTGTCTTACTTTGATCTTTTATTGATTCTCGACACGATGGTTACACGAGGTGGTAGTTATGGATTCATTACATGTTATTTTTCGTGACTTGCATATTTACCCTGTTCGTGACTTATTGAATCCATGAGTACTAGTCGGGCGGGGAAGTACATTAGTAGACATGTAAATATACCCAAAAATATCTCATTTGTCTGATCGTGTCTGAAAACAGTTGCACAATTCACGTACGGCGTACCGAATTATAATGCATGTGGTTCGTATTACGTATCTCGGTATACGTGTATATATTTTGACCCGTATTGTATGTCTCCCTGCTTGATTTATTTTGGCATTTCATTGATTGGTTTATCTTGGTTCGGTTCTGTTTGTTTGGCTCGGTTCGGTTTTGTTGAGAACCCACCCCACCTACCACCACCACCTTCATTTATATCCCACCAAACATTTCTCTCTCCTCAATAACTCTTCTTCTTCCCTACCATTACTTCTCCACCAACCTGAGAGAGAGAGAGAGAGAGAGGCTTAGGCAAGTGCATCTTGCTTCATGGAGGAAGTCCATTTTTATTGTTCCATTGTCTTCCTCATGTGTTTCTAACCCACTTTAGTACTTAGCATTTTTCATTTCCATGGTTAATTTTTTGTAAATCTAGCTTTGTGGTATTTTCGGTTTTTATGAGTTTTGATCTATCAAACTTGCATATTTTTGCTAGTTGATGGTTTCATGTTGTAGAGAATTTCATTTTACTCAAATTTGACCTATGGGAGTCTGGATTTGGGTTCCTATTGTTGTTTGGTGGAGCATGGAGGCCATGGTATTTTCCATGGACATGTTCTCTGTGGGAGCCATTAATTTCACTTCTGGCCGCATGAGCATTTTTAGCTTCTGGCCGCATGAGCATTAATTAATTGCATGGCCCTTTTATTTTAGTTGCTTGCAAGCTTGCATGCAACTTGCCTGAGCCGTATGGCCATTTTTCAAACATCTGCTGGCATGCATATATTTGCTTGGCCATTTAATTAATTGCCACTCTATTTGCTAGCCGCATATGGCCACTCCACATGCTAGCCGCATGGCCTTTTTCAAGTCTCTGCTTGCATGGCCATTTTATTTTATTTTACATGCTTGAGCCGCATAAGCAATTGCATTTGCATGCATTTGCAAGCTTGAGCCGCATAAGTATTTTGCATGCATTTTTGCATGCAACTTGTTAGCCTACGTTAGTATTAAATTTTGCATGTAGGCTACTATTAATTAATTAGCATTAAATAGCTTGCATGCTTGCATGCTCCTTTGATGAGCCGCATAGGCCAGCAGAACACTTGTAGCCGCATGCAAATATTGGTATATAATCTTAGCCGTATGGCCTTAGCAAGCATCAGCTTGCTTGCATATAATTAATGCCTGTGCTTGCATGTTATATTTAATGCATCTGAATGCATGTGCTTGCATGTTATATAATCTCCACCCGAATGCATGCATGCAAGCAACAGCTTGCATGCTTGTATAGGAATAGCTTGGCCATGCTTGCATGCTTTTTATATTAATAGCTTGGCCATGCTTGCATGCTTTTATATTAATAGCTTGGCCAAAACTTGGCCGCATGTGATTAGCGTTAGCTTTTAAATAATGGCTTACTTCCATATGGCCTTAGCCATTAATTGCTTGCATGCTTAAACATGCTGGCCGCATGGCCTTTAGACATTTTTGCATGGCCATAAATTCTTGGCCGCATGCATATGGCTTTAGCCATTTAGTTGGCCGCATGGAAACAGTATTTAGCCGCATACGGCTATTAGCATTATATGTTGGCCGCATGGGATTTATATATTAATTGCATGGAAATTCAATGGTTGGCCGCATGGGATTTATATGTTAGCCGCATAGGATTTATACGTTGGCCGCATGGAATTGCCATTTGCTGACCAATTAATTAATGTATTAGCAATAGCATTTAATTGCACTTGGTCGCATGGAATTGTTTGTCAGCCGCATGCACTTTGTATGTGCTTGCATGCTTAAATATTTAAAATTTCTCCTGAGCCGCATATGGCCAAGTGACTTGCTGGCCGCATGTAATAATTTTTCCTGAGCCGCATGAGTCCTCCACGGCCCTTGCTCCTGCTAACATTTAATTACCACTTGTATGCTTGTGCCATTAATATTAATTGTTTCCTGACACGATGGTGATCCGTTGTGGTGCACTTTTGACAAATGACATGACATGTATGCTTGTGCCATATTAATTGTTCCCTGACACGATGGTGATCCGTTGTGGTGCACTTTTGACAAATGACATGACATGATAGTGGCCCGACGTGGCGCACTCCTGACAAATAAACTTAACATGATAAACTTGACATAATAATTCTTGATAATAGCCCGCCGTGGCGCACTCTTGACAAGTAAACCTGACATCATATATCTCGATATGTTGTTGCGACGGCTAGCTTGACATGACAAGAATGAATGACCTGGACATCGTGGACGATTGTGCTTGTACAAATGAACCCGTCTTGTCTTGCATCATGTCTAGGACAGGGACCCCTGAGTACCACGGTCAGGGGTACCTACTAAAAAGGACTAAGGCTAATAACTAGAATAACACAGTAGTCATGAAGAGATTTTTCAGCTACATGCAATCCCGTTATCTGGGCGCCCAACTTGGGATCTGTAGCCTGCCGTCGAGTAGGACACATTTCCAGCACACTGTCATGTGTTGCACCCTCTAAGTCACCTATTTTCCATTGATTATAAAAGAACATAACAGTTTTATGGGAGGACTGGACTTTTACTTCACAACTACAAACTCGCTTGTACAGAAGAGAGCCTAGGAACAAAACCTAGGAAAAGCAATCTAAAGTACAATTGTTTTATTTTTTCTGGAGGGTGACGGTAGAGGCTCGGGAGAGTGCTATCAACTCTGCCTTACTCCTTGGACGATCGGACGTCGCTTCTGCTCTGATGAAGAAATGCTCTTGCTGGATGCTCTTTTCTCTATACTTCTCTTTGTGTCTCCGTCGCTCTCCGTTCAGGCTTTTTTTTGCAAGGGAATGACACCTTGCTATTTATAGGGCTTTGTGATAAGTAGGGTATGCGGTAATTGCTCCTTGAAAAGTGGACAGTTAGGGATTTGGTTAAGATTAGCCTTGATCTTGTTTGTTGGAAACTAATCTGGGCTGTTAATGTTGATTGCAATAAATCTGGACAGTTAATGTTGATTGTAACAAATTTGGATAGTTTGTTAGAAATCGATCTGGGCAGTTAATGTTGACTGCACCAAATTTGTATTGTGATGATTTGTTGATAGCATCAAATCCGATGGAATAAGTCTCGGTCAATCTTCTGCCACGTGTCCCAACCGTCATTACGCTGAGAGCTGTACGAACGCGAAAGAATAAGTCTTAGTCGATCTCCTGCCACGTGTCCCTACTGCCATTGTGATGCGAGCCGCATAGACGGGGTATCCTGGCAGAGCCGTATGAGCGTGGCCCCGAATACCGAGCCGCATGAAGGTGGCAGCCACATGAGAGTGATAGCCGCATAAGAGTGAACCCCAACTGAACCGCATAAGGGTGGCCCCCCACAATCCGAGCCGCATAAGGGTGGCCCCCCCACAATCCGAACCACATGAGAGTAGCAGCCGTATGGGAGGGTAGCCTCCAACTGAACCGCATAAGGGTGGCCCCCACAATCCGAGCTGCATAAGGGTGCCCCCCCACAATCCGAGCCGCATGAGAGTGGCAGCCGCATGGAGGGTAGCCTCCAACTGAACCGCATAAGGGTGGACCCCACAATCCGAGCCGCATGAGAGTGGCAGCCGCATAGGAGTGAACCCCAACTGAACCGCATAAGGGTGGCCCCCCACAATCCGAGCCGCATGAGAGTGGCAGCCGCATGGGGGTGACCTCCAACTGAACCGTATAGGGTGGATCCCACGACCGAGCCACATGGAAGTCTTTGAAGCGATCCGCATAAGGGGCTTTGGAATTGGTGGATTGTGCCAGCTATAAAGATTTTATCTCATCTTTCTAGGAGCACGCCATTATGACAAAGCCATCATTTTACCTTTATGTCAGAGCTGTCAATCCTTCGTTGTCAGAGCTGCCGCCTTCCTGTGTCAGGGTAATTAATGAGCCAGCTGCTCAGAGTATTTATGGCCAGCTGTAAAGGCCTATTTTGAGCCGCATGAGGCCACGTGGCTTCCCCTTCATCTTTCTGAGCCGCATGAAGGTTCCTTCAGCTATGAGCCGCATGGGGCTGATTTTCGGGCCGTATAAGAATTTACTTATATTTTTCCATGCTTCTACAAGATCCCATTCAAAGTTTTCAATTTGCAAAATTGAAATACTTTGAATAAGAAGCATGGATATGTCTGCATAAGCTTTTCCTGCCGCATAGACTTCTTTGGCCGCATGGGATGTTCTGGCCGCATGGATCGCTCTGGCCGCATGGACTGCTCTGGCCACATGGACCGCTCTGGCCGCATGGACTGCTCTGACCGCATGGACCGCTCTTGGCCACATAAACTTTCTAGCCGCATGGACTGTTCTGGCCGCATAATGGTCATGTGCCACGTGGGCGTCTCATTATTGCTCTTGATTTGTTTTGATTTGAAGTTGTCTTTTGGGTAAGATCCCAAGAGTCGGCTTTAAATATACTTTGGATTTGCCTCGATGACCCAAGAGTCGGTACTGTCTCCTAGGCGGCCCATAACCCGAAGCGCCTATCGGTCCACGTGCCCGCTGTCTGCCTATAAATATGATAAAGTTTTAGAGAGAGACTCTTTACTCTCTCCTCTTGTTCAAGCTTTTCTTGTCCTAGCTGCCGGCTTCTTCTCCTTCGATCATCAATGGCTCCCAAGACTTCTAAGGCCTCCTCTAGCGCTGCGGCGAAGGGTAAGGGAGCGGCTTCTTCATCGACTGCGCGCCTTCAGTTCACCCTGATGTTCACCCCGCCATTGCTGGTAAGATTGTTGGGAGAAAATCTACATGGACTCAAACCCTAACCATAACGGCTACGTCGTATGTTTATGCGCGAGCCCTTCTTCGTCTTCATAGAACTGTTCAAGTTCATTGTGATGATACTGTGCTGTATGTGCCGCATGAGAGTCATCTTGTGGCCGCATCAGTACTTTGCAAATTGGACCACATGAAGACCCATCAAACAGTGTCGCATAAGCTTTCTCTTGAACTATGCCGCATGAGACCCCACCAAATCTGAGCCGCATAAGCTCTGTTAAACTGGACCGCATAAGCACTCGCTAAACAGAGCCGCATGAGCTCACTTGAACTAGGCCGCATAAGCACCGGCTGAATCAGAGCTGCATAAGACCCCACCAAACCAGAACCGCATAAGCCGTATTGAAATGAACCGCATAAGCACCCGCTAGACAGAGCCGCATGAGCTCACTTGAACTGGGCCGCATAAGTACCCGCTGAATCAGAGCCGCATAAGCCCTGTTAAACTGAGCCGCATGAGGCCGCGCTAAATCAGAGCCGCATAAGGGCTTCTAAACTGTGCCGCATGAACACTCGCTAAACCGAGCCGCATACGCTCACTTGAACTGGGCCGCATGAGGCCTCGCCAAAATAGAGCCGCATAAGCCCAGAAACACTAAATGGTTTTACCTGGCCATCTTCTAACTTATTTTCTGTCTTTTTTTTCAGTGAGAATCTGCCAGTCAATCCTGCAGAAGAGCCCTTGGTGGGTTCAGCCCAATCTGCTGTGGGTGTGCGGTTCGACCATATAGTCCAGTATGTGGTGAACCAGCTTCCCAAAGACAAGCCTGTGGAAAGGCTGAATGCTATCAAGAACCAGTCCTTTTACTTTCTCTGTGCCATGATGAACTCAGGGCGATTGGGGGTAGAATTCCTGAAGCCTGCGTTCCTCTTTGGGGATGCCTTGACAGTGAAGAACCCCCAAGTTCTGGATATATCCGAGAGTTGGAGCTTTACTTCTGACGGAATGGCGATCCATATTCCTCAGATGGAGCGTTATTTTCCGCTGTCGTGGTTTAACATGCTGCCGATGGACAGAAAGATGGTGGACTCCTTAACTCCGAGCCAGTCGGGGATGTTTGTGGGTAACATCCATTATAACAGAAATTTAGGATCAGTGTATGCGGGCAAGGTATCGGTCAGTTGCTACATGATGGGGTTGGCCCCGGGTACCTTCTCAAATGTGCAGGGTCCCATTTTAAGTTCTCTCAAGCCGACACTTTCCTGAACTAACTTGCTAGGAAGGGGTCCTATCCAGTTGGCCGATTGGCGTTGTTGAACTGGATAAACCCCATCCCCTCGTGGGCCAATTTAACCACGTGGATTCTGTGGAAGTATGAGACTCTCCTTCGTGAGATCGGCCTCTATCACGCCATTCGGGGCACCTATTACGGTCTGCCCATGAATAAGATGCTGTCCATGGCTCTCCTGAAGATGTACAACCGGCGGACAGGAACCTTCTTCACGCCTGGAGGAGAGATGGGATTTGCTCTACACGAGATGCTTGCAGTTTCCAAGCTGCCCTGGGGGGAAGAAGTCTTTGAAGTGTATACTCCGACGAACGAAGAGTTCGAGGATTTGGATCGGCGGTTCCCGGGCTTTGTTGTCGTATATCGGAAACTACTATGTCATCACAGTACCTGCCACCAGACGTCCATCAAGAAGGACGGTAGCTCGGAAGGGAACCTCACACCCGGACATGGCTCACATACCTTTTTATGCTACGTGCCTCAGGCTGGGTTTTCCCTCGAAATCCTTAAACCCAGGAGGAAGTTCAGGACCTGGTGTTGACTGCCAAGAGGTCACGGGCCACAGGCGACAGGTTTGGGAGTCGTACTGACTCCTTTAGTTATTTTTATCAGGGTACTCAGCAGCTGTTAGAGAAGGCACTCCTGGCAGGGTTCCTGATGGTGTGGCTGCAGAATTACGTGGTCTCGGGAGGGGCTGGTTCTATTGAGAGGATAAGCCGTAACTTTATCCTCCCTGCCGTGAAGCTGGTCTTCAGGGCCAGACTAGCTCTTCTTTCGGCCATGGTGTGCAGCATACACCGTGGCCTCCGCGCCTTCTCGTCCAAGGTCATCGTCCGTGACACGGCGAAGGACTTTGAACGCGTTGAACTGCCCTATCATTATCTGATGGGGTGGTTGTTGATGCACTACCGATCCTTGATGAGGCCTGGCGCAGAAGACGGCGTTACGGCTGATGATGCCTTTATCTTCCAATATCACCATCAGTCCTGGGAGTGCAGCACTATGCCAGACTGTCGGAGGGCTCTGGCGAGAGTGGACGGATACAACTTTTTTGTGTCTGTTCCTCGTTTTATCGATGAAGAAGTGAGGGGCGTACATATTGATGGTACCAGGCCTCCTCACCTCTTGCCTGAGAAGATGCTCCTTTGGTTGCGTAACATCCATCATGCGCACCTAGTATAGCGCAACCGCAACACTGTCTACTTGGAGCCTTACTTGCCCAGTAGGTTCTCCCGATAGTTCGGGTATAGTCAGCTACTCTTGGACAGTCCCAGCCCTTGCCTGGGTTTTGAAGGTAGCGTGCTTGACGGCATCAGGGCCTGGCATTATTATGACACGGTTCACACCCGTACGAGCTTCTCAGTTCCTGATGTTGAGGCGCCAGGAGAGATTTTGTATTTGATGGCCCTATACCATGTCGCGGCGAGCAAGCCTCCTGTTGGCTTTGACCCGAGTACCAGCTTTATTGTTGGTACTGGCTTGGCGGAGAAGCCCCAGGGGTCCAAGGCGAGGAAGAAGCGAGAGAACACAGTTGTTGTGTCGGACTCAGAGTCTGTCGACGCGGACGAAGAGGATGACGAGCATGACCCTGATAACTCTCTTCCTCCTGCTGATGAGGTGGTGGTGGATCAGCCGCCTGTCGTTCCTGGTCCTTTGCGCAAGCAAAGCAGGCGTGAGCCCGCCGTTGGCAGCAGAACTTACTCCGTGAAACGGACTGTGTCTAAACCTCGCAGGCTGCTCATCAAGGAGAGAGGCGAGGGTGACGCCGTTTCAGAGGTGAATTGAATTACAACCATCTTCTTCTTTAGCTCTTCTTTTGAACTATGACCTAATTATTTTCTTTTTTTTGCAGGCGTCAGAAGAATCGGACCCTCGAAAACCGGACCCTGACTCTGATGTTGACCCGACCTTGACCACTTTGATTAGTGACATGTGTGTCGAGATTATTTCTGTCGGGGTTCTTCCGGTGATGGCTGAGGCTCAATCCGTTGTTGAGGTTTCAACCCAGGGTGACGTCGAATCTGCTGAACCCGTCCCCGATGCTGCTGAACTTCAGCTGGGTGACGATGATCCAGTTGTATCTCCTTCCAGGGCGGCTGGGGCAGATGAACCAGTTGCCTTCGGGTCGGATGTTGCTGGTGAAGAGGTTACGGTGGCTGAGAGCGAACCTCAGTCCCAGCAACTCTCCCCTGGTAAGCTAAGTCAAATTTTGACCAGCGAGGAGATTCATTCGCTCTATCATCATATCCTTCCGGTTAAGTTGATTGATAGTTGCTTCGGACATACAAGTCATGCTCCTTCACTGCCAACGACGGACACTATCGGGAGAGAGCTGGCCAGAGAGAATCTGGTGGAAGAGAGTGTGCCTCCTCCAACTTATATTGAGGGGCCTCCCGCTGAATCGAGTTCGGAAGAGCAGACGGTGGAACGGCCGGGGCTGGGAGAAATGGTCCCCGCCTTCTCCTCTGTTCATATGGCTCCGGGGGTCGACCTTTCCACCCTGCCGAGTCTCCAGACCCTTCGGGCTGAGGAGGAGGAATTGGCCGCTATTCAAGCGTCCTTTCGCTCGAAACTTGTTTCCCTTGTGGCGGGGGCACCAAGTTCCGGTGCATCTTCTTCGTCCCTGCCAGCTACCTTTCCTTTGACGCCGTCTTCTACGAAAGTTCTGGATGAAGCGTCAAAGGAAGTGGTTGACAGTTTTTACCGCCATCTGAGGCGAGGAATTGAGGCTGCAGTAGAGAGGGGGACCTCTTTTGCCTTGGCCCGTCAATGCGCCCAGGGCCAGATTGAAATCCTTAGAACCCTCCCAGACGGGACAGGGATAGTTGAGCTCCTGGAGCCCAAATTGCTGGAGGCCAATCAGCTTGTGGCCCAGTTTCAAGTGCTGGGGCAAGTTGATCTGTCTGCAGCAATAGATCAAGAGCGCGCCTTCCTCATAACTGCCATGGAGAAGGTAAGAGTTGCTCGGGATATGGCCAAGTCAATTATAATAGGGGACCTCCACCGCCTGTCTCTGCAGTATGATCAGTTGAGCCGCGTGGGAGAGGATTGCATGGCTCGGGAAGCGGCCGCCTCCCGTGGGGTAATTGATACGAGAGAGCAGATCCTCAAACTTCAAAGAAAACTGACTTTCTTGGAATCTGAGCTCGAGGCCGCCTGTGCAGATAAGGAGCTGGTTGTTCATGAAGCCGACAAGGTCACTCGAGCTTCTGCTAGCTTGGAGCGTGCTCTGGAGAAGCTTGAAGAGGGCTGGCGGGCTCACTCACATCTGGAGGATGCGGAGCGGCTGATTCACGAGGCCGAGCGCCGGGCCAAGCAGCGGTTTGAGCGGTCGACTGCCTTGCAGAGGGACCGTCTCAGGGAGTTATGTGTCGCCGAACCATAGTCGGCCTTTTTTTATTTATATTCTTTCCTTTTTGAGAGGGACGTAGTCCCAGAACATGTAGTACCTTTGACTTCCAAATAAAAGAGTATATTTTATTTTACCCTTCATTTGTATTGCTTGTTGCGTTTGTTGTGTTATGATATTTGCCCCATTGGGGGACTATTTATGGACCTATTACCCTTGACATACCTTGGTTTTAGGTACGGATAACAAGTTTGATAGGGATACTTAGAACAATTCCACAGTAAGGTGGTCATGGAAGTTCTTGGTATCGAAAGAAAGAATGCCATGGAGCAGCTGGGCTCCCGAGGCATGATGAGAAATGAGGCGCATGTACTAGAAAACTTAGTACAGCATTTGTGGTCAACAGAGGACATTTGTGGTCAACAGAGGACATTTGTGGGCCTATTATCCTTGGCGTACTCCGGTCTTGGGTACGGATAATAGGTCGAGAGAAAACCAACATATTTACTCAGAGGTAATGAGGACATGGTAAATATGAGGGTTTCTTCAATGGAGCCTTCCTACTCAGAGGTAATAAGGACGTGGCAAGAGTGGACTCCATGAAGGGTACATAGAACAACTCAGAGGTAATATGGACGTAGAAGTTCTACGTGCGGGGGTGATTTATTTTTTGGCGGAAGCAAAACAACTCAGATGTGACATCGACGTGGTTGTTTCGGGAAAATTTGTGGATCTGTTACCATGTTTATGCACTGAAGGTACGAGCATTAGATCATGAGGAAGATGCTCTTTTAGGAAGAAAGTTCAGAGGTATGATCATACATGACTTACTACCCAGAAGATGCGATATAGATTCATTTGGGATGACCAGAGTGTAAGTTCAGCGGTACCTAAGGGCACATAACTTAACAGTCCGACAGATTTGAAGGATGTCGTTTAGACATAATACTTCTTCAGGAACTTGCCGTTGACGGGCAACATGAGCAAGTCTCCGTTTTGTTTTGCGAGACGGTAAGCACCATTGGAGAATACAGCCTCGATGACAAATGGGCCTTCCCACTTTGGTTGAAATTTGCCGACGGTTTTGTGAGTCATAACCATCGGCCTTCGAATTGCCAGAACGAGATCGCCCACTTGGAATGTTCTGAGTTTAACCTTCTTGTTGAAAGCTCCCAAGATGCGTGCTTGATACAGCTCGATTCGTTGTTGAGCTAGAAGGCACTTCTCATCTAAAGCCTCCAACTCTTGAAGCCGACGACGGTAATTATCATCCGTCGTCAATCGATAGGTGAGGGCGACACGGAGCGAGGGGATTTGGATCTCCAGAGGGAGAACTGCCTCGCTTCCATACACCAGAGAGAATAGTGTATTCCCAGTGGCCGTCCAGACTATAGTACGGTACGCCCATAAGCATTCGCCAAGCTTTTCATTCTAGTCGCGTTTGTCGGAAGACACGAATTTCTTGAGCAGCTTGATTATAGTTTTGTTGAATGCTTCCGCCAAACCATTCGTCGACGGATTGTACGGTGTTGAAGCAACATTCTGGATCCGATGTTTGTCGTAAAACCGATAGAAGGCGTGGCTTGCGAACTGCGGACCGTTATCGTGGATGATCCTTCGAGGCAGTCCGAAGCGATAGATGACGTGATGCTTAAGGAAGCTGATCACGTTTGATGTCTTCACTTCTGCAAGCGGAACAGCTTTCGCCTATTTGGAGAAGTAATTTGTGATTGCGAGTATGAAACGGTGTCCTCTGGACGAAGGTGGAGTGATCGGACCGATGATGTCCATTCCCCATGCTTCGAATGGCCAGGATGCCACCGTTGGATATAAGAACTCGAATGGTTGATGGATGAAATTTGCATGGACTTGACAGGCTTTGCACTTCCATGCATAGTCTATCGCATCCGCCACCATCGTAGGCCAGTAGTAGCCCATTCGACGAAGGCGGTCTTGTAATTTCGGGCCAGGCTGATGGGCTCCACAGACGCCATCGTGAGCTTCACGCACGACTTCTTTGGCTTTTGTATTTGACATCGAAGCAGTAATCCATCGTATGATCGTCGATACAGCATTTTTGTCTCCGTATCATAGAAGAATCTGAGGGAACGCCTTCTGATGGAAGTAGCTTCTTTTGGATTCTCCGGCAAGATGCCGTAGACTACGATGTCAATGAATGGCTGTCTCCAGTCTGGTGCTTCGTTGACTATCAGAGCGGAGTAACTCTCAACACATTGAACATTGTTCTTGGGACAGACCAATTCACGGACTATTACTTCAACCAAGTGGTGAGCATGATTCGAAACCGCTAAGGAAGCGGCAAGGCCTACTAGGGCATCGGCTTCAATGTTCTGGAGCCTGGGAACGTGTTCTATGAAGAACCCTTCCAAGGACGATATGATGTCAATCGCTATTTGGTGATAGGGGATCATGTCTTCATGATGAACTTCGTATGAACCCCGGATCTGGTTAACGATTAGCTCTGAATCGCCATATGCTTCGAGGTGCTCTACCCCTAGTTCTTTTGCAAGTCGGAGGCCGATAACTAGAGTGTTGTACTCTTCCACGTTGTTTGAACAAGGTTCCGTGAGGGAGTACGCCCGATTGATCACCAACCCGGAGGAAGAAATCAGCACCACTCCGACTCCGACTACGATATTGCCTTTGGGCCCAGTTCTTGAAGCACCGTCGAAGAACATTCGCCAAACGGTATCATGGGAGACGACATTTGAATTGGCGACCTCGTCTGGGATCTCTTCGTATATTCTGGTTGACTCCAAACCTGGATGGACTGCTAAAAAGTACGCCAGAGTTTGACCTTTAACAGCCTTCTGTGGGACGAAGATCATGTGGTAGGAAGACAATAATATTGCCCAAGTAGCGAGGCGAGAGCTGAGTGCCCCCGGTTTGGTCATGAGGACCCTGAGAGGGTTGACTCGTGATATCACATGTATGGTTTGTCCCGTGATATAGTGTCACTGTTTCACTTAACAAAATGCCTAAAAATTGGCTTTTGAAAGAAAACTAGAAAAGTACAGAAAGTACAAATTTTTTGGAAAGTATTGCTATGGAAGTCTGATCTGAAGGCGATCACTTTGTTCCTTGGACCATACGATGATGATGAAGAGTACTGCTGGAAGATGAACAGCCGGAAGAACTAAGTCACCAGAAAGGTATCGACGCACTTGGGCACTGATGGCGAGGTCGAATGCTTTCCTGCTTTGCTTCACTCTGCTCTGGAAGAAAAGTTGAAGAAAAATGCTCTGGAAAATCAAAGTCTCTGGGCTCTGATCTCTATGTATTCTCTCCTCTCTCTTTGTTGATCTCTTGATGTTGTCTATGTGAAAAATAAGTCTATTTATAGACTTTACCCTTTGTGCGTAAAAAAGCAACTAAATCATGTGTTTACGCTGGTAACTGTCGCCCACGATGGAAGTCACCCTCTGCGCACGTTGACACGTGTCCTATTATTTCAACAAAAATAGGGAGCACGTACACACGTTTCTCAATAAGTGTGGCATGATAGCCACGTAGACAAACCACGTTTTAAAGTAGTCAGGAAGGATCGGACGTAAAAATGACCTTAAATATGCCTCAGGCGTAAAGTGGCAATTGGCGTAAAAACAACCCAAAGTAAACTTTCCAGCGTAAAGTGGCTAAAATAGCCTTGAGCGTAAAACTTAGCCCAAATAGACTTTACGCCCACAATAGTTTTGAGCGTAAAAGCTCGAATAACTATAGTGCGTAAAAAGAAGTAATTTTATTGAGCGTAAAATAGCCTTCTCTGCACACCATTCAACGAGCATCGGGTTTTGGTGAAAATACGATCTTCTCGACTTCTGTGCTGCTTGCTGTCAGAAAAATCATTCTTTCAAATCAAATCTTCTGCATTAAATGTGGTCTGACAGCCTGTCCTCAGGCGTAAAATTCAATGAATTGCTTTGGCGTAAAGTGGCTCGCGTAAAGTCCAATGCAAATAGCCCTGGCGTAAAATAGCTCTGGCGTAAAATAGCTCACATAGAGAGTTGTTTGCATAGAGTCCTCAATTTCTTTGATTTAGTCCATAAAGCACTTTTTACGCTCCTACAAGACCCCCTTCAAAGTTTTTCAAATATTTTCAAAATTTGAAATACTTTGAACAGAAGTGTAAAATCAGGATTTCACCAGTCAGCATAAAGTTCGGGATACGCAACGGTCATATGCGTAAAATTTGGGATATCCAACAGTCGGCGTAAAAAAAGGGAATTTGAACCGATTGAAATTCTCTATAAATAGGATTTTTCGAAGAGAGATAAGACTTTGTCTTTCGAAATCTCAATCTCTCCTCACTATTCCTCCTTCCTTCTACTTTTACTTCAATCCAATGGCCCCCAAGAAGTCGTCCGTTGCTGGCAGCAAGGGCAAGAAGCCCGCCGACGATTCCTCGTCGGTTGACCGCACGCAAAATTCCGTCCGGTCATCAACAGCATCTCAACAAAGCAATCCCGTCGTGGCTCCGGCAATGAGGGGTAAAACGTTGAACTTCGGTCATAAGTTCGTCGGAGAAGAAGAACCAACGAAAACCGAAAATCTACGCCCACGTTGGTCGTGCTAGCGTAAAAAGACTAAAATACGCCCACGTTTACCGTGTCAGCGTAAAACTTGAAATACGCACACATTGACATGTGTCAGCGTAAATCTTGAAATACGCCCACATCTACATGTGTCAGCGTAAAACTCATTTTACGCTCACATCTATTTGTGGCAGCATAAAATTGAAAATACGCTCACGTCTGTACGTGCCAGCGTGAAATTCGAAATACACTCACATTTAATGTGTGCTGGCATAAAATTGGAAATACGCTCACTTCTATTTGTACTAGCGTAAAATTTTACTAGTAACAGTCTTTTGCGTAAAAAGAATATGTTTACACTTAAAAAAGTTTTTTATCAACTTTAATAAGCGTAAAATTTGCATAATTAGAGTCTTTATGCGTAAAAGTCAAACCAAATCATCTGCGTAAAAAGACTTCAAATTAGATTTTCACTAAATTGATTTTTTTTCTTTTTTTCGTTTGGCAGTGGACTTGCAAATTCACCCTCTTGCAGAAATATTTGGCTCGCCAGCTGGTATGGTGGGCTCAAACTATCTGGAAAACTTATCACATGTAAAGTTTCCTCAATCCAACCCTGAATACCCTGAAGGGAGAGCTCAACTGATAGCTGCTCAATGAGACAGGATGATGTAAAACCCCTAAAATTTCTACTATTTTTTTATTAAATTTAGTACTGATTTAAAATTTTGTAATATACGTCGTGTAGTCGTATTATACGTCGCGCACGACCTTTTAATTCTTTTTCGAATTTGCTCGACGAGTACGAATATGTGTGAGAATACATATTTTATAAAAACATTTTTTTATTTTATTATACACTTTCAAAATATTATATAATTATTATTCTTGCTATAAAAGATCTTTTGTTTTTAGCAGTTATTAATCATAAATAATATTTTATTGTATACTAGGAAAAGCATAAACATGTATGCATTATTCGTGCCTACATATATTTCGTAATTATTTATTAGACTATTTTAAATAAAAATATAATTTTCGAGATTTATTAATATTAATATTTTATTATTCAAAAAGATATTTAAAAATATTTATTATTTGCGAAATTGTTATTATTAGTATTTTTGGAAAATATATTTCGAAATTATTGTATAGATTTAAATCTTGATTTAAATTTATGGATTTATTTAAATAGTTAATATTTGAAATTTGATTTATCCTATTTGATTTTGAACTAAAAATTAATTGGATTTAAATTGGATTTGTATTTGAATTTAGATTTGATTTTATTGATTTAATTTAATAATTATCTATTGGGGTTTTAAACTAATCCTAATCTTTATCTTATTAGGAATTTCCACATCCTATAAATAGGCAGGTACTCCTCCAACTTTTTATTAATTTCTCCACAATTACTCCACAAAATAATTTCCACAACCATCCCAGCATCGTGCATCGTGTCCTTGTCCATCTTTTTCTTCCACTATTTTCATTACAATACATATTTCTCGCGTCCGACAATTTCGGACGTCCATCCATGTCGTGCCGGACACCCTGACACGACGCAACCCCAACAGACACAACCCCCCAAACAGTACACCAAGACCTAAACCCTAACCCAACACCGCCTCCTCTCGTCATCTCCGGTCTGCGCCCACCGCCTCCGGCGTTCTCCGTTGGACTCGTCCTCCTCCTCTGCTACCAAACTCACAACCACCCCGACTATCCCCCTACGACCGACCACAGTCATCGCCACACCATCACCACATCGACCCCGTCACGACCAAAACCCCAAAACCCCATCGTCACCACCACCGTCACCGTCGTCACGGCCAACCCTCGACAACGACAACCCGATCCAGCAAAACAACCACCCCGGAACTCAAAACCTCAAGGAAAAGAAAATCAAATCAGACAACCACCTTACCTGCCCTCCTCGCCGAGCCGGGTCGCCCAGATCCGACGACCCCAACAGTTCCCGGCGCCGCCTGAACTCCCAAGACCAGCATCTTCATCGCTGCCCCGTACGCGCGCGACACCGATCAGCCCGTGCGCGCGACACCAATCAGCCCACCATAGATTCGAACCCTCCGCTGCGCCTTGCCGCGCTGTCCGCCCGACCGAAACCCCCTCCGTCGTCTTCCTCCCTAGCTCCACCACGGCCAGCGCACTACGACCCGACCGCGAAGCTGCATCCGCAAACCCTCACCGCCATCGGTGCCCTAGTCGCAGCGCCGTTTCCGCTTCTCACTTCCATCCGTCGCGCCCGTGTCCGCCGCTCTTCCAACCCTCCGCCGGCCGGAAACCCCGCTCCCCACCCCCTTCCACCGCGAGACCCCGGCGCCTCCGCCCTACGTACGCCGCGAGCGCCGCCCCCTTTTCAGCCCTTCCGACCGCGCTCCTTTCCTCCGCCGCCGGCGAACCACTCCGGCGCCGACCCCCTTCTCTCCTCACCGCCTCTCTCTCACTCCCGCCCCCTTCTTCTTCTCTCACTCCTTTTTTTGAGACGAGCACCAGTCAGTTGACTGCTGCAATGGGTTCATCTGTTCATTTATTTTTTTATTATTATTTGTTTTTTTATTATTTATTTTTATTATTTATTTATTGCTAATTGTTGTTTTGTTTTTGTGTACGTTCTGTTTAGTTGTTCATTATTGTTTCTCCTTCTCTTACTATTTAATAATAATAATAATATTATTATTATTATTATTATTAATATAGTAGTATATTTATAATGCACAGTATTTTGTGAATATCATTAGTATTATATTTATTTCACTATTAGTTATTGCTATTTTCTATTAGGACTATTGTATAAAATATATTTCTAAATTTTTATATTTTGATACAAGATGGGGATTAAAAGCCCTAAAATATTATAAATATTTTATTATGGCATTGCCTAAATGTATATATATATATATATATATATATATATATATATATATATATATATATATATATATATATATATATATATATATATATATATCAGCAAGTTATGTTTTTAGCCATAAAAATATTTCTTCGTATTTTCTTATCTAGCCTAAAAATATATGTATAATAATAATTTGTTGTGAGTTCCAAATTATAACAAACTATTTTTCAAGTATTACGTAAGATATAGTTTTCAAGGATTATAAGTAGTTCTCTAAAAAAATCAAATATATTTATTATTACCTATTTTTCTTTGTTTTTTCTCCTTTCCATGACCAATCTCATTACTACTATTCCTTCGCCAATTTTGTCCTTCTTTATGTTGACCCTAACTAAATTGACCGTCCTAGACTCAATGGAACTATTCGTGCCACCATCCGAGGTCACCATGCATAGTCGTTGCACCGAAGTCACAATTCATGCCAGCTTGATCATTGCAGTACACCAGGCGTCCTACCAGACAAGACACCTTGCCATTTGCTGTTTAATTATTTTAGCTCATATTTTGTAACACCCTGTTTCTGAAAATTGGGGATTTTTGAAAAATTATTATTTTTATTATTTATTAGTGGTATTTTAGTCATGGTATGATTTTCTGGTGATTTTAGTTAAGTTAAACCAATTCTAAAGTCATGCTAAGTCATGACTTATGACTTTGTGACTTTGTTAGTAAACCTTAGTGTAAACCCTAGTTTCTCTAACCTAGAAGTTGCCATGACCATGAGAACTTGACCATAGGCTTAGAATATCATTTTAGTGATTTTTAGCCTAAGGGGTATTTTGGTAATTTTCTAGGAATTAAGTAGGATTAGTGAGATTTTACTACTCATGGACTTTTGATTAGTGACTTGATAATCCCTAACCTAGTTACCCTAATCTAGAGGTTAGTTCCTAACCTAGAATGACTAGGGATTAGATATTATCATTGGGTCAAAGCTATACAAATATCTAGATATTTACTTATTGATATTTTGCTTGATTTATGCAAAATATCTTAAAACCTTTACCAAAGTCCTTGCCTTAACCTAGAAGCAAGCTTTGAACCCCCCCTGCCTTGTGGCCGGCCAAGACACCCCCTTGCCACCCCCATTCCTATAAAACTAACACTTAGAATTATTTCCAAGTTTCATGACAAAACAAAACCAAGAAAAACCTAGAAATCCCATTCCTTCAAACCTCCACAACTTGGCCATTTTTGATCCAAATCACCTCTAGTTTTCTCCATTAGGTCACCTACAATCTAAGGGAGCCTAGGGAAGTGAGCTACTCAAGTTTCACCAAGGAAGGACAAGTTGAGGCTATTGGATGTACACCCTCATTTAGTGGAAACTCAAGACTTTGCACACATAGAGGTAAATATATCTAAACCTAGTTAATATACTATTTTTTCTTCATTATTGCATGCATATAGTTATAATATAGCTGTGGGTAAGGTTTGGTAAAATCTAGGAATTGTTTGGTGTCGTATCGGACACGTATCCTATTGTCAACACATTGAAATTTAGTGTAAATTACACACTGTCTTAGTATAAATTTACTCACTGTTTTCTAAATCTTTTTGAACCAAAACCTAGCCTAGCTAACCCAAACCCTAACCCTGTGTCACTGAGCACGTATTGGTTTGTGTCGTGTCCAAAATTGGACACAACAGCTCTCAGTTTACACTGTTTAGACACTGCACAGTGCACATGAAATGTGCCCTGCTACCACAGTGTCCAAACACACTCTACACGCCACTTGGACACGTCAAACTTGACACACGACACGGGGCAATGACTGACAGGTCATCCCCAAAGTTTGGGATGACCTCGTGTCGTGTCGGACACGAAATCGTCCCCGCTAGGGTCGTTCAGTGCACAGTGTACACACACAGACACTCGACTTTGAGCGTGTCGTGTCCACTCTACACGACACGTGGACACTTCGTACTGACACGAGCACGTAGCCCTATATGTGGCGTACACGTGGACACGAGCACGTGGTGCTTCGTGTCCTGTGTCGCGTGTACGACGCGTGTAACCGCGTGCACGACGCGGTCTGAACGTGTGTGAAACCCCTTCTGATACGCACCTAGAACTCGGACACGACATGGTTTGGATACATGTCAGGGTGTCTAAACCCTAGCCCTAGACCTAGTCGACACGTGTGTACAACCACGAGACGTGTCGTGTCTCGTGGTGTGTCCACGAGCTCGTGGAACGTGTGCACGACACAGTAGGTGTCTGTGTATATAGGATTTACCCGATTGGGTTTATATTAGTGTGGACACGTTGTGTCGTGTCGTGACCATGTTTCAGGCACCCTAGATACTAGAGGACACTAGGGGCTAGTATTACCAACCTAGGGATTCGAGCCATAGCTCAGTTTCGTGTGAGTTTTTGGGTTTACCTACTTTCAAATGAACAGTTCCAGTTTCCAGATTTTGTATTGTTTCCAGTTTTCTAAAAACGAAATTCAAATCTATTTTTGATATAAATTATACATGTATTTATATGTTTTTAGTATATAATTATGTATACATATGTATGTGTGAGTGTGGGTGAGATTTGGGGTTAAATGATTGTGTATTTAGGTAGTTGTATGTATATACATATGTATGTATATATGTAGGCTGTGTGTGTGTGTTTGGGGCTGGATTTTGGTTCCAGTAATCCTGGAACCCCCCTCCCCCCTTGCTGTGCAGTGACTCTTCTCTCCCTCTCTCACTGTCTCTCTCTCTCATTCTCAGTCTCTCATTCTGTCTCTCTCTTTCCCTTTGTCTCTCTCTATATATATATATATAGTAATATATATAAGTTATATATATAAATATGTATATATATATATTGATATATATATATATATATATATATATATATATATATATATATATATATATATATATATATATATATATATTGTATTAGATTATACATGGTATTATGTATATATATATGTGAGTGTGGGTTGTATTATATAGAGTATTACATATTGGTATTGGGTAGTAGATAGATAGTGTATGTCTATATATATAGATATATATAGTATGACTTCTAGTATAGGTTTATATAGAAACCTAAACACTAGCCTATGGCCAAGATTATTAGCCTATGGTTTGGGGCTAACCCTAATGGACTAAAACCCAACTTGTTGACCCTTGTTGACTAAGGGTTAACCAAAGTCAACCTTAGGTCAAGGTTGACCTAGTTAACCTAAAAATGACTAGTTTAACTAGTCTGACCTAATTACCTTATTGACTGGTCCTTGTTTGACCTAATTACCTTACTGACTGGTCTTTGTTTGACCCAAAACCTTAGTTGGTCTAAGTTTGACCTAGACTTGACCCAGATTGATCATGTTGACTAGTATTTGACTTGTTTGACCTTGTTTGACTCTATTTGACTTAGTATGACTTCCTGTGACCTAGTTTAACTATTAGAGTTGACCCAGAGTTGACTTTTGACCAGATTGACCTAGAATCATGTAGTATGCATTGTACACTCTATTTTTACCATTGTGGATACATTGTGACTTGTATTGCTCTGATTAGGAGCCATACACCTCTCCTCAGACAGTATATCTTCTTCAGACATTCAGTTATCAGGCGAGTACATTCTCTGACCGTTTCATATTTGCCAGGATTTATATTCTTACTCTAGATTACTTTACTTGATGCTGACACGATTGTTATCACGGATTGGTACTATATGGATCTTTTCATGAGATGTTATCCCCTTCGGGAGCATCAGATACAGCATGTTTGTGCTTTTCACTATCATCATGTATCTCTATGCTTTCATAGATTTACGAATCGCTTGTGACTCATGTACTCTCATGATTCACAGAGCCTCTCATGAATCTCCCATTTATGGGCTTACCACGAATCTTAACATAACCTGAATGGATCCTTGTGTATTGATTGGGGATGGGGGAGTAGAAATAGTCATGTGGATATTACCCCAGTAGCTGTAATCATGAATCACTTCTAGCTGTAATCATGAATCTCCTATGCCATTTCACATATCTATATTTTACTCTGACTCACTAGACACTGCTAGTTCTCTATATACAGTAGATATTTCCTTTACAGCTATCTCTTTTGCTACATGTATCTTCCTTCAGCAGTTCCTGTATTTTACTCTATTGCATGCTTTATATCTCCTATCATTCTATGCACTGCGTGAGATGTATTGTGCTCGTTCCCGTCCTGATTGGACCTGTTGAAAATATTACAGAGGATGAGGAGGAGGCCCTGGTGTCTACCTATTATGGAGCAGGACTAGATGATACTTATGTTGTGGACCCTCAGCAGGATCCACCTGCAGCTGAGGATGTTGTTCCAGTAGTCTAGACCAGTTTAGCCTAGGCAGTCTTTTCTATATTTACTTTTGTCTCACATCTGAGTTGTATTTTGAGATGTTGAGTTATATATAGACTCTTAGTCTTGTATTATGAGTTGACATTCTGGATGTTATGTATCTTAGACACTTAGTCTTATTTCATCTATGCTATGGTTCTCTTTGAGTTACTATCTATCTTCTGTCTTTCGTTCTTCTACCCTAGATGTGATTGAGATGTATATTGTTATGTCACCTCCATTCGGAGAGTATAAACTGTACAGGTACTTTGGTATTGTTAGATGATTGACCTAGGACAGCGTTCTACCGCCGACACTGCGGCGTAGGCTGGGCGTTGTTACGTTCTCGTACCCTAACAGTGGGTGCGGGTCGTGACATATTTCATACATGTTCATTATTTTTTTATGCAAAATAAACTATGATACATGGCATAACCTGTTAGAATTTACTGTTCAGTTTCTTGCTATGTATTATTTTCTTACACATTAAACTTAGAGTTAAGGGACCACCCTTTGTGTGTTGCATTCATAGGCCTTAACACGTTTATACCACGTTGTTGTGTGTCACATATAGGACTCGGACATACGTGATTGGCTGGCCACCAGTACGTATAAGCCGTGCGTTAGGAAGTAACTGCTAATAGAATTGCATGCTAGAAGACTTAGCAGTTATGAGTTAGCATTGGGCGGGAAGAACATGATTGGAAGTTGACTACCACCCTATCTATCGTAGACTCGCTCGCTACTGAGGAACGATATGTAGACTATATGCTATAGACTCGCTCAATACTGAGGAATAGTATATGGTGTTGTGACTCGCTACTGAGGTACTGCATTGGTATTTTCTTGACTTGACCGGGTAGTCATGCGACCATGAACTGTTCTTAAAACTGCATTCACTTAGAACGGTTAGGCTACCCTTATCCGTTAGGTATGAGTACCTTTAGTTTGGGTACTTGTATCTGACCGTGGCTTGGAACAATAACTTGTCACGAATTAGTTCATCACATCTTGTCCTTGTTTGGTTGTAGGTGTGACTTACTACTTCGATGAGAAGGTATTGAACCTTGTTGGGGTCCGAATACCATATTGGATTCATAGCATGGAAAGATACGTCACCGTGAATTAGTTTACCATCTCATGTCCTTGTTTGGTTGGAGGGATGGTACGCTCGTTCAGTAGGTGCGTATTGGACCATGTTATAATTCGATTGACTTATTTATTTGAGCAATATTTATTCAGTTTATATGGCATGATATTATGTGTCTTGTTACGTCCCTCTGAGGACCTGGTTATCTCTCTAGGTGTGTGCTCTTGTCTTTCGCAGGTATTCTAGCTCTAGCTGTGACCATCTCCAATTCTTCGAGGATGATTGCGCTTTGATCGTCTTCGCTTCGCTCGCCAAATTTATTTTTTCTCATGTATTTTTTTATTTGTTGGTAGTGGATTTGTCTCCGCCCAACATATTGTATCAATACAATTCATTATCATTATATGATTCATTTATTTTGTGTGGATGAGATTAGTTATGGTTCTACTGTATTTTACAGCTTACGTATATTTGTTATACGGCTGGCATGTCTACGTTTCTAGTCCTACGTATTTTGGGACTGGGGCGTTACATGTTTTTGTGGTGGCCCATGCAGGTCAAGATAAATTGTTTGGTTACTTTACCGTACCAAGCAAGCCTGCGAATAGGATTAGAAGTCTAGGATCTCATCCACATACTTGACCTCTTACCTCGATTCCATATTCAAACTACCGTTCGACTCATCGATTGTATCTTGCTTGATTCCTTCTATCATTATTCTTATCTTTCCTTCATGCTTGCTAGAGATTGACCCTACTAGTTAGATGTCCCAAACACCCTTAACTTAATCCTTTTAAGTTGGGTAGAATGCCTTATGACCTAGCAAACCCTTTGTCCTTGTGACCTATATTAGTAGGTTTACTTAGATTCTAGAATCTAGAAGACCCTAACCCATCTAGACACCCAAGACTTGGACGAGAAGACTATAGGACGACTGTATGGAGACCATCACATGTCATGACTTAAATCCTTTTAAGAAGTAAGAACCAATTTTTACTTTCTTCCAAAAATTTTAGTCTCCCGTGCCTATGTTTTTACCACCTTGACTAATGTTGCCACTATAATCTAGTTTTGTAAACTCATCCATTTATCGAGTTTGTTCATGACTTATGCTATTTGTCACTACCACATTTCTTGTGTGAGGGTATTTTTCTCATTTTTGGGGTTATTTGAATTTATGGAAATTTTTAGGAATTATTTTAGAATTGTTTGGATGAGGGTTGACTAGGTTGACTTTGACTAGTTTTGACCCTTGTAGACCAACCTAGAAGCTAATCCTAGTTAGTATGGACTTGGTTAGGTTATATGACTCTAGTCTAACCTAAGCTAACCCTTAGTTTGGTCAATAGACTCTAGTTAGCAATAGGAATTAGAAAGTCATAAGTCATGACTTATGATTTAGAACCATTGATAAATCAACTTAACTCGCCTTGTAGATTGGCCCAAAGCCCAAGAAATTACAAAACCCTAGCCCTAGACTTATGTGGCCGGCCACCATATCCTCATTGGGAACCCCACTCTATAAATACTCTCTTAGTTTTAGGGTTGCCTCTTTTAGAAAAGATCAAGTTTAGAAAGAGGTTTGTTCCTACTTCATTTAATCTATAGAAATTCCATTTCATGTCCTTTTTCATTCAAATCTCTTCCATTAGGTTTTAATATACCTATACTTGCTGTTATTGGAGTTTTATTTCAGTTTGATATTGATTTGTTGGATTGGGATATCAAAGAGAGGAGCTCTACAAAGGGGAATTTTCTAGAAAGTTCATCTATAGGTAACTTCTTCAATTCTCATTGAAATTTCGATTTCTTTATACATTTAGGAAGCCCTAGGAGTCCCCTAGGTGGTTGCATTGGTTTCGTGTCGAGTTTCATAGGTTTCGTGTCCGTTTCGGACACGTATCAGCGTGTACTTGAATGTGTTCGACGAAGGCATTTCGTTTGATTTTGTGAATTGTTTTTGAATAGGAAGTTAGGTATTGATCTCGCTTACATGTTTCTATTGCACTGAGCATACTTTCGTGTCGTGTCGAGTCGACACAGGCACGTGGACACGCGGTGCCCACACGTGCACACTGGTAGGATATTGTCCTGCTACTCGGGGCTTGGTGTGCAGTGCACACTACACTTCGACCCACGAGACTCGACAAACATGTCGTACTCGTGACTGACACGAGGTTCGTAAAGTGCCATGAACTCTCGTGTCGTGTCGGACACGGATTTGTGTATGCACTGTTCATGAATTGTGTGCGTGCAGTGTGTATATGGGTTCCCTGTTTCATTCAGTTTTCATATGTTTTAAATAGTGTTTTTATTTACCAATTCAGATCCTAACATGTCTAATGATGTATGTAGAATTAGTTTACATGATTAAGTTAGGTTTTTATGTGGAAGTTTGGGATTCGAATGATAGAGTAAAGGCTTGGCTGATACATTCTGATACATTATTTTTTTTAGTATTTTTCCTGACTTTTTAACCTCAGTTTTGTTGATGATTTTACTGCTAATTAACCCCCACATGTTTGATAGTTCACATTTGGTTTGGTTTTACAAATCAATTGATTTTTGGATGTGAGAATGGAAATTGACACATGAGTTAGATTTCGAATTCCTGTACACCTGATACATGTTGATACTGGGATTCATTTAGGTTAAAAACCTGAGATTGGAATGAAGGGTGATCATTCACTGAATTCCTTCCTTTTCAAAACTGAGAATGGCTTCAATAACTGGGATTCATTTGGTTAAACTGAGTTTGTTATTCTATTTTACTGAGATATTAGACAATGGGGTTGGTTTCGAATTTGAAATCTGAGAATTACTCTTTGCACTGCTGAAATTCAGTCACATGATTACTAATTCCTGCTAACCCCTACACATTTACATTCCTGGGAAACCTTAACAGACATGCCCACATGCATGTCTCAGCCTTCATGAGTTTCCTGCACTGTCTTTTAGTTTCAACCACTTAGTTCTTAATTTCCTGCTACACCACACACTGGAACACACAGATTTCCCTATACACACACACCCTCACTCTTTAATACACACTCACAGGTTGATATTCACTGTTTTAGGATATCTTGATGACACACACTCACATGTCAAGCCATCTCACACTCTTGAATTCATGTACTCTCTCTCTCACACACAAGTCACACACACACACATGCATCACACTGTCCTCATGACAGTCCCCACACTTCACTACCGTGCCACTTTCTCACATGACACTATTCACTCCCTATTACCATATACACACACACACACATATTTGCATGTATGTGGTACTCCATGTTATACACACACCTACACACATGTTCCTATTTCCTATATGAGTATATATATATATATAGTGTGATGTATATATATATAGATATCCTATCTATATGTGTGTGTATATATATACATATTTAATATATAATGTATGTATGTTTCTCATAGAAGCATATATGTTATTACATGTATTCCTAAGCTAAACTATATATATATATATATATATATATATATATATATATATATATATATATATATATATATATATATATATATATATATATATATATATATATATATATATTTGTATTCCTAAGCTAGACTATATTTATATATATATATATATATATATATATATATATATATATATATATATATATATATATATATATATATATATAAATATGTGTGTGTGTGTGTGTGTGTGTGTGTGTGTGTGTGTGTGTGTGTGTGTGTGTGTGTTTTGTTTTAGATATAGATAGTATCTTGTGTAGTTGTGTATAGATGTTGGTTGGTTCTTTAGGCATGATATTGCCTAGTAAGCCTAGATTGGTCTTGTCAGAACTTAGAATAGCCTTGTTAGACTAGTATAGACTAGTTTGACCTAGTTTAGACTTGTTAGACCTAGTTTGACCATAGTTTACCAAGTTTGACTTCTAGGGTTGACCAGAGTTGACTTTGGCCTAGATTGACCTAGACTCATGTAGAATGCATAGTAGAACTTCATTTTACCATTTTAGACTTGTTGTGACTTGTGCTGTTCTGATTAGGAGCCAGACACCACTCCTCGGACGGTACTTTCATATTGGACACTCAGATACCAGGCGAGTACATTCTCTGATCATTTCATATCCTGCTTAGAATTATTTCCTGTATTAAATTACTTTACTTGTTACTGTCACGTTGGTCACACGGATTAGTACTATATGGATCCCTTCTTGAGATGTTATCCTTAGGGAGCATCGGGTACTACATGTTCTGTGCGTTTCACTTACATGGCGTATCACTATGCTTCACTGGTTCTTTGATCACTTGTGACATATACTCTTATGATCACAGAGTCTCCTAGAATCTCTTATCCCATTTACTGGGTATCCTAGAATCTCCTAGAATTCCTATTTATAGGACATCCATGTATCACCCTTCGGGGGCTTTGCATGGAATCATAACATAACCTCGTTGGATCCTTGTGTATTGATTGGGGGTACGGGGGAGTAGAAGTAGACATGTGAATAATACCCAAGTAGTATCTTATCAGAATCTTTTCTATGGTGTCTTATCAGAATCTTCTATGCCATTTACATGTCTATATTGTACTCTGACTCACTAGCTACTGTTAGTCTTTATTTATAGTAGATATTTCTATTACAGCTCTCTCTCTGTTTACATACTGCACTTCTTTCAGTACTTGTATCTTACTTTACTGCATGATTATATTTTCTAACCTGCTATGAACTGTTGAGATGTACTGTACTCGCTCCTTTCCTGACTGGACCTGTTGAAAATATTACAGAGGACGAGGAGGAGGCCTGTGTGGATACCTTCTACGGGGCAACCCTAGACGACACTTGCGAGCTGGACCCTCAGGAGGATCCAGCTCTAGCTGAAGACATCACCCCCATTGCCTAGACTAGTTTAGTTAGGCCTTATCTTATTTTTCTGTTGTCTTGAGACTGTTTAGCTAGACTTTACTTCTGTTCAGAGATGTTGAGTTGTATATATTCTTTCGTATACTGTAGCTGAGTTTGTACTCTGGATATTGCTGGGATATTATCTTAGACTACTGTATCATCTATTTTTCCTTGAGTTCTATATCATATCGTGTTATCTCTTCCTTAGTTGTGATTGAGTTCATTTACTGCTATGTCACCCCCATTCAGGGAGTATAAACTGTTTAGTATATTACTGCTAATTGTTGTGACCTAGGACAGCGTTCTACCGCCGACACTGCGGCGTAGGCTGGACGTACCCACGTCTCGTGCCCTTACTCTAGGGTGCGGGTCGTGACACGTTTTTAGTGGTGGTCCATGCAGGCCTAGACTAGAAGTGTAGTGGTATTCATTAGAGTATCACTACAGCCTGTATTAGGATATAGGACATTAATTTTAAGGTACTCAATCACTTTAGGAAAAATTCTTTTGTTGCCATCTAAATCCTTATTGTCAGCTGATCTCTTGAAATTTTAATTGTCCGTCTTTGTTATTTCGCTTCTTTCTCAGAAATTGATACTCTTGTTTGTCTATCTTCAGGATGGTAAAGACTCGATCGCAGCGTACCATTCATGGGGATGCTATAGAGGGGACTGCTACCTCTCAGCCAGTACAGCGGGGCCAGGGGACTGCCGCTCCTGCCATCTCTGCTCGTATTGAGACCTCGGCAGCAGCAGCAGGGGGTATGCTTCCACCGGCTCGGAGGCAGGACCCAGTCATCCCAGAGGATCCCTTTCAGCAGCCGCCTACAGGACACGTGGATGCAGCGCAGATGTTCATGTACTTCCAGCAGTTCATGGACCGGCAGCAGGCTCGACATGACAGGGGCATGGAGTTGGCCCTTACGATGGTTGCTGCTCGACCAGTGGTCCATCAGCCGAGGACACCGGGGATAGAGCAGTTTCAGAAGATGAGCCCCGGAGACTTTCTGGGGACAGAGGGGATCCTATATGCCGATGAGTGGATCGAGCATATAGAGGAGATCTTCCGCCTGGCCAGGATACCAGCAGATCTCCAGATTGAGGCCGCAGCTAGCCGGATGCGAGATCTTGCTCGTACCTGGTATCAGTCAGACCCCAGGATGGGGGTAGCTGGGCAGACTTGGGAGCAGTTCAAGGGCTTCTTCAAGAAGAAGTTCTTCCCAGATTCAGCACTCAGAGCCTTGGAGTCGCAGTTCG
The DNA here is from genome assembly GCA_029216955.1 of Iris pallida. Lineage (NCBI taxonomy): Eukaryota > Viridiplantae > Streptophyta > Magnoliopsida > Asparagales > Iridaceae > Iris > Iris pallida. The sequence continues at coordinate 18,228,177 of JANAVB010021796.1, read as the reverse complement.
AGAGCCTAGTCCAGGGGAGTCTTTCAGTGGAGGAGTACGCAGGGGAGTTCGGCCGCCTCGGCAGGTTCGTAGAGGGCTTGAACGAGATGGCGAAGGCCCAGAGGTTTCGGAAGGGTCTAGTCAAGGAGGTCAAGTCCTTAACCAAGGGCAACAGGGATGCCACATTCGAGGAGATTTTGACGGAAGCCTTGTTGGCAGAGGATGAGCTTGAGCTTAGGTTCAAGAGGGGGCGAGACCCAGTTGGGGACAGCAGCAGCGGAGGCCAGACCAAGAGGCCCCACTTTCAGCACCAGCAGCTGAGGCAGTTTCAGCCGCAGCCGATCCAGCAGAGGCCAGTTCATCAGCAGCCACAGTCGAGACAGCACCAGCAGGGTCAGAGACAGGGTGTTACTTGTGCCTACTGCAAGAAGCCTGGGCACATCTTCAATGAGTGCCGAAAGAGGCTGGGCCAGTACCTGGTGTGTGGTTCAGCAGACCACCAGATGAGGGAGTGCCGCATAGCACGAGCAGGCCTGGGAGGAGGAGCGAGGGCTCCAGCAGGCCAGCAAAGGGGACCAGTCCTGCAGACGCAGCAGCAGAGGTTCGTCCAGCACCAGCAGCAGGCCAGGGGAGGCCAGCAGGGGCGAGAATTCACCATGGCAGCAGAGGATGCGGAGGCCATCGGAGAGCTGATTGCAGGTTCGATTCTTTTCGACTCCAGTCCGGCTTTTACATTATTCGATTTCGGTGCTTCGCATAGCTTCATATCAGTATCATTTGCAATTAGACACGGTATCGTAGCTGAATCGTTGCCTAGGACTTACAAGATCACGACCGGGGGTGGCATTATCCTCGTGAGTGATGTTTGTAAGGGTCGGAGAGTAGTTTTGGGAGGCCTTGAGTTGGAGGTGAGCCTGCTCGTAATGCCATTGTCGAACTACGATATAGTACTAGGCATGGATTGGTTGAGCAGGCACCACGCCAGCATTGATTGCAGAGGGGGTAGAGTTCTCTTCAGAGCGTCGGAGGAGCCAGAGTTCGAGTACTCCAGGCGTCAGGCAGAGCAGAGCAGCGGAGTCTTCTGTGGAGTCTCGGTCGAGGAGCAGGCGATTCCACACCCCTTGATAGCAGAGTATATGGATGTTTTCCCAGAGGAGTTGCTGGGATTGTCACCAGACAGAGACATAGAGTTCTCGATAGGCTTGGTTCTAAGAGCGGAGCCCATCTCTCAGCATGTCTATCGGGTGAACAACAGCGAGCTGGTGGAGCTGAAGAAGCAGGTGGATGAGCTACAGGACAAGGGCTTCATCCGCTCGAGTTCGTCGCCATGGGGTGAACCAGTGTTGTTTGTACCGAAGAAGGATGGGTCAGTACGGATGTGTATTGACTATAGGGCACTCAACAACCTCACGATCAAGAACAAATGCCCACTGCCGCGGATCGACGATCTTTTTGACCAGTTGAGCAGAGCTCGGGTATTTTCCAAGATTGATCTGAGGTCGAGATATCACCAGGTGAAGGTGAAGGGGGAGGATATTCCCAAGACCGCTTTCAGGACGCGGTACGGGCAGTTTGAGTTTTTGGTTATGCCGTTTGGGCTAACCAATGTACCAGCAGTATTTATAAACCTTATGAACAAGGTATTCCGCCAGTATCTGGATCAGTTTGTGGTGGTGTTCATTGACGACATCTTGATATATTCTAAGACTGAGGAGGAGCACGAGGAGCATTTGAGGATAGTGCTGGAGATTCTCAGGAAGGAGCAGCTTTACGGGAAGCTCTCCAAGTGTGAGTTCTTCTTAGACCGGGTAGACTTCTTGGGGCATGTGGTGACTGGAGATGGTATCTCAGTTGACCCCAAGAAGATTGTAGCAGTTGAGGCATGGACAGCGCCGACTTCAGTTGCAGAGATCAGGAGTTTCCTGGGGCTGGCAGGATATTATCGGAGATTTGTGCAGGATTTCTTCTAGGTTGCCGAGCCGTTGACTCGGTTGACCCAAAAGGATGCTGAGTATGTTTGGTCAGAGGAGTGTCAAGCAGCTTTTGATAAGTTGAAGAAGCGGCTTACGACAGCTCCGATTCTGACATTGCCCTCAGGATCAGGTGGATTTACTATTTATAGTGATGCTTCAGGGAAGGGGCTGGGTTGCGTCTTGCAGCAGCATAGGAAGGTGATTGCCTATGCTTCTAGGCAATTACGTCCCCATGAGAAGAACTACCCTACCCACGACCTGGAGCTGGCAGCAGTGAGTTTTGCTCTGAAGTTGTGAAAGCATTATCTGTATGGTTAGAGGGTAGAGATCTTCACAGATCACAAGAGCTTAAAGTATGCGTTCACTTAGAAGGAGTTGAACATGAGACAACGCAGATGGCTAGAGTTGATGAAGGATTTTGACATCCTACTTCAGTATCACCCAGGGAAGGCCAACGTGGTTGTCGATGCCTTGAGTAGGTATCCGACAGCCATGTGTTTGACCATGGATCGGCATTTGCTTGCAGACTTGGAGAGCCTTAGGATTGAGGTGATCCTGCCCGGAGTGCAGATGCAGATGTGGGGCATGCAGATTCAGTCAGACTTGGTGGAGAGGATCAAATTGGCACAGTTTGATGACGTTGCTCTGCGGTGTCTCCGAGAGCAGGTTCGGACAGGATTGCTGGAGGGCGAGTTTTCTCTTGCAGAGGATGGTGCCTTGAGGCACGGTTCCAGGTTATGTGTGCCCAGCGGAGATCTCAGGGAGCAGGTTATGCAGGAGGCCCACAGATCTCAGTACTCTATACACCCGGGTACCAACAAGATGTACCGAGATCTGAAGGAGCATGTTTGGTGGTCAGGGATGAAGCGGGAGGTGGCTCGCTTCGTGGCTAGGTGCTTAGTCTGTCAGCAGGTCAAGGCAGAGAGACAGAGGCCCGGTGGATTGTTGCAGCCGCTGTCCATTTCCGAGTGGAAATGGAAGCATATCACTATGGACTTCGTATCAGGATTGCCGCGTACACCAGGAGGAAAAGACGCAATTTGGGTCATCGTTGACAGGTTGACCAAATCGGCCCACTTCTTGCCATTCAAGGTAGGTACATCTACAGAGAGGCTGGCGGAGATGTATATGTGGCAGATAGTCAGGATTTATGGGGTTCCGATCAGCATCGTCTCAGATCGGGATAGTCGCTCTACTTTCCATTTCTGGAGGAGTCTGCAGACCAGCTTGGGCACTCAGCTCAAGTTTAGTACTGCATACCACCCCCAGACGGACGGACAGTCAGAGCGGACTATTCAGACACTTGAGGATATGCTGCGGACGTGCGTCCTGGACTTTGGAGGTTCCTGGGAGGATCATCTTCATTTGGTGGAGTTTGCTTACAACAATAGTTTCCAGGCCAGCATTGAGATGTCACCTTTCGAGGCTCTGTACGGGCGTAGGTGTCGTACACCCTTATCTTGGGATGATGTTGGTGAGCGAGCTTTACTGGGGCCAGAGATGGTTGTTGACGCAGCCGAGAAGGTGAAGCTCATCAGGGACAGACTTCGCGTGGCGTAGGACAGACATCGGCACTGGGCCGATAGCCACCGGAGGCCGTTGGAGTTTGAGGTACAGATTAGAATAGGATTAGATTTAGGTTTGTTTGTTTGTGATTTTTTTGATCATGTTTGTTTATTATAATTAATTGAGACCTTGCTTGTGATTAGGTCGAAGACCAGGTTTTCTTGAGGATATCTCCGACTCGTGGTACGATACGTTTTGGTGGAGGCGGGAAGCTTAGCCCGTGCTTCATCGGCCCTTTCGTTATCAGCGGGAGAGTCGGTGACGTTGCATACAGGCTAGACTTGTCGCCTGTGCTAGTGGGGATCCACAACGTATTCCATGTATCACAGTTGAGATGGTACGTGGCTAACCCTAGCCATGTGCTCGATCATTCAGAGATTGAGGTTGGGCCTTCTCTCAGCTATCCAGAGCAGCTAGTGGAGATTCTGGATCGACGGAAGAAAGTTCTGAGGAACCAGGTGATACCCTTGGTACGCGTCGCATGGAGGCATCATTCTCCAGGAGAGTCTACCTGTGAGCGGGAGGATGAGATGCGCGAGCGATACCCTTATCTTTTTGGACCGTGAGGTATACTTTCTATCCTTCTCATCAGTTGCATTTTGCCTTTCAATTTCGAGGACGAAATTCTTTTAAGGAGGGTAGATTTGTCACTACCACATTTCTAGTGTGAGGATATTTTTGTCATTTTTGGGGTTATTTGAATTTATAGGAATTTTTAGGAATTATTTTGGAATTGTTTGGATGAGGGTTGACTAGGTTGACTTTGACTAGTTTTGACCCTTGTAGACCAACCTAGAAGCTAACCCTAGTTAGTATGGACTTGGTTAGGTTATATGACTCTAGTCTAGCCTAAGCTAACCCTTAGTTTGGTCAATAGACTCTAGTTAGCAATAGGAATTAGAAAGTCATAAGTCATGACTTATGATTTAGAACCATTGATAAATCAACTTAACTCATAGCCTTGTAGATTGGCCCAAAGCCCAAGAAATTACAAAACCCTAGCCCTAGACTTATGTGGCCGGCCACCATATCCTCATTGGGAACCCCACTCTATAAATACTCTCTTAGTTTTAGGGTTGCCTCTTTTAGGAAAGATCAAGTTTAGAAAGAGGTTTGTTCCTACTTCATTTAATCCATAGAAATTCCATTTCATGTCCTTTTTCATTCAAATCTCTTCCATTAGGTTTTAATATACCTATACTTGCTGTTATTGGAGTTTTATTTTAGTTTGATATTGATTTGTTGGATTGGGATATCAAGGAGAGGAGCTCTACAAAGGGGGATTTTCTAGAAAGTTCATCTATAGGTAACTTCTTCAATACTCATTGAAATTTCGATTTCTTTATACATTTAGGAAGCCCTAGGAGTCCCCTAGGTGGTTGCATTGGTTTCGTATCGAGTTTCATAGGTTTTGTGTCCGTTTCGGACACGTATCAGCGTGTACTTGAATGTGTTCGACGAAGGCATTTCGTTTGATTTTGTGAATTGTTTTTTAATAGAAAGTTAGGTATTGATCTCGCTTACATGTTTCTATTGCACTAAGCATACTTTCGTGTCATGTCGAGTCGACACAGGCGCGTGGACACGCAGTGCCCACATGCGCACACTGGCAGGATATTGCCCTGCTACTCGGGACTTGGTGTGCAGTGCACACTACACTTCGACGCACGAGACTCGACACACGTTTCGTACTCGTGACTGACACGAGGTTCGTAAAGTGTCATGAACCCTCGCGTCGTGTCGGACACGGATTCGTGTATGCACTGTTCATGAACTGTGTGCGTGCAGTGTGTATATGGGTTCCCTGTTTCATTCAGTTTTCATATGTTTTAAATAGTGTTTTTATTTACCAATTCAGATCCTAACATGTCTAATGATGTATGTAGAATTAGTTTACATGATTAAGTTAGGTTTTTATGTGGAAGTTTGGGATTCGAATGATAGAGTAAAGGCTTAGCTGATACATTCTGATATATTGTTTTTTTCAGTATTTTTCCTGACTTTTTAACCTCAGTTTTGTTGATGATTTTACTGCTAATTAACCCCCACATGTTTGATAGTTCACATTTGGTTTGGTTTTACAAATCAATTGATTTTTGGATGTGAGAATGGAAATTGACACATGAGTTGGATTTCGAATTCCTGTACACCTGATACATGTTGATACCGGGATTCATTTTGGTTAAAAACCTGAGATTAGAATGAAGGGTAATCATTCACTGAATTCCTTCCTTTTTAAAACTGAGAATGGCTTCAATAACTGGGATTCATTTGGTTAAACTGAGTTTGTTATTCTATTTTACTGAGATATTAGACAATGGGGTTGGTTTCGAATTTGAAATCTGAGAATTACTCTTTGCACTGCTGAAATTCAGTCACATGATTACTAATTCATGCTAACCCCTACACATTTACATTTCTGGGAAACCTTAACAGACATGCCCACATGCATGTCTCAGCCTTCATGAGTTTCCTGCACTGTCTTTTAGTTTCAGCCACTTAGTTCTTAATTTTCTGCTACACCACACACTGGAACACACAAATTTCCCTATACACACACACCCTCACTCTTTAATACACACTCACATGTTGATATTCACTGTTTTAGGATATCTTGATGACACACACTCACATGTCAAGCCATCTCACACTCTTGAATTCATGTACTCTCTCTCACACACACAAGTCACACACACACACACATGCATCACACTGTCCTCATGACAGTTCCCACACTTCACTACCATGCCACTTTCTCACATGACACTATTCACTCCCTATTACCATATACACACACACACACACACATTTGCATGTATGTGGTACTCCATGTTATACACACACATACACACATGTTCCTATTTCCTATATGAGTATATATATATAAAGTGTGATGTATATATATATATATAGATATCCTATCTATATGTGTGTGTATCTATATACATATTTAATATATAATGTATGTATGTTTCTCATAGAAGCATATATGTTATTACATGTATTCCTAAGCTAGACTATATATATATATATATATATATATATATATATATATATATATATATATATATATAATATATATATATATATATATATATATATATATATATATATATATATATATTTTTATATATATATATATATATATTTTATATATATATATATATATATATATATATATATATATATATATATATATATATATATATATATATATATAATATATATATATGTGTGTGTGTGTGTGTGTGTGTGTGTGTGTGTGTGTGTGTGTGTGTGTGTGTGTGTGTGTGTGTATTGTTTTAGATATAGATAATATCTTGTGTAGTTGTGTATAGATGTTGGTTGGTTCTTTAGGCATGATATTGCCTAGTAAGCCTAGATTGGTCTTGTCAGAACTTAGAATAGCCTTGTTAGACTAGTATAGACTAGTTTGACCTAGTTTAGACTTGTTAGACCTAGTTTGACCATAGTTGACCAAGTTTGACTTCTAGGGTTGACCAGAGTTGACCAAGAGTTGACTTTGGCCTAGATTGACCTAGACTCATGTAGAATGCATAGTAGAACTTCATTTTACCATTTTAGACTTGTTGTGACTTGTGCTGTTCTGATTAGGAGCCAGACACCACTCCTCGGACAGTACTTTCATATTGGACACTCAGATACCAGGCTAGTACATTCTCTGATCATTTCATATCCTGCTTAGAATTATTTCCTGTATTAAATTACTTTACTTGTTACTATCACGTTGGTCACACGGATTGGTACTAAATGAATCCCTTCTTGAGATGTTATCCTTAGGGAGCATCGGGTACTACATGTTCTGTGCGTTTCACTTACATGGCGTATCACTATGCATCACTGGTTCTTTGATCACTTGTGACATATATTCTTATGATCACAGAGTCTCCTAGAATCTCTTATCCCATTTATTGGGTATCCTAGAATCTCCTAGAATCCCCATTTATGGGACATCCATGTATCACCCTTCGGGGGCTTTGCATGGAATCATAACATAACCTCGTTGGATCCTTGTGTATTGATTGGGGGTACGGGGGAGTAGAAGTAGACATGTGAATAATACCCAAGTAGTATCTTATCAGAATCTTTTCTATAGTGTCTTATCAGAATTTCCTATGCCATTTATATGTCTATATTGTACTCTGACTCACTAGCCACTGTTAGTCTTTATTTATAGTAGATATTTCTATTACAGCTCTCTCTCTGTTTATATACTGCACTTCTTTTAGTACTTGTATCTTACTTTACTGCATGATTATATTTTCTAACCTGCTATGAACTGTTGAGATGTACTGTACTCGCTCCTGTCCTGACTGGACCTGTTGAAAATATTACAGAGGACGAGGAGGAGGCCTGTGTGGATACCTTCTACAGGGCAGCCCTAGACGACACTTGCGAGCTGGACCCTCAGGAGGACCCAGCTCTAGCTGAGGACATCACCCCCATTGCCTAGACTAGTTTAGTTAGGCCTTATCTTATTTTTCTGTTGTCTTGAGACTGTTTAGCTAGACTTTACTTCTGTTCAGGGATGTTGAGTTGTATATATTCTTTCATATACTGTAGCTGAGTTTGTACTCTGGATATTGCTGGGATATTATCTTAGACTACTGTATCATCTATTTTTCCTTGAGTTCTATATCATATCGTGCTATCTCTTCCTTAGTTGTGATTGAGTTCATTTACTGCTATGTCACCCCCATTCGGGGAGTATAAACTGTTTAGTATATTACTGCTAGATGTTGTGACCTAGGACAGCGTTCTACCGCCGACACTGCGACGTAGGCTGGACGTACCCACATCTCGTGCCCTTACTCTAGGGTGCGGGTCGTGACACTATTGAGCGCGCTCACTAACATATTGTCTAATCAGAATCGGTGCATGATGGTCTGATCAATCGAGTGCACTTTGGTTCGCCTTTGTCTATTATTCTACGTGGACGGAACATAATTAAACTTGTCCTCTAAAATTCTATCCACGACTGCCTTGACAATTCCTTTGAAATTATTCGATCGTCTTTGAATCACGTATTCGTATTCGATACCGCCTCCTTCGAACTCTATATTGCTTTCGCCTTCACCAATTCTCGAAGGACGAAGGCGTTATACTTGAAATTCCTCTAGCCTTCCTATCGGCTATGACCATTCTCACTCGATGTTGCTATATCTTCATCATAAACTACCCGGCCCTATCAAGACCCTCAAATCGCTTAATTTAAGTGAATCTATTTCATTCCCTTAATCATGACCCTCATTAATTACCCGTGACCATACCGTTTTATTTTTCTATGATCTAGATCGCGATTCTTACAGCAGGATTTTGTTATCGATTGTTCCCCCATCGATACCCCCTTGTGTCTTCTCATCCCCTACTAATTCTTAATTTCGAGGACAAAATTCTTTTAAGTTGGGTAGGTTGTAAAACCCCTAAAATTTCTACTATTTTTTTTATTAAATTTAGTACTGATTTAAAATTTTGTAATATACGTCGTGTAGTCGTATTATACGTCGTGCACGACCTTTTAATTCTTTTTCGAATTTGCTCGACGAGTACGAATATGTGCGAGAGTACATATTTTATAAAAACATTTTTTTTATTTTATTATACACTTTTAAAATATTATATAATTATTATTCTTGCTATAAAAGACCTTTTGTTTTTAGCAGTTATTAATCATAAATAATATTTTATTGTATACTAGGAAAAGCATAAACATGTATGCATTATTCGTGCCTACATATATTTTGTAATTATTTATTAGTCTATTTTAAAGAAAAATGTAATTTTCGAGATTTATTAATATTAATATTTTATTGTTCAAAAAGATATTTAAAAATATTTATTATTTTCGAAATTATTATTATTAGTATTTTTGGAAAATATATTTTGAAATTATTGTAGAGATTTAACTCTTGATTTAAATTTATGGATTTATTTAAATAGTTAATAATTGAAATTTGATTTATCCTATTTGATTTTGAACTAAAAATTAATTGAATTTAAATTGGATTTGTATTTGAATTTAGATTTGATTTCATTGATTTAATTTAATAATTATCTATTGGGGTTTTAAACTAATCATAATCTTTATCTTATTGAAAATTCCCACATCCTATAAATAGGCAGGTACTCCTCCAACTTTTTATTAATTTCTCCACAATTACTCCACAAAATAATTTCCACAACCATCCCAGCATCGTGCATCGTGTCCTTGTCCATCTTTTTCTTCCACTATTTTCATTACAATATATATTTCTCGCGTCCGACAATTCCGGACGTCCATCCACGTCGTGCCGGACACCCCCGACACGACGCAACCCCAACAGACACAACCCCCCAAACAGTACACCAAGGCCTAAACCCTAACCCAACACCACCTCCTCTCGTCATCTCCGGTCTGCGCCCACCGCCTCCGGCGTTTCCTGTTGGACTCGTCCTCCTCCTCTGCTACCAAACTCACAACCACCCCGACTATCCCCCCACGACCGACCACAGCCATCGCCACACCATCACCACATCGACCCCGCCACGACCAAAACCCCAAAACCCCATCGTCACCACCACCGTCACCGTCGTCACAGCCAACCCTCGATAACGACAACCCGACCCAGCAAAACAACCACCCCGGAACTCAAAACCTCAAGGAAAAGAAAATCAAATCAGACAACCACCTTACCTGCCCTCCTCGCCGATCCGGGTCGCCCAGATCCGGCGACCCCAACAGTTTCCGGCGCCGCCTGAACTCCCGAGACCAGCATCTTCATCGCCGCCCCGTGCGCGCGCGATACCGATCAGCCCGGCGCGCGACACCGATCAGCCCACCATAGATCCGAACCCTCCGCTGCGCCTTGCCGCGCAGTCCGCCCGACCGAAACCCCCTCCGTCGTCTTCTGCACTAGCTCATCTACGGCCAGCGCCCTACGACCAGACCGCGAAGCCGCATCCGCAAACCCTCACCGCCGCCGGTGCCCTAGCCGCAGCGCCGCCTCCGCTCCTCACTTCCATTCGCCGCGCCTGTGTCCGCCGCTCTTCCAACCCTCCGTCGGTCGAAAACCCCGCTCCTCACCCCCTTCCACCGCGAGACCCCGGCGCCTCCGCCCTCCGTACGCCGCGAGCGCCGCCCCCTTTTCAGCCCTTCCGATCGCGCTCTTTTCCTCCGTCGCCGGCGAACCACCCCGGCGCCGACCCCCTTCTCTCCTCGCCGCCTCTCTCTCACTCCCGCCCCCTTCTTCTTCTCTCACTCCTTTTTTTTCGAGAGGAGAAGCAGTCAGTTGACTGCTGCAATGGGTTCATCTGTTCATTTATTTGTTTTTTTTATTATTTGTTTTTTATTATTATTTATTTTTATTATTTATTTGTTGCTAATTGTTGTTTTGTTTTTGTGTGCGTTCTTTTTAGTTGTTCATTATTGTTTCTCCTTCTCTTAGTATTTAATATTATTATTATTATTATTATTATTATTATTATTATTATTATTATTATTATTATTATTAATATAGTAGTATATTTATAATGCACAGTATTTTGTGAATATCATTAGTATTATATTTATTTCACTATTAGTTATTGCTATTTGCTATTAGGACTATTGTATAAAATATATTTCTAATTTTTTATATTTTGATACAAGATGGGGATTAAAAGCCCTAAAATATTATAAATATTTTATTATGGCATTGCCTAAATGTGTGTATATATATATATATATATATATATATATATATATATATATATATATATATATATATATATATATATATATATATATATATATATATATATATATATATATATATCAGCAAGTTATGTTTTTAGCCATAAAAATATTTCTTCGTATTTTCTTATCTAGCCTAAAAATATATGTATAATAATAATTTGTTGTGAGTTCCAAATTATTACAAACTATTTTTCAAGTATTACGTAAGATATAGTTTTCAAGGATTATAAGTAGTTCTCTAAAAAATCAAATATATTTATTATTACCTATTTTTCTTTGTTTTTCCTCCTTTCCATGACCAATCCCATTACTACTATTCCTTCGCCAATTTTGTCCTTCTTTATGTTGACCCTAACTAAATTGACCGTCCTAGACCCAATGGAACTGTCCGTGCCACCACCCGAGGTCACCATGCATAGTCGTTGCACCGAAGTCACAATTCATGCCAGCTTGATCATTGCAGTACACCAGGCGTCCTACCAGGCAAGACACCTTGCCATTTGCTGTTTAATTATTTTAGCTCATATTTCATGCATGTTCATTATTTTTTTTATGCAAAATAAACTGTGATACATGGCATAACCTATTAGAATTTACTGTTCAGTTTCTTGCTATGTATTATTTTCTTACACATTAAACTTAGAGTTAAGGGACCACCCTTTGTGTGTTGCATTCATAGGCCTTGACACGTTTATACCACATTGTTGTGTGTCACATATAGGACTCGGACATGCGTGATTGGCTGGCCACCAGTACGTATAGGTCGTGCGTTAGGAAATAACTGCTAATAGAATTGCATGCTAGAAGACTTAGCAGTTATGAGTTGGTATTGGGCGGGAAGAACATGATTGGAAGTTGACTACCACCCTATCTATCGTAGACTCGCTCGCTAATGAGGAACGATAGGTAGACTATATGCTATAGACTCGCTCGATACTGAGGAATAGTATATGGTGTTGTGACTCGCTACTGGGTACTGTATTGGTATTTTCTTGACTTGATCGGGTAGTCATGCGACCATGAACTGTTCTTAAAACTGCATTCACTTAGAACGGTTAGGCTACCCTTATCCGTTAGGTATGAGTACCTTTGGTTTGGGTACTTGTATCTGACCATGGCTTGGAACAATAACTTGTCGCGAATTAGTTCGTCATATCTTGTCCTTGTTTGGTTGTAGGTGTGACTTACTACTTCGATGAGAAGGTATTGAACCTTGTTGGAATCTGGATACCATATTGGATTCATAGCATGGAAAGATACGTTACCGTGAATTAGTTTACCATCTCCTGTCCTTGTTTGGTTGGAGGGATGGTACGCTCGTTCAGTAGGTGCGTATTGGACCATATTATAATTCGATTGACTTACTTATTTGAGCAATATTTATTCAGTTTATATGGCATGATATTATGTGTCTTGTTACGTCCCTCTGAGGACCTGGTTATCTCTCCAGGTGTGTGCTCTTGTCTTTCGTAGGTATTCTAGCTCTAGCTGTGACCATCTCCAATTCTTCGAGGATGATTGCGCTTTGATCGTCTTTGCTTCGCTCGCTAAATTTATTTTTTTTCTCATGTATTTTTTTTATTTATTGGTAGTGGATTTGTCTCCGCCCAACATATTGTATCAAGACAATTCATTATCATTATATGATTCATTTATTTTGTGTGGATGAGATTAGTTATGGTTCTACTGCATTTTACAGCTTACGTATATTTGTTATACGGCTGGCATGTCTACGTTTCTAGTCCTACGTATTTTGGGACTGGGGCGTTACAGATGCTGCTATCTATGATAAATGGAGAAGTGTTGGTATCACTAGAAGACCAACAATTCTTGAAGCCAGCTTTTCTATTCGGGGATGCGATAGACTTCAAATCGCAAACTCACCCTAAGAAAGAAGCCTGGGTGTTTAAACTTGGAGAAAGGGCGATGTATCTCCCTGACATGGATAGGGATTACCCTCTATCTGCTTTTGTCCATGCTACTCACCCTCGTCAGATGCTATGGAATTTGACTCCCAGTAGCTACGGCAGGCCGGGCAAGATTATTTTTAAGAGAGAGAGAGCTAGTGAAATGGGATACCACATTAGTACTCCCATTGGTGGTGTCATCCCGTTCTCGGGTCTATTGCCCGGGTTCACACCAAGTGAAGACTCATCTCTGATCCAGCCAGTACAGACACCCATGTTTATCAATAAGTTCATGAAAGCTGTTGTGTTATATCCTCAGACCAACCCTAGGCTGACAGGATGGCTGACTCCTTATAGTAATAACTGGATTCAAATCAGTAGGGGTGAGCATTATTCGGTTTTGGACCAAAAACCGAACCGAACCGAACCGAATAAGAGATTCGGTTCGGTTTCAAAAATATTCGGTTCGGTTTCGGTTTTCAAAATACAATAATTTCTTATTCGGTTTCGGTTTCGGTTTTAGGTTTCGGTTTCGGTCCAAACCGAAAACCGAATAAGAATTATACAAATATGTAAATATTCTCAATTTAAGAAAATGTATATTTTGAAAATAATAATTCTATGTATGTGTTTTCAATTCTAACATTGATAATTTAACAACTAGCCCAACTTTGTGCATAATTTCAAAATTCAACAAATATGTGTATCAAAATTATAATTTTTAGTATAATTTAACCACGATTCCAACATTGGGTCCGACCCATTAATTCGAACCGAACAAACCGAATAAACCGAATTTATTATTCGGTTCGGTTTCGGTTTTAGCTAATTCGGTTCGGTTTCGGTTTTGCATTTATAGAATTTCGGTTTATTCGGTTTTGGCTAATTCGGTTCGGTTTAAACCGAATAAACCGAATGCTCACCCCTACAAATCAGTGCCTCGATCATGAAGCACTTTAAAACAGACCTAGAAGCTATCGGCCTATATGAAGCAGTAGCCTCTACAAGTTACGGCATACCACCGAACAGTAACTTGTTCTTGGTTTTATTGGAATTGTATATGAGTTCAACAGAAACTTTTGCAATTCCATACGGTGAAATGGGTCTTGCTCTACATGAGATGCAATTTATATCGAAGCTGCCAATGGGCGAATCCCCTTATGAAGAATATGTTCCCTCCAATCGAAAACTAGCAGAAATAAGAGAGAAGAACCCTGAATTGGTGCAGGTCTATGAAGAACTCATGTGCCATTATCTGATTTGCACCAGTTTGTATAAAACTGGGTCACATTTGGCATATGTAACTAAATGGACTACCTATTTATTTTACCATGAAAATAGGGTATCCAAGACTGAGAAGGGTAGGTTACGAGAAAACAAGACTCAAACCATCAACCCTTGCTCTATAATTCCAGCAGATGTAATCCAGGAATTGATGGTCTCACAGAAATCTCGAGACCAATATCTATCCACCAAGACTGGAGATATCCCTGCGGGGACTGAGACTTTAAGCTACCTGAGGCATGGTAGTCAGAAGATGTCAAGGAAAGCCTTGCTGGCAGGCTTCCTATCCCTATGGCTACGAAGATGGGTCGTGCCGGGGATCAGTACCATAGACAGGATCCACCGAAACGTATTGTGGCCAGCAGTACGTTTGGTGTTCAAAAACAGAATCAACCTGCTGTCGGCAATGGTGTGCCGAATAAATGCAGGACTACGGACTTTTGGTGAAGAGTTGATTAAATATGCTCATCACCGAGACAATTTTCCAATGGTGGAGCTGCCGTATACCTATCTGGTGGGATGGTTCTACACCACAATTGCAATTTGCTGCCACCAGGCCCTGAAGATGAAGCAAATATCTTCTTTCAAAAATTCAGCAAGGCCACATGGACTGCCACGACAGTGGCAGACACCCGAGCAGCGTTGAATTACTCTCATGGCTGGAACTTTTTCTGCACAAGGCCATCAGTTCCAGCCGACTGCCTCGACGTACAATTCGAAGACAGAGGAGAGAGGACAACTTCATTACCAAAACCTGTCTTCCAATGGCTAACGTACATCAGACCCTCCCATCTAATGTACAGGAACGAAGATAACTGTGCGTTTGAGCCTTATCTACCGAGTAGTTTCGCCCGCCAGTTTGGATATGATCAGCTTCACGTTGGCAATCCTTCTACCAGCTTTATCACTATGGAAAGTTGATTGACGGCGCGAGAGCATGGAGATACTTCGGCACCGCATGTACTGGTGCGAAATTTAAAATATCTACTGCCACCAGTACAACCGAGCTACGTATACTTCACTCGTATGCTCGTTTTTACTCATCTATCCGCTCTTTCGCACATGGTTATAGTATGCAAGGAAGTTTTCGATGGCCCAAGGAGGGGAACATCGAAGAACCAATCAGAATAACTCCTGACATACACACTACTGTTACAGATGAATTTCTGGAAGTAATCCCTACGGAAGCTGGAGAGATAGCAGCGGGACCAATAGTTATTGGGAAAACCCGAAAACGAAAGCAGAATGCAGCTATAAATCTTCCAGAGAAGTCACCAGAAAAGAAGAAGAAGGCTATTACTAAAAGACCTTCCAGATCAAAAGCCACTACCCCTAAGAATGACACTCAGGTGGATGGGCCGCAGCATATTGCATCTTCTTCAGTTCATCCTGGAGAAGGATCTTCAGCATCTCAACCAGCCACACCGGCGGTAGTCTTATCCCCGGGACGTCTCAGCTCATCGCTTCATTTAACTTTGCCATAAAAGGCACAAGACGTCGCCTCAGTACAAACTGTTGATCCGGTGTTTATTCCATCCGATGAGCCGGCTGTCACTTTTGATGATGAGGATTGGACTGGAGATTATGATGAGTACTTGGCACGTCCTATACATACTCCAGGTAAATATAATTTATACAAAATCCATATAAAACTATGACTTTTGCATATTAACTTATGTTGTTCAATTTTTTGCAAGTGTCAACATTACTCCAAAGCTTGTGGCTCCTCCTCCTCAAAAAGATATTTATGAAGAAGACGAGGAATCTGAGGAGGAGGCTTCTTCAGAAGAAGAAGAAGATGCTGAAGAAGAAATGTTACGAGAACCCGAAGAAGAGACTCAAGAACCTTCTATGGAGGTACAACAAGAGCCAGAAGTACAGGCTCGGCCAGAAGATCTTCCTCCTGCTGAGGGCAAAGATACAGTAGAAATTACTGTAGAAGATGAAATGGCTGCTGAGGAAGATTTTAATAAAAACTCAGTTGTAGAAGAATTTACTACAACTGAGATACTCGAAGAACCTGCAGAGCCAATAGCTGAGAAGGGTGATGAAAGTATAGTTAAATCATTAACTGAAGCTGGAGAAGGTATAATAGCAGCCTCTGCTATTACTACTGATCTAGTACAGGTTTCTGAAGAGACAATGCCAGAACCTGATTCAGCTGCCACAAATATCATTACATCCGCACCTATCACCGTTACCGAAACTCTAGTAGTTTCAGCTCCAGAGACGGCTGGAGCAACAACTGTTGAAGACCATATTCCTGAAGCTCCTAGGAACCAGTTAGCTATGGTAGCAGTAACAATAATGGCTTCACCTCCGCCTGCTATCAAAGCATCATCATCTGCTCCTAGTCTTCAGAGAAGAGACTTGGTAGATATCGTCGCGACGCCAAGTTCAATTGTAGAAATGAATCTCTTAGTTGAGATTCATACTGAAACCTTTTACAAGACTTTGGCGGCCCTAATTAAAATGGTCCTGAATAAGGGCCTCAATTATGAGAGCTTGAAAGCGGCGATCGCACTTACCATCAGAAATGTACCCATGTTTAATGATACGGTAAGAGCAGCAGCATTAGGGAAAATTGTGGAGGAACTTAAACAGCTCATCAGAGAATATCTTAAGCTGTCAAGTGAAACTGTTGAAAATCTCATCCAAGAAGAGTATGAAGCTTTATCTGCCGAGTACCTCGCTCGGGAAACGAGATTCAATGAAGCCCTCCATGAATATAGCATAAAGGTTGCCAAAGAGAAAGCTTTTTTGGCGGGAATAAAGCCTGAGCTGGATAGCCATAGAGCAGCCTATGACACCTCAAATATGGAGATTCAGCAACAAAATAATAAAATTCAAGAAGTTGAGGCTGAGCTGGCTCGCTTGAAGGCAGAGAGGGAGCAAATGATCTTGGCTCGGGACCAACATCTTACTCAGAGCTCAATTTTGGAAGAACAGGCCTACGGAGCTGAATCTACTATCAGAACCCTTGATGATGCCAAGGATAAGCTGATAGTTAGCTTCACTGGACTTTCTCATATTTGCACTCCCGAAGCTCGACGTGATGAAGCTACCAAGAAAGTATTGAGCTCTCGTGACAGGCGCCTGGCAGAGCTGCAAAAATTACTTCAAGATATCTCTGCTCCACCTTAGAAAAGAGCTCTTGTAATCTTTTATCTTATTCATTCTGTAATATTCACAAGAAATGAATAAAATATTTATTTTGTGATCCTATCATTTATTTTGAATTTAAACAATAGGTATGAGATAGAAAACACTTATCAGAGGTAATATGGACATGACAAGTCTTCTAAACTCAATAAATTGTATCTATCCAGAGGTAATATGGACATAATAGATAATGAAATCTTGTTTTCTGTTTAGAGTATACAATACTATCAGAGGTAATATGGACATGATAGATCGTAATAACTCAAAGAAAAATAGATTAATATCTATTCAGAGGTCAAATGGACATGATAGATAGAAAAAGCAGACTTAATATTTATTCAGATATTATGAAAACATGATAAATAATAGATCCAAATTTTTAATCAACTGATAAGATAAAAGATTAAAATTTCTCCCTAAGCTTAACCAAACATTGGTAGCTAGAGAATAAGAAAGAAATTCAAACATAATATCTCTTCAGAAATTTGCCATTGATCGGCATCATGAGTAAATCTCCATTAGGTTTAGACAACCTATAGGCACCATTAGAGAATACCGACTCAATTACATAAGGACCTTCCCATTTCGCTTGGAATTTCCTTTTGCTTTTATGAGTCCTCACCATCGGTCTTCGAACAGCTAGAACTAGCTCACCAACTTTGAAGACTCTCTTTTTAACTTTACGATTGAAGGTTCGAGATATACGGGCTTGATATAGCTCAATGTGCTGTTGCGCTTGAAGACGCTTCTCGTCCAATCCTTCAAGTTCTTGTAGTCGTAAACGATCATTGTTCTCTGTAGTTAGCTCATTAGCAATGGCTATTCGAAGAGACCGAATCTGGATTTCCAATGGAAGAACCGCCTCACATCCGTAAACCAGTGAAAACGGTGTAAAACTAGTAGGAGTTCGGACTGTCATTCGATAAGCCCATAAATATTCTCCAAGTTTCTCATTCCAATCACGTTTATTAGAAGAGACGAACTTTTTGAGAAGTTTGATGAACGTCTTGTTGAAAGATTCGGCTAAACCATTAGCAGCTGGATTATAAGCCGTAGAAGCCAGATTTTGAATTCGATTCTTATCACAGAACCGATAAAATGCCTGACTGGCAAATTGTGGTCTATTGTCATGAATTATCCGTCGAGAAATCCCGAAGCGATAAATGACATGGTGTTTGATAAAACTAACCACATTGGATGTCTTTACTTCAACAAGGGGAACTGCTTTCGCCCATTTAGAAAAGTAATCGGTTATAGCCAGTATAAATCGATGTCCCTTGACAGAATGAGGATTAATCGGACCAATAATATCCATGTCCCAAGCTTCAAAGGGCCAAGAAGCTGCTGTAGGATATAAGAACTCCGATGGTTGATGAATAAAATCAGTATGAATTTGACATGCTTTACACCTTCTGGCATAATTCACAGCATCTGCTATCATAGATGGCTAATAATATCCCATTCTTCGAATACGGTCTTGTAATTTTGGACCTGGTTGATGAGCACCACAAACACCATCATGAGCTTCACGAAGCGTTTGCTTAGCTTCATTCTTAGAGAGACAACACAGCAAAAGTCCATCATATGAACGACGATATAACATATATAGAGACGAATCATAATAAAATCGAAATGATCGTCTCTTAATTGATGCACCTTCTTTTGGATCTTCAGGTAAAATCCCATGAACCGCATAATCAATGAATGGACTTCTCCAATCCCTCTGTTGGGAACTTGATTCTGTAATATAACTCTGTTTAATATACAGATTATTCTTAACACATAATAAATCTCGGTCCAACAAAGTAATGGTGTTTTGTCTTCGAATTGGAATAGCCAAAATCTGCAGCTAAGCTAGCAAGAGCATCAGCTTCCAAATTCTGAGAACGTGGTATGAATTCAATAAAGAATCCTTTAAATGAGAGGACCAATTCAATTATCACTTGATGATAAGGGATAAGGTCAGGATTTCTGACTTCATATGTCCCTCTAACTTGATTAACAATCAGTTGAGAATCTCCATAAGCTTCCGGGAACTCGATGTCCAATTGTTTTGCTACTTGGAGACCAATAAGCAGAGCATTATATTCTGCCACATTATTGGAGCATGGCTCATTGAGAGAATAAGCACGGTATATAACCATTTTGTCAGAAGAAACTAAAACAATTCCTACCCCAGAGATGATATTGCCTTTAGGTCCAACTCGTGACGCTCCATCAAAGTTTAATTGCCAAATGTCATCTTTTAAAGTCATGTTGCAATCCGCAACTTCATCTGGAATGTCCTCATATAGCTTCGACGTTTCAGGTATAGGATGAGCTGCTAAGAAATCAGCTAATGCTTGACCCTTCACTGATTTTTGAGGTACATAGACCATATCATAAGGAGTGAGCAACATCGCCCAAGTGGCTAACCTGGAGTTAAGAATGCTTGGTTTTCTCATCAATACCCGATTAGGATTTATTCTGGAAATGACATGAATAGTCTGTCCTGTCACATAACGTCATGTCTTTTGAACAGCAAAAACTAAAGCCAGACATTCCTTTTCTACAGGAGTATACCTGTGTTCAGCTCCGACCATCATTCGGCTAAGATAATAAATTGCTTATTCATGACCCATATCACTTTTCTGTGCCAAAAGAGCACCAAGTGAATGATCCAAGGCTCGAACATATAGCAAAAATGGTCTTTCTACCACTTGTGGTACCAGAACAAGTGGATTTGTAAGGTATTGCTTGATGTCATTAAAAACTTTCTGACATGCTTCATCCCAAACAAATGATACACCTTTCTTTAATAGACGGGAGAAAGGTTGACATCTCCTAGAGAGATTGGATATAAATCTCCTGATATAAGCGATGCGACCTTGAAAGCCTCGGAGTTCTTTTAGATTGCGTGGAGGACGCATTTCAAGAATTGCTTTGATTTTATCAGGATCAACATGGATACCCTGAGAAGTGATGACAAATCCCAAAAACTTGCCACTGGAAACTCCTAAGAAAGACTTAGTAGGGTTCATTTTCAATTGATGTTGACGCATCAATTCAAATACTGTCTTCAAGTCTTGAATGTGATCATCTTTTGATCGACTTTTGACAGCAATATCATCTACATAACATTCAACTATTTTCCGTAGATATTCTTGAAAGATGCTGCTCATGGCCCGTTGATACGTAGCACCGGTATTTTTCAGTCCAAATGGCATAACCGTATAGCAGTAGACTCCAAGAGGTATACAAAAAGCAGTATGCTTTTCATCTTCTGGATGCATCTTAATCTGATTGTATCCTGAGAACCCGTCCATGAAAGATATGCGTTCAAAATCGCATGTATTGTCTATCATGACATCGGTAATCGGAAGTGGAAATTCGTCCTTTGGGCAGGCTGCATTAAGATCTCGAAAATCTATGCAAACTCTGACTTTACCATTCTTCTTCATAACAGGAACAATATTGGCAACCCAGTCTGGGTGTTGTTCTTCACGAACAAAGCCATATGTAATCAACTTTTGACTTCTGCTTCGATTGCATCCATCATGTCTGGTCGAAAATGCCGTTGATGTTGTTTCACAGGCTTGGCATTAGGAAGAATATTGAGTTTATGAGTAGCAACTTTAGGATCTAGACCCGGCATATCCTCATAACTCCATACAAAAATATCGATATAATCTTTAATCAGTTGTATTAACTCTTCATTTTCGTCTTCAAAAGGTTCTTATTGATGAATATTAACTTGGACATAGTTCCGTCTCCAACGTCAATCTGAACAGTCTCATCCTCTGTAGGTGGTTGTCGTTGTTCAAAATAAAGCTCCTACTGAGTGTCCATCTGTTGGGCCCAAGAGTCATTTTCAAATGGCTCAAATTCACCTTCAGTTTGAACCATATTAACTGAAAATACACACTCAGATTCATCATAATAGTCTCCTCCAGCATATGAGGAGTGGAATGTATCAGATTCGATGAAATAGATTTCTTCCGAATCTGAGGATTGTGAAGATCTAGAAGAGAATTCTTCTTGTATATCGTCATTAAACCTGTGGGACAGATCATATCCCAACCCATAACGAGTTTTTTGGTAGAACGGATCACCACATAATGGTAATCGTTTACCTTTGCCTTGATTGAGACCTTGCATAGTCTTCAAATCATATCCCATTTTCTGGATAATCTTGAGAGATTATTGACTATATTTATCAATTCAAATTTTTTCTTTATCTTTATCTCTAAGATCATCTGTCTGAACAACAGGGATGTTTCTAGCCAGACCAAACACAATTTGGTGCTTATTTTTCTTATCAGACGGAATCACGAAATAAGCTTCTTCGTGACGTCTAAAAGTTACACAAGCTTGTGATGGCGAGATTACAGGAAGAAGATAGGGAGAAGATATTAGGAACTTTTGAGCATAAGGCCCAACATCGATATGAGAAGGAAAAGAATTTTCCTTATGATCAATGTACAAGATTTCTTCTGTATTTATGTCATCTTGATATTGATGACTTTGATCATTAGAAGATAAAGACATTCTTTCAACAAATTTGACAGCCATATACTCCAAAAGAAAATCTTCATTGATATCAGAAAGTACAGAATAATCAATATTTACATCATTTACAAGTTGAGTACTACGCTTAGGATTTATCATTAATGGACCGTCATCCGTCTTCTGCGTAGACTGGCCAAGGTTGATGATCAATGGTGGTTCTGGATCATTCGTACGAAAAGTACGTCCCTTGACTTTGATCATAAGAGGTACATCTTGACTCTTGGCAGGAATATTCACTGATTCCTCAGATGAAGCCCAAGTTCTTCCTTTGACTTTGATCATCAGGGGTTGATCATTGACAGGTTGGGGTTGGATTCGACCTTTGACTTTGATCTTCAAAGGTTGCTCTTCCGGAGGATCTTCATTGATAGACTGATATTTGGCAGATGATTGATCTTCAGCTATATCTGATATCTCCTTCACATGCTCTTATTTGTAGAGTTTTGAGTCAGAAAAAATGCTTCAATACCCTTAAAGGAATTGATATCAGCAAATTCAGTCTTCACAATCCCTTGTGAATCCACGTACTTGAAGCATTAGTGGAGAGTTGAAGGTACAATGTTATGCTCATGTATCCACGACCTTCCAAGAAGGATGTTGTAGGATACGTCTGAGTTGATAACATAGAAAGTAGCCATAGTTCGAAGATCACCAATCTGAATCTTTAAACGAATCTTCCCCAGTGGTTTACTCTTGCCAGAGTTGAAACCAACTATTGTGGTACTAGTGTAAATCAAATCACTAGTAGGAATCCTCAAAGGTCTTAGCATACTCTGAAGAATAATGCTAATAGAAGACCCAGGATCAATATAAATCCTGTCAATTTCAATGGATTCAATATACCCAGTGTAGCACAAAGACCTGTCGTATTTATTATGCTTCAACAACATATCTTCTTGTGTGAAGGTAATGTTAGGAATTACCTCCATCATGCTATGACATTGTGGACACGATACTGGTGTATTGTCAGGACTCTTGAGTTGAGCTAAGCATGAGTCTGCTTGTAGCAAAGCCTCACTCAGAGTTTCGCGGCTTTCTTTTGAAAGGCGAAGCAGCTCGAATATAGAGAGTCTAGCCGGAGTATTGGCTAACTGGGCTAGAATATCAAATTTGTAGGGTTTCATCACCACCCTTTGATTTGAAGTAGATTTCAAGGGAACGTCAAAGCATACTGCTTTCTGTTTCCCTTTCTCAACCATCGATGGTTTAGCAGGAACAGGAGATGGTTGAACTGGGATCGTTTCTATAACAACCTCTACTTCTTTGGAAGATCCCTCGTAATCTTTGTGGTATTCTTTTGCAGATCTCGTACCAGCAAAGCTTTCTTCTTCAGAATCATGAGAAGGAAGTACCATATTACAAGATTTAGTCTTCTTTCCCTTAGCCTTCTTCTTGCGAGGATTTTTAAGAGAAAACTCAGAACCCAAACCAACAGTGGATTTTTGACTTTGAATCTGTAAAGAAAGTCGCATTCCTTTATCATAGTTCAAACCCTCTGTCTTTTGAAAGTCATAACCCATCTTTTTTATGAGATGGACTGATTGTTGACTGTACAAGTGAATAGATAGCGGACTTTCACTGGGTGGTTGGACAGAGGAAGAGGAAGCAGAGATCTCTGTAACCACAGGAGAAAAAGAAGGCAAAGAGACTTTCGAAGGAGGAATAAAAATCTCTGTAGCCATAGAAGAAGGAGGAATACTCGAGATAGAAGAAAAGATCCCTGTAGGAGCTTTCTCATAAGCAGCGAAGACTTGTTGTGCCCTATATAAAGGAACACTATTCATAGCTAACCACTACTGATGAGTGAGTTTGAGCTTGGTAGGAGGAGCTAAATTTGGAGGACATATGTTCAAACCTTTCAGCCTATCCTCCAAAGGAATGACATCCCAAAGATGATCCAAATCATCAGGATCTAGAATAATATGAGAAATCATGTTGCAGGTTTTAACTTTTCTACCTTTCTTGGATTTTGAAGTTTTACCTTCATCCTTCATTTCAGGTACTAAGTCAGGATGTACCCACATGATTTCACCATTCTTTAATGTGAGAGGCAACAATCTTTCATTTTCCTCTCTGGCAGGCGGGATATTCACAATCTTCATCGTCGCCTTCGGAACTGGGACAATCCCATCTGGGACTTGCTGTGGAGGAAGACCTCCAAATTGAAGAAAAACCATATTGGTTGTGACTGTATGCTCATCATTAGTTAAAGCGATGGCATTGGCATTTATCAGCTCCTGAATTTTCTTCTTCAGAACATAACAAGCCTTGGTAGGATGATTGATGTATCTGTGATATATACAATATTTGGGATTGTCAGTCAGATTAACCTCATTAGGCCTTTTTGGCTCCGGAATCTGGAGTTTGCCACTCTTTACCAGACATTGGAATATCCCTGGGATATCGCTCTCGTCAAAAGAATATTCTTCTTTTGGCTTAGAAGATTCATGATTATTCGGTGTCATTTTGTTTTTGGAAAGATTAACCATAAGGGTATCCTTTCCTTTTCTATTACGATTGCCGGAATTATTACCAGAAGAGCCTTTCTTTCCTTTGTCTTCTGAAGCGAAAATCATCTCATGTTTCCGAGCCAATCTACCATTAGTCTCGGCTGAAACTGCTGCTATGATAAACGAGGCCCAATCTGT
Source organism: Iris pallida (assembly GCA_029216955.1). Taxonomy (NCBI): domain Eukaryota; kingdom Viridiplantae; phylum Streptophyta; class Magnoliopsida; order Asparagales; family Iridaceae; genus Iris; species Iris pallida. Next base: position 18,203,375 of record JANAVB010021796.1, on the reverse strand, counting down.
GAATTGGGAACCCGTAAAGACAGCAATAGATGGTCGCAGATTCATCTTGCACGTATCAATCAGTACTGAATCTGGCATGCCTGGAGGCATCTTCAGAGTTGCCTGTCGGAAACGTTCAATGAACATCCGAGTATCTTCCTTCTCTTTTTGTTTGATTTCTATTAAGGAAGATATGTTCATGTCCATGCCTCCTTCATAGAAGCGGGAGAGAAATATTGCTTTGAATTCGTCAAAAGACGAAATACAATTGTCGGGCAGACTGCGATACCAATCGTAGGCTGAACCGGTTAGACACCCGATGAAAACTCGGATAAGAAGAGCATCATTCTTCTGTAAATGTACAGTCATAATATCAAAATAATTAATATATTGACTGGGAGATGCCTTTCCATCAAATAATACCATGGATTGTGGTTTGAACTTTGGAGGAAAAGGCACATCATTCCAGTGAGGAGGATAAGGTTGCTTAATCCCTAACCTCTGGAGCTGATCCTTGTGCTTCAGAACTTCAAACTGTGCTTTTAGCTCTCGCACTGCTTGAATAGCTTTACTGGTTTGAGGAAGTACATTTGATTGAATTGTTATCGGATGTACCATAACCCCCACCGGAGGTGGTACATCTTCTGGAATGATAGGATCTGGAGATGCAGAATTTTGATTGGTAGTAGGCTCCTGAATTTGATTATACAAAGGTATATTAACCCCTTGACTATCTAGAGTTTGTGCTGCTACCTGCACCGGAGTTATCACTGCCGGTTGAGCAACTTGCTGAGTCATTATTATTTGATGCATACTTTGTATCATAGCAAGCATATCCTTCAGCGACTGCTCAACTGCAGAGAGACATTGTTCTGTATTAACAGATGACGTCTCCGGTTCATCTCCAATAGCATAAGATTCAACCTTCCTTGAAGATATAGAGGGATCGGTGTAGAAGTATGAATCAATGCTATCAGTTTCGGACTCTAAGGACTGGGTACCCCCAGCTTCTGAGTCAGAAGTCTGTAACTGTCTCTGACTTCTCAATCGAGTATTCTGATATACTCCTTCGAAGTTATCAAGAAGTCGATTAAACTGTTGTTGACCAGGAGTTTGTGACGAGTTGCGTCTTGGACGTCGTCCTATGTTGGTATGAGATGCCATATTAACTGAGGTATATGACAACTCCTGTTCTTGATCATCAACTGATTGCTGAACATTGTAGCCTAACTGATCAAAAACTGACCGTTTAGACGTCGAACAGCAACACTTAATTACAATCTGGTGACACTCACAATGGTGATCTTCTTTTGGGAGTATCACAGGAGATTTTCTGTCTTTACGCTTTTGTACAAGCAACTCACGTAAATCAGAGGGAGTAGAGGAAGCAGTCTTCTTTATTATGTTTGGGACAAAAAGTCGTTTAGTCCCTTGTGTATAAAGAAGATTACTTGCTGCATTAGCAGAACCAAGCTATACATTTTTATGCGCTTGGAGTTGCGTGCGTAAATCCTGAGATTTTTTAGCACAAAGAACTCCATCAGCATTACGCGTAATTTATAGGTTTGGTACCTTGCGTAAAGCAGTGTAAGAAGGCTGTTGGTAAAGAACCGAAGTTTTACCAACAATGTTTCTACGCTGGTTGCATGCAGGTAAATTCACTTTAGATGTAAAGACATCATTGTAAATTTTATCTACACTGTCACAGACAGGAGATTTACCTTTACGCGTAGAGCGCAAAATATGAGTATCGGCCACGTCACAGACGGGAGATTTTCTTTTACGCGTGGAGCGTAAATTTTATGTGTATACCGCGTCACAGACGGGAGACTTATTTTTACGCTCGGAACGTAAAGTATTGGAGTCTACCACGTCACAGACGGGAGACTTGTTCTTATGCACAGAGCATAAATTTTGGTTTTTACGCGCTGGGCGTAATACCTCATTTTTACGCGTTGGGCGTAAAACTTGGAAATCTTCCCCGTCACCAACGGGAGATTGGTTTTTACGCTCAGGGGATAATACTGAAGTAAAGACTGCCTCGTTACAAACGGGAGTCTAGTTTTTACGCCCGCGGTGCATCACTGAAGTAGAGACTGCCTCATCACCGATGGGAGTCTCCACAACAGGAGTAGGAAGGATGCCTTTGCCTTCAGAGACAACAGGGAGATCCGAGGATGGTTTGGACTTGGAAATCCAAACTTTTCGTGCCTTCCGCGATTTCTGAACATTGGAGCAGTGAGCACTACCCCCAGTCCTGAGCATTTCTTCGTAGGCAGTCTGGTCGAAGTGCACAACCAGAGTCTTCTTGGTCGATCCGACCAACGCATCATCATATTGAGCAATTGCCTTCTCGTCAGAGGAGAAGGTCGTCCCCAGCAGAGTCGCCATTTTGTTTCACTTAACAAAATGCCTAAAATATGGCTTTTGAAAGAAAATTAGAAAAGTACAGAAAGTACAAATTTTCTGGGAAGTATTGCTATGGAAGTCTGATCTAAAGGCGATCACTTTGTTCCTTGGACCATACGATGATGATGAAGAGTACTGCTGGAAGATGAACAGCCGGAAGAACTAAGTCACCAGAAAGGTATCGACGCACTTGGGCACTGATGGCGAGGTCGAATGCTTTCCTGCTTTGCTTCACTCTGCTCTGGAAGAAAAGTTGAAGAAAAATGCTCTGGAAAATCAAAGTCTCTGGGCTCTGATCTCTATGTATTCTCTCCTCCCTCTCTGTTGATCGCTTGATGTTGTCTATGTGAAAAATAAGTCTATTTATAGACTTTACCCTTTGTGCGTAAAAAAGCAACAAAATCCTGTCTTTACGCTGGTAACTGTCACCCACGATGGAAGTCACCCTCTGCGCACGTTGACACATGTCCTATTATTTTAACAAAAATAGGGAGCATGTACACACGTTTCTCAATAAGTGTGGCATGATAGCCACGTAGACAAACCACGTTTTAAAGTAGTCAGGAAGGATCGGGCGTAAAAATGACCTTAAATATGCCTCAGGCGTAAAGTGGCAAATTGGCGTAAAAATAGCCCAAAATAAACTTCCCAGCGTAAAGTGGCTAAAATAGCCTTGAGCGTAAAACTTAGCCCAAATAGACTTTACGTCCACAATAGTTTTGAGCGTAAAAGCTCGAATAACTATAGTGCGTAAAAAGAAGTAATTTTATTGAGCGTAAAATAGCCTTCTCTGCACACCATACAACGAGCATCGGGTTTTGGTGAAAATCCGATCGTCTCGACTTCCGTGCTGCTTGCTATCAGAAAAATCATTATGTCAAATCAAATCTTCTGCATTAAATACGGTCTGACAGCCTATCCTCGGGCATAAAATTCAATGAATTACTTTGGCGTAAAGTGGCTCGCGTAAATTCCAATGCAAATAGCCCTGGCGTAAAATAGCTCTGGCGTAAAATAGCTCACATAGAGAGTTGTTTGCATAGAGTCCTCAATTTCTTTGACTTAGTCCATAAAGCACTTTTTACGCTCGTACAGTCACGTCTTCTGAATGGCGAACACTAGAGCGAGGCATTCCTTTTCCACGGCAGTGTATCGATGCTCAAGCCTTACCATCATTCGACTGAGGTAGTAGATGGCTTGTTCATGGCCTGCATCATTATTTTGTGCTAGTAGAGCACCGAGAGAATGCTCCATAGCTCGCACATAGAGCAAGAATGGCTTTCCAGCAACTGGGGCCACCAGGACTGGAGGGTTCAACAGGTATTCTTTGATGTTGTCGAAGGCCCGCTGGCACTCTTCATCCCACACGAAGGAGACGCCTTTCTTCATGAGATGCGTGAAGGGTTGACATCGTCCGGAGAGGTTAGAGATAAACCTCCTGATGTAAGCTAGCCTTCCTTGAAGGCCTCTGAGTTCACGGAGATTTCTTGGAGGACCCATCTCCATGATTGCCTTCGTCTTCTCAGGGTCGACATGGATACCCTGGGAGGTAACGATAAAACCCAAAAACTTCCCGATGGATACGCCTAAGAAGGATTTCGTGGGATTCATCTTCAAATTGTGTGCCCTGATCTGGTCGAATACTGTCTTCAGATCATGCAGATGATCTTCTTTAGAGTGGCTCTTGACGGCGATGTCGTCGACATAATACTCCACTGTCTTGCGTAAATGATATCTGAAGATGACGCTCATGGCTCGTTGATAGGTGGCGCCAGCATTCTTTATACCAAATGGCATGACTGTGTAGCAGTATGTGCCAATCGGAGTTCAGAATGATGTATGCTTTTCGTCGTCAGGGAACATCTTGATTTGATTGTACCCTGAGACGCCATCCATGAATGACATGCGCTCGAAGCCACAGGTGTTGTCAATCATTATATCTATAATAGGAAGGGGAACTCATCCTTAGGACACGCTTCGTTCAGATTCCGGAAGTCAATGCAGATTCGAACCTTTTCATTCTTCTTGAGGACTGGTACTATATTGGCTACCCAGTCTGAATGTTGTTCCTCGCGAATGAAGCCGTTGGCTATCAGTTTGTTGACCTCGTCCTCGATAGAGTTCATGATGTCTGGGCGAAACCGTCGTTGCTGTTGCTTGACCGGCTTTGTGTCCGGACGAATGTTGAGTTTGTGAAGTGCAACCTCGGGGTTTAGCCCTGGCATGTCTTCATAGCTCCAGGCGAACACGTCGATATATTCTCTGATGAGTTGCAGTAGCGATTCTCGCTCTTCGTCTGTCAGACTTTTGCTAATGAAGATTGGTTTTGGAGAGAAATCATCGCCGAGGTCAACTTACATGACCTCATCTTCGGTAGGAGGCTCTCTTTGTTCGAACCGCTTCTCCCATTGTGCGTCTAGCTGTTGGGCCTACGGCTCTAACTCAAGAAGTTCAGAAATGTCTTCATCTTCTTCATAGGCGTCGGTGAATGCCATATTGACAGTCCAAGTCTGCCTAAGCATGTCCCCAATGCTAACATCCGAATCAGAAGTGGGTGAACCGGACGAATGAGAGTGCCATTCGCATTCTTCATCTGAGCTCTCGGGGGTTGTCACAGGAGTAACATAGCCTAGACCATGTCTGGTCTTGCTGTGGTAATCCCATGGCTTTCCAGCCGGGACTGGCAATTGTAAAGGAAATCGTCGGCCGGTGTCGTAGTTCAGGCCTGGTGTAGCCTCCATATCATACCCCTATTTTTGCATGAGGTACTTGGATCGAGAGCTATACAGATAAAGGGGCAGTCTCCCAGTGTCGGGTTCCAGATCGACTTCTTCTAGCATGAAGGGCTGCAGATCATTCTTTCGGCCAAAGATGATTGGATGATCCTCTCCTTCGATTATGAAGCAGGCGCCTTCCACGGGAGTAAGTTAGTTCGTGGTATAGACATTGGTTACTTGTGTGTGTAAATTAGTGCCTATACCGTGTTCCATCGCATACATTACACGAAGCTTATCAAGCTCGAGGTAGTTCAAAGATAACCTTTTATTGATAAAGTAAGGTATCTTTTCAGGAGGAATTACATCGTCAACGGAAGGAACATCAGTGTACGCGACCACATACTTGGCCAGCTTTTCTCCTCTTCAGCTACCCCATGTATCAGTAAAGAGTGGGAGGATGATCTGGGCAGCCTGATCATCAAGGGTTCCGTTGATGGGGCCGGACGTGGAGTCGTCGGTGCGCTAGCGGTCCTCGGCTTGGTGCTGACTTGTTGGTTTGTCTCCAACTCCAGTTCAGTAACCCCCTGCGTTATTGAAGCTTGGGAAGACGATCTTGGGAGCTTGATCACCAAGGGTCCCGCTGGTGGGGCAGGACGTGGGGTTGGTGCCTCACTAACAGTCATTGGCTCAGTGTTGGGCTGACGCCCTGTCCTTGGCAGACGAATGACCATTGGCTTATTAGGAGAGTTTGTCTCTTCAGATTGTCGTTGACCGGCTCTTGACAGTCGGATTGTCATTAGCTTCATAGTAGGTTTCGGCGCTTGACCAGACCTTGGGAGTCGGATAGTCATTTGGTCTTCCTGTGCAGAAAGACTGATTGCATTATTATACAAAGTGGCTGTAAAGGGTGCAGTTTTGCCTGGTTTGCGGGTTTGGAGGTGGATCGTCAGAGGTTCTTCTGATCATGTTGCCGCCTCAGTTTGAGCTTGAGTATTTTCTTTGAGAAGGTGCCTCTTCGACTTCTCGTACAAGCAGGAGTCCGAGTAGTAGGATTCAAGCCCTCTGAAAGGATCAATGTCGGCAAACTCGGTTCTTACAAAATCGTGTTTGTCGACGTAATTGAAGCACTGGTGCAACATAGAAGGCACAATCATGTAGTCGTGTATCCAAGGACGCCCCAGAAGAATATTGTAGGAAGTGTCCGCTTCTACGACATAGCAGGTTACTTCTGACTGAAGGTCGCCGATTTGGCACTTCAAGCAAATCTTCCCGACCGGATAGCTTATGCCTGAATTGAAATCGCTGATGGTGGTGCTTGTAGGTGTCAGGCGATGCATAGGGATGACCAGGAAGTGAAGCAGGCTCTTCGGGATGATGCTTATGGAAGAACCGGGATCTATGTTCATCCGATCCACCTTTACGTCGCCGATGTATCCAGTATAATATAGCGGGCGATCGTGCAGGTTGGACTTAATGAGCATGTCTTGCGAAGTAAAGACAATGTTGGGCATTGCTCCAGTAAAAGCACTGTCATGAGGATCCTCTGCCGAGCTTTCTCCGGTGAGCTTAACTTGAGCCAGATAAGTGTCAGCGTTCTAAAGTGCGTCACTCAGTGCTACGCGAACATCTTTGGAGAGCCTCAAGATCTCATACAACGACAATTTGGCCGGTGTGTTGGCCAATTGTGCCAAGATGTCAAAGTTGTAAAGCCTCTCCAGTTTCTGAGGCGTATCTTTTCGGAGCAGCGGTTTGTCGAAGCGGGTCTCCTTCGGCCTAGGCTTGTCGGTGGTCGAAGGCTGAGGGGGCCCTGGAGCATCAGCAGCATCCGGCTGATGATCTTCAGCCGAGTTACCCGATGGGGGTTGAGTTTGTGCACCGGATCGGGTAACGACAGCTGTGGTTTCTTCTATGTCGGTTGAGATTGTACGACAGGACTTGATTTTCCTACCCTTCTTCTTGCCAATAGATGGTGATGCTGGCTGGATTACTTCAGATACTAAGTCCTGGTGGACCCACATGACCTTTCCTCACGATGTGGTGAGGAGTACCAGCTCAGCAGCCTGGTCTCGGGAAAGTGGAAGATTAGCGACCTCCATCTTCGCCCGGGGGACGGGTACCACTCCATCCTGAGTCTTCGTCGGAGGGAAGCTGCCGAATTGGACAGACACCATGTTGGCAGCTACAATTACCTCCTCGAAGTCAATGGCCAGGGCCATAGAGTCGATCAGGTGCTGGATGTACCGCTTTAATTGGTAGCAGTCTTGTGTAGCATGGTGGACATAGCGATGGTTGTGGCAATACTTTGGGCTTTCCATCTCTGCAGGCCGAGGCTCACATCTCGGTGGAGGGAGCTGAATCCTGTCTCCTTGTATGAGCATGTCAAGGATGGGTCTGACATGGCTGTCTTCGAAGGAGTAAGTCATCTGCGGCCACTGCTTCTCTGCCGGCTTCGGTTCGGGCTTCGGGGCTGTGTCGGCCACCATAGCCTGTTTTCCCTTGTTGTCTCGGTTGTTGGAGGGATTACCACCATTGTTGTTGTTGGCATTAGGGAATTTTCCCTTGTCCTCTCCTTCCGAGATGTGCAACCCCAGTTGGCGAGCTTTCTTCAACTTGTCTTCTGCGCTAGTGGCGCTGTTGATGAAAGTCTTCCAGTCCTTGAACTGACTCTCGCCCATCCAGAGACTGATTGTGGGAAGCAGCCTCTTTTGGCAGATTTCAATCAAGAAAGAATATGGATTGCCTGAAGGCAATTTTATCGCGGTTTGGCAAAACCGCTCAATGTAGTTCCTTGTCAGCTCCTTCTTACCTTGAACAACGTCCATGAGGGTGGACATTGTCACATCTTGTCCTACCTCGTAGAACCTTTCAAGAAACATGTTTTTGAAGTCGGTGAAGGAATGAATGCAGTTGTCTAGCAAGTTGCGGTACCAGTCGAAGGCGACCCCTTCCAATGCTCCAATAAACAACTGCGTAAGGATGGCATCGTCATGAGACAGATGGTCGATTGTGACTTCGAAGTAGGTGATGTACCTGCTTGCAGATGTCTTCCTATCATATGGATTGATGTTGAATGGTTTATATCTTGGTGGGAAGGGAACATCTCTCCATACAGCAGGATACGGTTGTCGTATCCTGAGGTCCTGGCAGGTTTCTCGGACGTGGAACATGGCCCGGAGCTCCTGGACCTCTCGTCTTGTCTCCCTGGCTTCGTCTGCCGCGGTGGGAGCCGATATTGTAGGAGGGTTGTTATCCGGGGCTGAGTTCGAGTCCGCATTGGCCGCGGGACCCAAGCTTGTTTGGCCAGGCGTTCTTTCTTGCAAAGTTGGTAGGGCCGCTTTGATCTCGTCCATGGATTTGACCAAGGTATGGAGTATGGCCTACAGGGTGTCGATGCATTGGCGATCACTGGGACCGTCTTGGTCATTGTTTGTCATGAACACCGTCATCACATGAGAAGAGATGGAAGGAACGGTGGAGGACATGCCCTCTGAATCATACCCTTGCACTGAGAAATCGTCAGGGTATGTAAGAATGTTATCCTCTGGTTCGGACTCAGAGGAAGTGCTACCCCCTGCGTAGGAGTTTGCCTCATCTTGGGACCCGTGGGCATCCTCGGGGACGTCTGGGTCTACTGCATCTGTGGGGGGAATTGCTTCCTCCGGTGCATCTTCTTGGAACGTCGGATTACCGTGGACGTTCAGATGGGTGCTACCACCAGCTTCGGCTACCCCCAGAGATGTAGATGACGAATCTCCAAGTGTTGAAGATTTCGTCTTAGAGCGGGTGCCCTGATAAACTCCTCCAGTGGTGGTTATGGACAGTCGCTTGGATGCAAGTTTTCTGGCCACGCTAGTTGAGATCGTCGGGCTGGAAACATTTATCTTCTTTCCCGCCTTGCCAGTAGGGATCTTCTGAGTAGAATTGCAGGAGGCGACATGAAGCGCCTCGTCTCCTGAGCTTTGTTACGGGACTGGTCCTGGCTGCTGCAGTCATTGGAAGACGGACCGCCGGTCCTCTTGTACTGCCGCCTTGTTGCAGCAGCAGTTGACGATGACTTGAGTGCAGTGGTGTCCATGAAAGGACTCTCTACACACCAAGCTCTCTTTCCTTTCCTTGCATTTGTGAAGAATCACATCACGTAAGTCACTCGTTTTGTGGACCCGAGAGTTCCGAGCACACAAGTATGTTGGTATCCCGCCTGCTCCCTAATGTGGGGCTAGTAATAGTACTTGCCCATGATCATTGTTGGGAGATTCTTGATAACTATCCCGTCCGTCGGCCACTGGGGGTTGGACACGGATAATTTTATACAACTTTCCATCAGGGGCCCGCGTAATAGTCAGCGGAACGCCCTGATGGTCAGAAGTTGGGACAGCTGACTGAGCTCGACGAGCCCGCGCTGTCCTATACTTCTTCCCTCTAGCACCTGAGAGTGCATAGTAGAAAGAGTCCAAGTTGTGCGTCACAGAGTCTGGCGCATCCTGCTGAGAGCCTATGGGGTCAGGAACGCATGAGAGGTGGTCAAAAATTGACCTTGAGCCGTACAGGGTAGATGGCTTGTGGCTGAGTTTGGCAGCCGCATAAGTGTTCTACATGCAGCTGGGAACAGTTTGCATGCGGCTAAGAGTTGTGGCCGCATGGGCCTCCTTCATACGGCTGACAGTTGTGGCCGCATGAGCCTTCTTCATGCGGCTGGCAGTTGTGGCCGCATGAGCCTTCTCCATGCGGCGGGCAGTTGTGGCCGCATGAGCCACCTTCATGCGGCTGGCAGTTGTGGCCGCATGAGCCTTCGCTATACGGCGGGCAGTTGTGGCCGCATGAGCCTTCTCCATGCGGCGGGCGTCCTTACGTGGATACTTTTTGGACCGTATAGAGTCCCTCTTTGCACCTGCAAGTCCAGCATCATAGTGTTTTTCTCTGTCGGACTTGGGGACAGCAGAGTCCTCTACGGTCTGAAGTGGGGCCGCATGAGAGCCTTCTCCACCGTCTTGGACAGCCGAGAGCATTTCTTCAAGAGCTTGGAAAGGAGCAAATGATTTGGGCCTCCACTCCTTGTGGGCCTTCTTCGTGCGGGTTTGCTTCTGGACCGGGCCAGCGCTTCCGTCGGAGAGCATTTATTCAAACGCCTGCTGGTCGAAGCGGACGACCAACATCTGTTGTGTGGAGCCGAGCTTGGCGACGTCCGATTGCGTCACCAACTTCTCAGCCGTGGAGAAGTTAGTCCCCAGCAGAGTCGCCATCGTGTTTGCTATTGATTATAAAAGAACGGAACAGTTTCATGGGAGGACTGGACTTTTACTTCACAACTACAAACTCGCTTGTACAGAAGAGAGCCTAGGAACAAAACCTTGGAAAAGCAATCTAAAGTACAATTATTTTATTTTTTCTGGGGGTGACGGTAGAGGCTCGGGAGAATGCTATCAACTCTGCCTTACTCCTTGGACGATCGGACGTCGCTTCTGCTCTGATGAAAAAATGCTCTTACTGGATGCTCTTTGCTCTATACTTCTCTTTGTTTCTCCGTCGCTCTCCATTCAGGCTTTTTTTGCAAGGGAATGGTACCTTGCTATTTATAGGGCTTTGTGATAAGTAGGGGGGCGTAATTGCTCCTTGAAAAGTGGGATGTTAGGGATTTGGTTAAGATTAGCCTTGATCTTGTTTGTTGGAAACTAATCTGGGCTGTTAATGTTGATTGCAACAAATCTGGGCAGTTAATGTTGATTGTAGCAAATCTGAATAGTTTGTTGGAAATCGATCTGGACAGTTAATGTTGATTGCACAAAATCTGCATTGTGATTATTTGTTAATAGCATCAAATCCGATATGATAAGTCTCGATCAATCTTCTGCCACGTGTTCCAACCGTCATTACGCTGAGGGTTGTACGAACGCGGGGGAATAAGTCTTAGTCGATCTCCTGCCACGTGTCCCTACTGCCATTGTGATGCGAGCCGCATAGACGGGGCGTCCTGGCAGAGCCACATGAGCGTGGCCCCGACTACCGAGCCGCATGAAGGTGGCAGCCATATGAGAGTGATAGCCGCATAAGAGTGAACCCCAACTGAACCGCATAAGGGTGGCCCCCAACAATCCGAGCTGCATAAGGGTGGCCCCCCACAATCCGAGCCGCATGAGAGTGGCAGCTGCATGGGAGGGTAGCCTCCAACTGAACCGCATAAGGGTGCCCCCCATAATTCGAGCCGCATAAGGGTGCCCCCCCCACAATCCGAGCCACATGAGAGTGGCAGCCGCATGGGGGGTAGCCTCCAACTGAACCGCATACGGGTGGCCTCCACAATCCGAGCCGCATGAGAGTTGCAGTCGTATAGGAGTGAATCCCAACTGAACCGCATAAGGGTGGCCCCCCACAATCCGAGCCGCATGAGAGTGGCAGTCGCAAGGGGGTGGCCTCCAACTGAATCGCATAGGGTGGATCCCACGACCGAGCTGCATGGAAGTCTTTGAAGCGATCCGCAATAGGGCTTTGGAGTTGGTGGATTGTGTCGGCTATAAAGATTTTATCTCGTCTTTCTAGGAGCACGCCATTATAAAAGAGCCATCATTTTACCTTTATGTCAGATCTGTCAATCCTTCGTTGTCAGAGCTGTCGCCTTCCTGTGTCAGGGTAATTAATGAGCCAGCTGCTCAGATTATTTATGGCCAGCTGTAAAGGCCTATTTTGAGCCGCATGAGGCCACGTGGCTTCCCCTTCATCTTTCTGAGCCGCATGAAGCTCTCGGGTTTTTTTGAGCCGTATGAAGGCTCCTTCAGCTATGAGCCGCATGGGGCTGATTTTTGGGCCGCATAAGAATTTATTTATATTTTTCCATGCTTCTACATCACCTAAGGGTACATGTGTTTCCTGGACGATGTACCCACTTGAATTCAACCCCTAATTGCGTCCGGATAGCCTGGATGGTCTGCAGGGCTTGTGGCTGTGGGATAATCTTACTGCATCTTGCTAGTAATTAGGCCTGTGATAACCCTAGTTAGTTAAAGTATCAAGCCGTACTTATTGCTTGGCCGTGATTGTAGGATGCGGTGTAATCAATCTAGTCTTGTCTTGATCCTGTACAATATTGTTATATGTCCTGATTTCTTATATTATCTTGTCGATAAATGGTGGAAGAAACCAAGTTCCGTTCAGATGAAGGGTTACAACCCCGATCCTTGTTTGGTTTACGGGTTGTAACCTGGTTATTTGAATTGTCCCATGGTTATCTCATCGTATATCACCTATCATGCTTTTCCTTAATTACTGTCTTTTATTATGTAATTATATTCTTGTGCTAATTGCTGATTTTAGTTTGTAAGTGAAGCCTCCTTTGTGGCACTTGCTCTTTCTGGGGTCTGACCCAGCTGGTTTTGTATGGCCAGATTTCGGAGCCGTTCCAGAGGATCTACCGACTTTCCAGTCAGATGGTGACCACTAGAAGGAATCCTGGCAACGAGTGGATTTATTTTGGCTCTCCCACTCTATTGTAAAATTATTCTTTTGAGACGTTTAGCCGTCGAGCAAGTGTTAGCTCGATTGCACTTTACGCACTGTCTGCCTAGCTACGGGCTGTAACATGATTGACAGATCCTAGGGTTGATCATGTATGACTAAACTCTTGCTAGTCCTCATATTTTGTAACGACTAGCTTAATGATCAGCTGAATATCTAATGTTTGGGACGCCTTACTATTGTATATTTGGTGATCGTACATCTTGTAACATTTACTTACTTGTTTGTGATTGAGACATTTAGGCTTGATTATTGACCGTAGGAGACTGATGGATTGTAGTTAAACCCTCATATATCTAGACATCCGTGACCGTATAGTAAGGTGGATTCCATTTTATTATACGTAGCTGGCTATGTACGCCCCCGCTCTCCATTATTCTGGTTTCTGGGGCATAACACGAATTTTTTCCTTAGCCGTTTATATGTCGAAAGTGTATTTCAACTCACTATATAGGTACATTTTCTGGTTCTACTTTTTACATTGCTAGTTACATGTCTTATCAGCTTTAGTTATCACTTGTCATTATCACCATGCTCATTTACTTTTACTTTCATGATTCCATGCTTGTCTGCTCACCATATTTTTCCTTACTATTTACTGTTTTATAGACTTTGTCAATGATTGAAACTGCTGTTAGAATGTACTCGTTCCATTCCTGGCTCGAAACCAATATTTTTTAGGTTAGTCGCGACAACTCATAGCATTAGGGAGACATGGGTATGTTGAAGGCCAAAACTCTAGAAGACTAGATAGTTGAGTTAGTTGTATTTTCTATTTTGTGAGACATTGTATACTTTAGCAAATGTAAACTTATGAATTTTGTAATCTAAATTAGTTGGTGAATGAGCAATAAAGTTATTATTTGTGTGATTTGAGCATTGTGGCTAGACAGCGTTCTACCACCGACACTGCGACGTAGGGTGGCTTGGACAGGCACTCGCATCCGGAAAAAAAAATGGGTACGGGTCGTGACAAGTTTTATGGTGGCCCATGCAGGTCAGTCTTCGCAAATTGTGCCAACTCATGGTAGTACCATAGTATTCGTACTGTTGCGAGCCTATGACTAGGAAGTGCTCATTCACAACTAGGATTAAGTTGATTTTTAGGAGAATGATTAGGACTAGGAGTCCCTTATTCGATTTGACCGTTGGGTAGTTAAGATTGCTTAGTAGGCCATATGATTTAGCCATGGATTCTTTGAATTCTAAACCCTATTAGTTAACTTGAGAATTTTCATAGAGGGATATACCGTTGTGTTTTGATAAGACGATAGGATCCCAGGGGAGTAGACTATTTGCTTAGTAAAATTAGCCCTCCTATGATTCCATTTCTAATCTTAATCATTCATGCAATTTTATCTTATGCCTTCCCTAAACATCGTCATATCATGCGGTCCGTATTACTTATTTAATTTCCATTAGCCACAGTAAATTGTTTCTCTAAGAATCAATATTTTATTCCATCGACTTTTTTATTTTTCCATATGATAATTTCGAGTCAGTTTTGTTTTATGTTTTTCCCTCGACCCTTGAATATTAGAGAAATAAAAGTTAGAAATTTCTACTTCTTTTGTGTTCAATAGTTTTCCTAATCGGTCGTTTGTCTTTCAAAAGGCTATACCTAATCGAACGTTTGATTTTCAAAACTGATATTTTCTTCAAGGACGATACTTACACCTTTCTATCAGGATCAAACTTGTCGAAATTCTAGAAGCTCCTTTGACATTTTGTGGATATAGTTGTGTCACGACCCGCTCCCGAATAATCGGACACGAGTCGGACACGTCCAGCCTTCGTCGATGGATATGACGAAGTAAGCTGTATAATTCTAAGGAAAACTCTAAGGTAAAAGATACATAAAACAACACAGTTGTATACACGTTCCCAGAACAAATCTCCACAATCTACCAAATTATACAATATCATCCGGAGACAAATCCGATAACCAGAATAAAATTATACAATCCTGAATCCTCAATACAATACATGATAAACTCTAAAAAAATCTGAGAAAAAGTCTAACTATATCTCTGCAATCTAAGTCCATCCTGAAATAGAAACTCTACCATCTTCGGGCTCTGGCCCAAGGTGGTACAACATCACCAGTAGACCTGCAACGTATCCTGTCAGAAAAAGAGCAAAGTACAACCCCGACAAGAGGCACTAAACAATGTAAACTGAAATGCATGGAAAATGAACTACAATATGAACTATGGTACAAGAACCGGAACATGAAACATTAGTACATGAATAACAATGAAACTATAGTACCGGATCCAGAAACAATGAACTATACTATCAGTGTAATCATGCATTTGAAATAACTATCAGAGTATGTGACCAGCTGGGTAGTACAGGATATAAGAGCACATGAATAATAGTACGGCTTAGAGTCCCACGTGCATGATGTGAGACCTAAGCTATTAGTCAATGCCTAGCTAATATAGGATTGGTCACATATCTGTAGTATTTTTCCACCCCAATGTACAAGTAAAGAACACTGAACAATAAACGATGAACGGTGAACAATGAACAATCGTGTGTACAACGTATCAATATGAGAACATGGAGCAAGACAGAAATACAGAGTAAAGGGTTCGAGTCGGTGTACTTGCCTTGGTTTGGTTGCACGAGAGTAGTAGAGCATAAGTCTGTCCGCCAAGAATTTGATACAAGTTGGTTAGATTCTAAAATGTTAATCTAGCTAATATCACTTAATTAACCAACCACTACGTAAATTAGCCAACTCTACTTCTACTGGCTAGCAAGGAAGCCTAGTAAAAAATAATTTAGATAATACTATTATTGTTTGAAACATACTAGAATATTTGCTACCAAAATAATATAAATGAAATTATAGCAATTATGTACTAGTTTTTAAAAATACCTTAGACTATATTTTAACCAAATCATTTATCAAAGGATAGCCAACTAGAAACAATACAAAGTCTAAATATTAGGAATATTTCCATAGCAACTTATACAGATTTTTGGCAAAATATTTAACAACATATACCAATTAGACCACAAAATACTAACTAAGTTTAAAAAATATTTCTAGTAGCAAAATGTTTTATAAAATATTCTAACCCTCTTTAGATTAAGACCAATGTTAATCTATCAACAATTCAACATAAATTAGATAATTTGTTTTTAGAAAAATATATTACTCAGTCAAATATTATATACTAACTAGCAAATAAAATTAATAACTTTTAGAATGTAGATGCTCAAAATAGGTATTAATCAATTTGGTACATATTTAAACTATTACTAGGAACAAGAAGTAATACTACTGCATGATAATAAGTAGGATGATCAAAATGATCATCATGCCCAAAACTTAACTCATAATTTACTTCTGTTCCAAATTCTTCTGGCCCAGTCTTTGGTCCAAACCAAAAGGCTAAACAAAATAATACAATGTAACCCAGCCCCTGTTAACCTATAAGCCATCCATTCAAACTTTTACTTCAAATGCACTGCACTTAATAGGTCACTCAAAACCAACTTCTCGTCCAAGCATCAGCAGAGTAAAACCCCAGCATCCTTCGCACAACAAAACCTAAATTTTCACTGGCCAACCCAATAGCTATACAAGCCAAAGTCCACCTGACTTAAACCACCTGTAGATTCAACTTAATCACAAGACTCCTCTCCTCCTTATCAATATAAGAAGACATGTACAATTACATTTGAATACTATAGCCTAACGGCTACCCCTCTGTTAACCTATAAAATCTTCACTGAGAACCAAAAGAGAGAGATTCTCAAAACACTCTTAATCAATTATGCAGGGAAAACAAAATTGAAACAAACCAACACTAACAACTATAAATGAATTTGAGAAGAAGTGAACACATGATTTAACATAAATTTATAATTCACAATGAACCCAACGACACAACATAGGCCTGCCACATCTTCTTGCACCCGACTCCATTCCAACCGACCCTGCACAGACCACAAGCTGGACACAATCGATGCTTGGAACGACAATCTATTGGACACGAACAACTGCAGGACTCGCACCAAGAACTGGACATTAAATAATCCACCAGGATTCGATCCCATTCCAGTATCGCACCCCTACGTCCCGACCTCAAATCTGACCAAGACTTAAATCAACGCAAGCACAAAAATAAAGTATCTCCAACATCAGAGAGTTAGATCAATACCTGCAAAAATCTGATCTTAAACCTATATATGAAAACACAATCCCAAGGCTCGGACTCAGCCCTCTCACGTTCGTCTGCAACCTAGAGTTCTCTGAAGCATAACACCAAACACAACCAGTGCATAAACAGGGGAACCCAATTTCGGATTGATTCATAATATGAATTGACAAAATATAAAGATCAGTCCAGAAATCAAGAGGATTAAAAACTCAAACTCACCACTAACACTCTCGAATCTAATCCTAAAATCTCAGGGGGACTATACAGCCTGTGTCGTCGCCAAATGTTATGAGACCATCGAAGAAAGGATCTGAACCGATCATCCCCGATCTGGATTGGTGCACAATTCGAATTATAGATCTGAGAAGAAATTAAGAAATAAACAAGTTTTTGGAAGAAATCACGACGAACTCACCTCGTTCAATCGATCGATCGCAACAACACAATGATCTCGCAGAATTTTCTGATGAAAACTGTCGAGGATGATGATTCGCACGTCTCCGGAGAAGAGGGAATAACCGGAAGGAGCTACGTCTATCCGTCGCTCATCGTGGAGAATTTACCGGGATCAGAGGCCGATACACCCGCAACGGTCGTCGAGCTCACAGTCGCTGTGACTGCCGGTGGTGGAAGTGCCAGGCCACCGTCGCTGTCTAGCTCGCCGCACCGGAGGAAGAAGGATCGCCGAAAAAATCCCTTGTGTGTGGTCCCCTCGTCGGGAAGATGCTCGTCAGCCGCCACCGCCCGCCGCGTGAGTGACCGCCACCACCATGGCAATCTCCTCAAAAAATTAGAGTTAGAGTTTGGGGTTGATTGGAATTTGTTTTTTGGGAAGGAGAGGATTTGGGGAGCTCTGCTCCTGAATTCGTGAGAAGAAAAATGAGAAGTCAGGGAGAGAGAGAGAGAGATGAGAGAATTTATATAAAAATTGAGAAATATTTGGTATTTACAAAAAGGACCTCGGTTAATTTTTTTATTGCAATCTGCACCCAAAACTGTTTGAGTTTGTTAGGGAGTTGGTTAATTGGTTACAAGGTTGTTACAAATGGAGGAAAAACTTAATTTTTTGAAACCAAATTCAAATTGCTCTTTTTAATATCCATTAAGAAAAATTATTTTATTAAGAATAGGTAAACCAATTAAATATTCTCATAAACAAACCATAAGATAAAATATGTTTAAAATTCTAAAATACCAAAAAATATGAAATTTAATAATTTTGGAAAAGTGGGGTCACAAGTTGGAATAGTTTTCGACGACTTATAATGGCAAGACATCAGCGCATTATCGCCAATTATTTGAATTATCGAGACTGCGGGCTCACTGCAGCCAACAGCGCACTGACGAGCTATGGTCCCTAAGTTGAAGTAATTTCAAGTAAGCGCAAGTTATCAAATATTGTTAAAATTATGTCTTGGCTATCCTATTTTGACCTTAGTTATCTATATGTCAATATTGGATAGATTAGATAGGATATTCGATACCATATTATACTTGCGTCATGAAACCAAGGGTTTACTACAGCCAGATGTACATTGGCGAGGCATAAGTTTTCGGTAAAGTGACTTCAAATATACATACGGTTTTCAAATATTATAGAGACTACATCTTTTTTGGCATGTGACTATTGATTTTTATGGTTCACAATTTCATGAACTCTCGACTAAAATTTGATTAGTTCTTATCCTTTCATCTCTTGAACCCTTCCTTTTATCTTTTCACTTTTGCGTATCGTTATTAGTTTTCCCTAGTTTAAGCCTATTTTAAATTCTTTCTACTAGATTCATAATCATACCTAGATTATGATTCTATGATCATGCCTACATAATTAAATCGTACTAAAAACGATTTCTATTTGGATCATCCTTACGAATTTTTGATCGCAACTAGACCATTTTGACTATATTTCGATCGAGTCAATTTGCATATGATTCGTGATTTTGACTCGATAATCGTGCCTAAATAATTTTGCCTAAATAAGTTAATCGAGTTAATCGTGCCAAACAAATTTAAATTTTGATCATTCCTAAACGACTTTGATCGTGACTAAACTATTTGACGATAATCACAATTGTGCCTATATTTTAACTCGATTATTGCTAATGTTAGACTTTTATTCTACTACGATCGTGACTATTTTGATCATGTTCATGCTCGTGCTAACTTTTTTAATTTTTGATCATGCTTGGATGACTTGCATGATTAACCAAGATCGTGACTGCATCTTAGTTGTATCTAAGTGATTCTGTCACGACCCAATCCCAAGATTCTGGGTCCAGTCGGATCATGCCCAACCTGCACCGTTGTGAGACGGCGGCAGTAAGCTGTATCAATTAGTAGTAACTCAAGCACAACATTCTAAAATACGGGAAATCAAAAAACTTTTATTTAATAATTCAAACACAATGTCAGAACAAACTTAAGTTGTACTAAGGTTTACAGCTTTAAATACAATGCTGACTACGCTACTAGTAGTTGGCTCAGGTGCCTCATGTTTGGGTTCAGCTATCTCCTCAGAATTTGGTTCGGGTCCGAAGTAGGTACAAAAGTAAGCTCCTCATCATCATAATCACCTAAAAATGTTGGTCTCCAGTCAGGAGAGGAGCAAGAACATACATATCCATTCAATATCTTAATGAATAATTAAAAAGAGACAAGAAGCAATTTTATAACATAATTTATTTTTGGTAAATAATAATAAAGAATGCAGTGAAACAGTAAATCTCTGGAAATAAAAATGATGCAATCTAACTAGCAATAGTGTTTGAGCGCGTAACATCCTGTGGCCGACTAGGGATGGAGGCTGTATGTGTTCTAGTGAACACGGTCCAGCTTCAGCCCAAGTGGGTTGGGCTTCTGCTATCCACAGTGAGGCAGTAGGGGACTTTGACCACATGTGTTAACACTACTCCCCAATCCCGAGTCAATGAGTCAATGAGTCAATCATGCGATCAGTTGGGTCCGAATAGGATCCCGTGGATCAAGTGTCGATACAATGATTCTATGATGCAATTACTTTAATTATTAACTAAAACATAAGTTTAAATACATATGAACTTGCCTTGGTTTTTCGATGCTGTAGGTGGAGACAGGAAAAGGGATCTCAGACTCAAGTCCTGAACCCTACATTTGATTAAGATGATGTCTTAGTTCCAATACCACCATTTCTACGGTGTTCTAGTTCCAATCTCTAATATTGGTCCTAGTCAATTTTATTGATTAACATATTAGTCTAACGATCAATTAACTCTAACGTTGTTTTATGCTATTTGTAAATTTGTATAAAAGATGTCCAATTGCATCTATTTTGGAAGGAGTAGATATATCGATTTATTTAGAAATTTTTGTGTTTTATACTGTATTTATATATAAAACTATATTTTTTTCTAATTAATGATAAAAAGTGAGATTGTTAATATAAATATAAAACTTGTATTTTTAATGCGTTCTAATTTACGCGAGAAAACCTTTATTTTTGTTTTTATTAAATAATGTTTCTAATTTCATTTGTTGCTAAACTAACGTACGATATTATCATCATAAAACATACAAAACACAGAAGGAGCTACGCTACCCCTAAGCTACACAATACAAGGCTCAGAGAAAGAAAGGAAAAAATAGGCTTATGCCCTTACAACATATTTTACATAAAAAGAATAAAATAAAAATCCTAAACTACGCTACGACAATCTTCTAAGCCGGGAACGGTCCCGTCGGAAGGCACGAGTGCCCTGTACCTAAAATATAGCATGCCAAGTAACAAGTTCTACAAATCTAAAGTAAACTAAAGTCGCAATGCAGGGACAACCAGAGTCTCAGACTTGGCCACGCAGTCACACGTTGTTAATAGCTTATGCCTTAACGTACGGGAATGCCTAATAGTGTTTGTGTTTCGCTAACGGCTCATTCGACCAATTCAGTCGTCGCCAAAGTGGATACGATAATCCCCAATGCCAACATAAATAACCCAATAAAACATAAAATAAATAGAGTATGTTTTTTGTAATAACCAGATTTTCGAAAATAGCCATATATATAAATATTTTTAAATGAGTCACAAATACTTAGAGTATGGTTAAACATAAATCTTTCCTTTTAAATCATATACATTTATACATTTATATAAAAAGAGTCCCGCTTAAACAGAACTAAGATTTCATGATTTAAAACATATATATATATATATATATATATATATATATATATATATATATATATATATATATATATATATATATATATATATATATATATATATATATATATATATTTTATATACGCATTTATATAGAAACATACTACAGAACTATATACGCATTTATATATATATATTTTTTTTTATATACGCATTTATATAGAAACGTATATATATATATATATATATATATATATATATATATATATATATATATATATATATACACATTTATATATATACGCATTTATATAGAAACATACTACAGAACTTTTTAGACCGTATATATATGTATACATTTTTATAAAACCACAGAACCAACAATACTATACATACATATACATTATATAAAAGCCACTTTGAGATAACAGAACTAATTCCCTAAAAACTACCCTAAATTAGCATAATAATATATGTACATATATATAAGCCAAAATCAGACCAAGTCTTCACAGAATAATTTTCGGAAGCCACATAACTAAACCCAAGTCCGAAATTAGTCTACAACAAATATTTAACCGGACATCAACACAAATATATAGGCTCTAATCCATAACAACGCTATTTCGGTCCGGAACCGAAATGACGATCCGAGGATCGTCTCAAGTATCCACACACGAGCAACGTAATAGAATCATCGAATCCCGAAGGGGATCGAGACTGCGTCATCATAGACCACGATGGGGAGGGACAAACTACTCGGTTTAGGAATTATATCAAAAGTTGATGACGGAATCAGAAGGGTGGCCTCGGACTCGGATCGACTCCGTGAAGCATCGTCACCGGCTCGAGAGTATAGGAATGCGTCTGGACAGCAGCGAACGACAGCGGCTAGGGGTGGTCACGGGACTAGCTGCAGATCGCGGACGGTCGGGTCCGACGCGGGGGCGGTCACGGGACTGGCTGCGGGTCCGACAACGGCCGCGACGTGAGTCGCAGGTCGCGGGGAGGGGCACCGCAGAGGCGATCAGCTATGGGTTAGACGCGGTTAGAGGGTCGGTCGGCCATGGAGGGGGCGGCAGACTCCAGAGACTGGCCGCGCGGGGGTGTGCCGACGGACTCGGAGGGGTCACCGGCGGTTGTGGTCAGCGGCGGTGTCACTCCCTATTCCCGGAGTACATATTTTTTTTTGTATATGGTATCTGGCACATGTATCTTGATTGCATGTATCATGTATTTATAACTGGCCATGGCATGGAACAATATCTCGTCGCGGATTATTGTGCCACCCCTTGTCCTTATCTGGTTGTAGGTATGGCTCACTGCTTCGATGATAAGATTTCTGGACCGTGTTGTGGTTAGGATTTTATTTATTTAATTAATTTAATTTGTTGTATCATGTAGCATTTATCATGTCATTAGTTAAAATGGTTAAGAGCATGCTTAAGATTAGAGTTTCCTTAAGCCAAGCCAACCCTACTATATATATTCTCTTCCTTTTCTCTTTCCTCATAACCTTTCATTCATTTTCCTCAACCACCACCATTAGGCAAGTACAACTTGCTCAAAAGTGGAGATTTGTGCACTTTTAATCTTGATCTTTTCTTTGATATTATTAGTCAAAAATGTTCCTCTCCTCCTTCACTACATGTTTAGTACTTGGTGTTTTTGATTTTAATGGCTATCTTTGAGTAGATCTAAGTTTTCAAAACTAGGATTTTATGGGTTTTTGTAGTTTTCATCTATCAAACTTGCTTATTTTCGAAAACTACTTGTTCCATGTTGTAGAGAATTCAATTTCATTCAGTTTAGACCTTTATTTAGTCTAATTCCGAGCCCTATAGCCCAAGTTATGGACATTGGACGTTTCTAAAACTCCATGGCCAAAAGCTTGCTGGTAGGGACGACACCTCGCGTACCTTGCACCTCGCACGCACCTTTTGGCTCGCGCACCTGGCACCTCGTGCACGCCTTTTGGCTCGTGCATCTTGCACCTCGCGCACACCTTGTGTACCTTACACCTCGTGCACACATCGTGTACCTTGCATCTCGCTCACACCTCACGCACCTTGCACCTCTCGCACACCTCGTGCACCTTGCACGTCGTACATACCTCGCACACCTTATACCTCGCGCACACCTCGCGTACCTTACACCTCACACACACCTCACGCACCTTGCATCTCGTGCACACCTCACCCACCTTGCACCTTGTGCACACCTTGCGCCTTGTACCTTACGCGCCTTGTACCTTGCGCCATGCGCCTTTTTCCCGTGCACTGTTTGTGCTACTTCATGACTTGCGTGCGCTTCATACCCTAAGTGCGCAGTGGCTTCTAGTTTCTCTTCCATCTTGTGGCTCGACCTTCATTTCCGACTTGACTATCTATGTGTGTGCTGGTCCTATGCGTGTACTGAGGTACAATCTATGTGAGCCCCGATGTGATATCTCATGTGTAAAGTGTTCCTATACGATATATGTCAGTACATCCAATGTCTCCAGCACTTAAATAATGAATGGTCGGTAGTAATGACGTAGTTTGTGTAGCGTGTTGTATTACACTAAAGAGGAATCCTTATGTATTGTAGTGTCCCGTTCCTACATCGTGCCCCGTTTTCGTCCACGGGGTGCGCAAGAAAGGAACACTGTCGCTATAGATTCGGTCGGGACCGATAGGTCAGAATCGGCTGAGTCGATCGAACGAAAATGGTTGAATTAAGATCCATTCCACGTTATGGAATGGTTTCTTCGAAACCAAGTCTCATATTCAGCGGGTTGCGCCTCGAGGATTGGCTCTGCGGCTGAATCGGAAGAGACCTCTCGTTGCTCTGATTTTCATGCCGTACTTGATTTGGCTTTGGCTTTGGCTTTGGTTTTCGTAAATGCATTTTTCGTGAATGTTTTTCGAATGAGTTTTCGTGACTTGTGTTTTCGAGCTTTGTATTCATATCAAATTTTCTTGAATTATACAGTGTTCTAATCAGTTGCTTATGCGATTGCAGGTAATCGCGTAGACGACGTCAGCGCAACCAACCGGTCGCTCGCTTGAAGCAAGGCTAAGGCGAGTGGCTGACATCCTTCGCCTCGTCCCTCTATTTCAAAAATCAATATGAAGTCAAATGAATGCTTGTCATAATAGTGTAAAATCAAAGAAATCGTGGCACGATTCTTCACGAAACACTTGCTATCAAACTGTCGATTTTGAAAATAGAAAACGTGTTTTCTTATATAAATCCACTTAGCCTATGCAAAACAATGAATGGATCGATTAACGTTTATCGCAACGATACGGCTAAGGAAGCAAATCGACTAAGTTCAAAAGAAAATGGTCATTGGACAACTTGTCGACAAGATGAAGTTTCCTCGAACGGTTGCCTAGGCCAAGGGACCAATTCAGCCCGGGAGGAACGAGTGTAGCAGTGCCAGCCTTTCATCGGTACGAGTTATGCGGGAACTTTCGCACAGGGCTCGCTATCCGACGCGAAAGGATCGTCGTCTAACCCTGCTATAGTCTGCGATGGCTTGACATTGCCAGTGGCCTTCACGCCCCTTTCACTGCTTAACAAGTGCACGGGACACGGGATGGATATGATAGTTGCTTAATGTTATACAATTTCATATACTTGCCTGAAAATATGTTGACATGCAATTGATCAGGATGGTTAGAAAGATCACGTAAAAGGCTAGCTAACATATTTATAAAACTTCTTGAATCAAATGCAGAGCTTGGATTTAATTAGCCATTCGGTAGTACATGTGTTCGTACTGATCCTCTCTCTTTGCAGGTCCCGCAAACCAGGAAGGACGCGCCAACTAGCTCGACGACGTTCGTAATTTTGAAGCTTCGGCCGTGCGTCGAATACTTTTCCTGTAACTCTACTTTTGAAGGCTTTCGACAGTCCAAGGAAGATGACTCAGCGTCCCTCCCATCTAGGTCACTAGAGTACTTTGTTGTATATTGAGGGTTGTGTGCAATGTATGGAACGACTATCCTATCGGCACTCTTTTGTAATTGAGTCATGTTGTAGTCCGCGCGACATGAGTCTTGTACTAGAGTCTGTAAAAGATGTTCATTATCAATAAAGAATCAAGTTTCCTTTACTTAATGTGTGATTTATTTTGTCTACGTACTCTCTTAGATCTCATGTCTCCGATTTTCTTATGACTATGCCTTGTGCGATCGCAAATTAGGTTCGCACGGCATCATGCCCGGGGGACGACTATCGATTCAACGGAATCGGGGCGTAACATGTATGACTCCTTGAGCCAGTATGGATCCCTTCTTGGGGTACTCATACTATGTACTATATTTAGGAGGATGAGCATGTGACCACGACATGTGAATCTCGAGATTAACCTAGGGTCAACTAGGCAACTAATCTGGTAAATGCATTAGGCGGGAAGAATCTCGAGATCGTGCCATTCTTGCCACCCCAGGTTCCATCCTGACATGTCGGGTTGGACTCCACGGACATGGTTTCATCCGCTTATGGTGGATGACCATATCCGACTCCTATGTGCTATGTGTTTTAGCGCGGTAGCCTTACGGGGGACCGGTGCATAATCAAAGTGCTACGTGTATATATATATATAATGGATTGGCTAGCCCTGCTGGAACGACATGATCTGAGGATTCCTATAACAACATTATGGGGATAACCCCGCCAAATATAGAAAGCCGTAGGAATGAATGGCCGCTTGAAAAACG
This sequence comes from Iris pallida, assembly GCA_029216955.1. NCBI lineage: Eukaryota > Viridiplantae > Streptophyta > Magnoliopsida > Asparagales > Iridaceae > Iris > Iris pallida. The sequence goes on along the minus strand of JANAVB010021796.1, from coordinate 18,177,742 downwards.
ACTTGATCGTGCCTTGTACCTTCTGATAGTATCCAAGGGACATGGTCTGTCATGGTGCGTGGTCCAACCCATGTCCTTGTTTGGTTGTTGGGTTGGGCTATCGTGCTACGACAGGCTGTGGACCGAGGTTACGGCCGGAAGCTTTTTATTATTTCTATTTATTATTATGCTTGGATCTTATCTCACTCTTTTGTGCTCCTTTGTGGTACTTGCTATTCGGGGCCTGACCCCGCTGGTTTTGTTTTGCCAGATATCGTAGCAGCACCAGATGATCCAGCCTTCTACCCATATAGTGGTGCACACCAGGAGTATGGGCACCAGGGACCATGAGTGGGTTTCTTCTTCACCGCTCTGATATCTTTCATTTTGTACTTGACGTTTAGCCACCGACACCTGTTAGCCGGATGTTCTGGACATTTAGCTCCTTACATAATTGTAATTAAATCAGACTGCAGCTGACTATAGTTATGTACTATTGACTCTCGGTACTAACTTATCATTTTGTATAGCTAGGCTCATGAATTATTTTGATGAAGCGACGGGGACGCCTTACTGCTTTGTTGTATGAACATTATTTACTGCTTCTTGTTTTGATTGTTTAGACATAGATGCTCTGTGAGACCATAGGAGACTTGATTGTAGCATGCACCCTCAGTCTCTTGACAGCCACAATCGTCGTGTGACATCTTCGTACCTCTCGTGGGATAGTTGGCCTAGTCCGTCTCCGTATTTCAGTACTGGGCGTGACAAGGTTTTATTGGTGGCCCATGCAGGTCTATTTTTCAGACTTGTGGGGTGTTGCGAATACAGGAGTCTCAATCAAAACATGTTTTGTAACGCCCCAGAACCAGAATACTGGAGAGCGGGGGCGTACATAGCCAGCTACGTATATTGAAGTGCAACCCACCTCGCTATACGGTCACGACTGTCTAGATATATGAGGGTTTAACTATAAGCCATCAGTCTCCTATGGTCATGAACAAGCCTATTGTCTCAATCTCAAGCAAGTAATATAAGTTACAAGATGTCAGAGCACCAAATATATAATAGTAAGGCGTCCCATACATTACATATTTGGATGATCATGAAGCTAGTCGTACAAAATGTCAAGACTAGCAAGAGTTTCAGTCATACATGATCAACCCTAGGATTTATCAATCATGTTACAGCTCGTAGGCAGACAGTAAATAAAGGTGCAATACGAGCTAACGCGTGCTCGCCGGCTAAATGCCTCAAAAGAATATTTATACAATAAAATGGGAGAACAAAAGAAACCCACTCATTGCCAGGGTCACGCCTGGTGGTCACCATCTAGCTGAAAGATAGGTAGATCCTCTGGAGCTGCTCCGATATCTGGCCAAACAAAACCAGCTGGGTCAGACCCCAGAAAGAGCAAGTGCCACAAATGAGACTTTACTTAGGAACTAAAACCAGCATATAATAAGAGCATATTAAAGATAATTATAAAAGAAACTGATAATAACTGGGCAACAACAGTGAATTGAGTACGAGGAAACCATTCAAGTAGCCAGGTCACAACCCTTAAACCAAACAAGGACCGGAGTTGTAACCCTTCACCTGAATAGAAACCCGTCTCAAATACTATTGGTAAGGTAAAACATGATGGGCATGACGTAGGGTGCAATAAGACAATAAAAGAAAAGAGGACACAGAACTGCTCCGGGAGCCAGGTTATAACCCTTAAACCAAACAAGGACCGGGGTTGTAACCCTTCGCATGAACAGAACTTGTCCCCTGATCATTATTGTTAAGGTAAGCATAAATAATCATGACGATATATGATAAAATAACCATGGGACTATTCAGATAACCAAGTTACAACCCTTAAACCAAATAAGGACCGGGGTTGTAACCCTTCATCTGAACATAACTTGGTTTCTTATCATTTATCGATAAGTAAAGCACAAGAAATCCGGTCATGCTACAATCTTGCACAGGATCAGGACAAGACTAGGCTGGGCTAGACTCCATCCAATCAATCACGGCCACGCAATGAGTACGGCTTGATACTTTAACTAACTAGGGTTATCACAGGCCTAGTTATTAGCAAAATACAATGAGATTATTCTAACAGCCACAAGCCCTGCAGACCATCCAGGTTATCCAGACGCAATTAGAGGATTGAGCTCATGTGGATATATCGTCCAAGAAATGCATGTACTCTTAAGTAGCTTGGTGGGTGCAACACATGACAGTGTGCTGAAAATGTGCCCTACTCGACGGTAGGCTACAAATCCCATGATGGGGTGCCCAGATAACGGGATTGCCTGTAGCTGGAAAATCTCTTTATGACTACTGGATTATTCTAGTTATTAGCCTTAGTCAAATTCAGTAGGTACCCCTGACCGTGGTACTCAGGAGTCCCTGCCCTAGACATGATGCTAAACAGTACTGGTTCATTTGTACAAACACAATCGTCCATGGTGTCCAGGCCATTCATTCTGGTTATGTCATTCTTGTCATGTCATGCTAGCCATCACAACAGCGTTCAATAGTTCCCACCATGCTTGATTGTCATGTCTTGTTATATCATGCTAACTTCATACCATGCCGTGTACAATTATCATTTCAAACATATTAAGTAAATTCGTGATTATCAAGTTTATGACAAAAGGTGTAAGGATATAAAAGGGTAAAGGTGTACGCCATAGGGACTCAAGGTCTCTATGCTAGGCCAAGGGGCCTCAAGCGTAAAATTGGCGTACGGTAGCAAGAGCAAGGTGAGATAGCTCTACGCGAGCAAGGGTGCATGCGGGTGGGGTTTTACGCGAGCCAGGGCTTTACGCTAGCAAGCCGTAGGCAAGCGAGGCTCTACGCTAGTGAAATTCTACGCGAGCAAGCTCTACGCGAGGAAACACTCGAGCAAGACTTTACGCACGCGAGAGTCTGCTCAAGCCAGGGTTTTACGCGAACACAATTTTACGCGTGCAGGAGGGCCCCGAGCGTAAAATTCGATTGAACTCGACGTAGAATGGAGTACGCTGGCACGCAAATACGTGTGCGTAAAAGTCTGAATAATACGCTGTCACGTAAAACATGGTCGTAAAGGTTAAACACTACGCTAACACGTTAGAACGTGTGCGTAAAACTTCATCTTCTCTCCATGGCCAATACAAGCAAGCGTAAAAGCTCATGAACTCAAGCAAGCCCGGTCTCGGTCAAGTCTCGATGAAACCCAACCATTCAAGAGCCAAACTGGCGTAAAATCGAAGTCATTACTACATGGAACTCTCCCCTTCGGAAACAACCTAGTTTAGAAGATCAAAACTATGAAGATCAAAAATGCTAAAAACTTAGATTTACATGAAACGAGCCATGGAATTCGAAAATGCTAAATACTAAAGTGTCTTAGAATCTCATAAGGAAGACAATGGAATAATAAAATCTGAGTTCCTCTACGAAGCAAGTTGCACTTGCCTACTGGGTGCTCGGTAGAGAAGGAGACGAGGAAAAAGAAGAGAAGTAAAGGTGTAATGAATAAAGAGAGAGAGAAGGGTTGTTGGGGGTTAATAAATGATGGAGGGTGGTAGGTAGGGGTTTGCATATCAACCCAAACCAAACCAAACAAGCCGAACCCAACCAGCCCGATGCATGCCAGAACCGTGAAATGCTAACTAACTCATGCCAATACAGAACTTAAGGCTAGCCAATCAGGACAAGTCTAAATACAGGTCCGAGATTACGTATACGTATAACAAAATACGTAATACGAACTACAGGCGTTACAACTCTACCCACCTTAAAAGAATTTCGTCCTCGGAATTTAATTAAGAGGCTAGAGAGGCAAGGACAAGCTATACTAATCACAGACAAGTTATACTAATCAGTCTACCATGCAATCACTCATTCAAGCAAGGAATCGAGAGCATAAGGCATAAGGAAGACATTATACCTTATGAGTCAAATAGGTCGTGATATCGCGATCGGATATCATCCTCACGCTCCCACGTTGACTCACTCAAAGAGTGATGACCCTAAGCAACACGGACTAACTTAATAGTCTTGTTCTTGAGTATCTTCTCTTTTCGGTCCAATATAGATACGGGCCTCTCCTCATACGAAAGGTTGGTACCAATAACCAATTCCGAATGATCCACGGTGTGGCTCGGGTCTGGGATATACCGTCGTAGTTTGGATATATGGAACACGTCATGCACCTCACATAGCAACGGTGGAAGAGCGAGACGATAGGATACATCACCTACTCGCTCCAGAATATCGAACGGTCCTATGTACCTAGGACTACGCTTTTCCCGCACGCCGAAACAAATGACGCCACGGTTAAGCAAAATCCTCAGGAATACATGGTCGCCGACCGAGAATTCAAGGGGGCGCCGATGAGAATCGGCCCAATGGCGCTGGCGATCTTGGTCAAGTCGAAGATGATCTATGACTCTTCTGACCACCTCAATAGTTTGAGTAATCATTTCCGAACCGAGCATCTGCCTCTCTCCAATATTGTCCCATGCTAGCGGGGATCGGCACTTCCTACCATATAGTGCCTCGAACGGTGCCATCTGGATACTGGCCTGGAAACTGTTATTGTACGAGAACTCCACCAGGTGCAGGTGATCTTCCTACGAACCACCAAAGTCGAGGGTACAAGACCGCAACATATCTTCCAAGGTTCGTATGGTACGCTCTGACTGACCATCTGTTTGCGGATGATAAGCTGAACTGAACTGGAGGTGAGTTCCCAAACTCTCCTGCAGACTACGCTAAAAGTGTGACATAAATCTTGAATCTCTGTCCGATGTGATACTGACTGGTACTCCATGCAACCTGACTATCTGCTTGAGATACATCTCTGCTAGCTAAGCCGTCGGTTGACCACCTCTGAATGGGAGAAAGTAAGCCATCTTCGTGTGCCTGTCTATAATAACCCAAATAGCATCTCTACCGGCCGGGGACCTAGGAAATCCAGTCACAAAATCCATGGTTATATGCTCCCACTTCCATTCTGGAATCGACAAGGGTTGAAGAAGTCCAGCAGGCCTCTGATGTTCAGCTTTAACTTGTTGGCAAACCAAACACCGAGAGACAAACCGGGCTATCTCCCTCTTCATGCCATTCCACCAAAAGTACTCATAGATATCACGGTACATCTTCGTACCACTCGGATGAATAGAATACTGCAAACTGTAGGCTTCTGCCATGATCTCCTATCTGATATCACCACTGGGTGTAGTACCCCGCTCCTCGCGGTCCACTATTTAATACCTACGGCTTGCTGACTCAGTCTCGAACTGAGTGTTTGGGAAAACCTTTGCCGGTATCGTTTGATCATGGATGAAATGCAATGAACCTTTCCAATTGATGGATTGGCTTCTATTGAAATGAATCCAAGAGTTTTGTTGGATGTTTTCTTTCGCTGCTTGGTTTTGATGAATGTGTTTTCGTGTTGGTTTTCGATGATTGGTTTTCATTGTTCGCTTTCATCGTATTTCGCATTCATTCCGAATCTTGAGAGAAAGAGACGAAGTATGCTAATCAACTGTTGGTGCCAATGTAGGGCGCGTGAACTGAACGGCGCGTGAAGTCCCTCCTTCTCTCGACTAAGATTCATCTCGGTGAGTTGCTTTAACCGGGCTTGTATTTATTTGTACGCCCTAATAAAAATTATCTCTAGTCCACTCTGTTGCCTTGTCCCTGTGATCAACGATACCTCAATAACAAAAAGGTAAGAAAATGAATGAATGCTAACGAATGACTGCAAAGAAATGAAATGCTATTAAATGCTATCGAATGACCGAATGAGAACTGAATGCAAATGAATGACCGAACGATTAAGGCTAGTTATGAACTGGTCGCTATCTGTCGCACTGCTAGGTTTTATCTGATAGAAAGAACAAGTCATGTATTGGTCTCGGACAACTTGTTAACAAGGTAATAGTCTCTCAACGATTCTGGGGGCACCTGGGATCGATCGGCCTAGAAGAGATTGTAATAGCACCCCGGGGTAAATGCTACACCTCGGGAATGTTGTGTCCTTAGCGACGAGCTGAACCATTGAGTCACAACGGCTAATCATGGGGGACGGGCCCATGGACCACCATGTAGTTAGGACATGCATGTGAACAAATCCTTAATTCAAAGCCTAACAATGAACGATGATGGTATAGTATGCTTCTTATATTCATATGCAAATTGTGCTAACCTGTTTTGTGCAGGGATGACTGTCGGCGATGGGTAAGTTGGTTATGAATATTTCTACTGTTATGTTTCTTATGAATTGTTAAAAAGAACCTAGACAAGTAAAAAGATCACTAGTAAATATGTAGCTTCACATATTGAATTAGTGCAGATATTTGTGAGTTTCGGCAAAGAGTCGCTCGCCAGTACATGATGTGTGCTGACCCACGTTGTGGGCATCCTTTTCAGAAAGTAAAAGGAGACATGGGGATTTCAAGTGAGGCATCGAAGCTCGTCTAGCCCAGTAGAGCTGTGGATCGCCTCGAAGCTACTTTTTATTTCAAGTCAAGTTCAAGTTTCTTTTCCTTCTGAAGGTGTCTTTCATTTCCAGCATGTAATAGAGGGATATGATGTATGGACATTGCGACTATTTTCAAAAGAGAGTTTCAAAGAGAATCATGTAGCCAAAATATAAAGCACTCTGAGTTTGCAAAGCTTTGTACTTGTATTCCTATCAAGTTTATTAATAAAAGAAAGTATTTCCATTTCAAATCTCTGTGTCCAAATATTTGGTTTTCTGCAATGAATGGGTGCGTGCGTGTATTTTGCTTGACTAGTTGTTTTGTGCAGGTACATGGCCTTGTGCAAGCGCAACTTAGGCTTGCACGGCATCACGCCTTAGCGAGGACGATCGATCCCACAGGGATCCAGGCAAGACGGACGACCCTAGCGGGATCGGGGCATGACACTGGGTACACAAAGATGCCTCCCATGTCGAAGTGTACCGTCCTCATGGATACATAACTCTGGCCGTCGTCCTGTTACACATTCTGCTCTGAGTCGCTAAAGCTTGGAATCTGTTGACTGCGCCATCCGGATCCTCTCGACTATACTAGACTGAACTCGTATACTGGCCATCAATGCCACACTGGTAGAAAGGACAACTTCTATACCCATCTTCTGAAGATCTGACAATAACTCTGGCTGTGCTGTAAGAAAATAAACTCCGGCTCTCCTGCTCAAAGCATCTGCTACGACGTTGGCCTTCCCAGGATGATACTGCAGGTTGATGTCGTAATCCACGAGTAGCTCTAGCCATCTCCTCTGACGCATGTTAAGATCCTTCTGAGTGAATACAAACTTCAGGCTCTTGTGGTTGGTGAAAATCTTCACCCTATCTCCGTACAAGTAGTGCCTCCACAACTTAAGTGCAAACACTACTGCTGCCAGCTCCAAGTGATGGGTTAGGTAATTCTTCTCATGATCACGAAGTTGTCGCGACGCATAAGCTATTACCTTCCCATGCTGCATCAGAACACATCCTAAACCTCTGCCTGAAGCATCACAGCACACTGAGAATCCCCCGATTCTATCTGGAAGCGTGAGAATGGGTGCCGTCATCAAGCCTCGCTTCAACTTCTCAAAAGAATCCTGACATTCTGCTGTCCAAGCAAACTGCACATCCTTGCGGGTCAACTGGATCAATGGCGCTGAAATCCGAGCAAAGTCTGAAACAAATCGTCGGTAATAGCCGGCCAAGCCAAGAAAACTGTGAACTTCTGCAACTGTACTGGGTACTGGCCACATCTCGATAGCCACGATCTTCTGGGGATCCACTTCTACTCTCCCTCTGGTGATGATATGACCCAAGTATAAAATGCAATCGAGCCAGAACTTGCATTTACTGAACTTAGCGTACAACTGGTGCTCTCTGAGAGTCTGAAGAACCACACGGAGATGCTACTCATGCTCCTCTTCACTCTTACTGTAGACCAGGATGTCGTCTATGAACACAATCACAAAATGATCCAAATAAGGCATGAAGTTGTGATTCATGAGGTCTATGAATACAGCCGGAGCATTGATTGCTCCAAATGGCATAACAAAGAACTCCCAATGCCCATATCTAGATCTGAAAGATGTTTTCGGGATATCCTGCTATCTAACTCTGATCTGATGGTACCCTGACCGCAAGTCAATCTTCGAGAATACTGTTGCCCCCTTGAGTTGATCAAACAAGTCATATATCCTCGGGAGAGGGTATCTGTTCTTGATTGTTACTGAGTTCAATGTACGATAATCTACACATAATCTGGACGTACCATCCATCTTTTTCACAAGAAGCATCGGGGCTCCCCATGGCGATCCACTAGCACGAATCATGAATCCTTTGTTCCTGAGTTCTTCAATCATCTTGTACAATATCTCTAGCTCTGACGGCGCCATCCTGTAGACTCTCTCTGACACTGGGGCCGTCCCGGGGATCAAGTCGATAGTAAACTCGAATTCTCGCTCTGGCGGCATTCCTGGAAGCTCTTCTGGGAAAATATCCGAAAACTTCTCGACTATCCGGGGTAACTGCACTGCTGCTACTGCCATCCGCAATACTGGAGGAGGAGGTTCAACTTCGCCTCGGAAAAAGAAAAACTTTGGCTCGCTTGGAATGCTAAAAACAACCCTGCCAATATGGCAGTCTATCCTAGCATAGTGGTCTCTCAACCAATCCATCCCTAAGACCACATCATAATCGGCCATCGGGAACTCTATCAACCTAGCGGGAAACTCTCTACTGCTAACTACGATCCGACACGAGGAAAACACTCTGTCTACTCCCACAAGTCTGTTACCAGTAAGTATATTAAGCCTTATTGATAATGACTCGGGCTCCAGTCCTATCCGTGTCGCGAATCGTGCAGACCTAAACGAATACGATGTACTAGAATCAAATAATACTAAAGCTGGAAAGGTATTGACGAGAACATTGATGGAACTGGGGATTCCCAGGACCCTTCCTTTGGGGTGCGTATTGATCGATAGAAAGTTAAACAGATCTAATACGTGTTCTAACCCTTTATAGGCGAAAACTAGGGTTCACGAATTATACATGCGGCAGAAAGGAGACAAGTAATTACTGGCAATCTCGAGCAGACGACCCTAATATCTTCTGTACGTATTCCTTCCTCGAGTTGGACGTCGTGTGGGCGACGATCTCCCAACCTTTTCTTCTCCTTGGCAGCCCTCTCTTTCTCTCCTTACGTGAATCACGAATTTAGAAAAAGTTTCAGATTTCTGATCAGTAATCTGGCGGCCAGAGAATAGAGGATATATATAGGCTACGGCAGGGACCATGAGTAGAAATTAGGGTTAGGCCTCCTAACGGATCTGGATATCCCATGTTCAGCCCGAACACACAATCCAGGCCCATTAACAATAGCTCGGTCCACTAATGAGCTATTGTTGCACTACCTCTCTAATCCCAAATTATGTTTGTGGGCTCCTTTTATTATATGCTCGTTTGGCTCCCTATATTAAGATATCGTATATCCGTCGATCAAATTAAGTTACTGACAACTATATTAATTCGACATCTTTTATCCTTAAGTAGTACAGCTCAACTTTATTTGTCATATCGGATATAATCCACTTGCAAGGTTTACATAACAATCCTTATGAGCTCCTTAAGGGGACATCATCAACCCGATGTATCGAGACATAGATTCTATTTATAATCAACAGCCCATCATACATACAATGTTATTATCCAATTTATAGAGGTTGTTGATCCATAATGAATCTCACTCTTTTATGAGTCAAAGTAATGCACACTGCATATACATATTTGTTATTATATCTGGATTAAGAGCACAAGCATCCATAATAACAGAGGTGTTTGTTCTCTTATGTAGTCAGTACAAAGAGAACAACCTCAAGTGGTCCTATTCAATACACACAAAGTGTACGAGTGTAAACCTATAGTCAAAATAGACTAATACCATATTACACTACAACCTTTCCAATAGATTGTCCAAGTCCATCTAGGTTGTGAACTATTTATATACTCCATAGGGAACTGATAATATGATCTTCTGTGTGACACCACACACCATATTATCTACAATATAGAATATCAGACATTTGCATTAATACTTGCAACAAATACAATATGCAAACATTTGCCCATATGATTCTCATTTAAAATTTAAGGAAATAAGGTTACTACAAAAGTGATACTTTTAGTATATAACCCTAACAATCTCCCACTTATACTCAAAGCATTGCTTTTCAGTATACTATTACAAATCTTCCACTTATACTTAAAGCCATGCTGCTACACATCTGACTCCCATTCCCTCAATATGACTGTCAAAAGCCTTAGCTGGTAAGCTCTTTGTAAAGGGATCAGCTAGGTTGTCGGCTGATGCTATCTTGATCACAGTAACTTTTCATTTCTTTACGAAATCTCGTATCAGGTGGTACTTGCGCTCAATGTGTTTGTCTGTCTTATGGGCTCGTCGTTCCTTCGAGTTTGCAACTGCACCACTATTATCACAATAAAATGTAATAGACTTAGGCAAACTAGGTACCACATCCAAGTCCAACAGAAAGTTTCTGAGCCAAACCGCTTCTTTGGCTGCCTCAGAGGCTGTCACATACTCGGCTTCCATGGTGGAATCAGCAGTACATTTTTGCTTGATACTCCTCCACACAATGGCTCCACCTCCCAAAGTAAACACATAACCTGAGGTAGATTTCCTGGAATCCCTATCTGACAGAAAATCTGAGTCTGTATACCCCAAGGGAACTAAACTATCTGCCTGGTAAACTAGCATATACTCTTTAGTCCTTTTCAGGTACTTCAAAATATGCTTTACGGTAGTCCAGTGCTCTTGTCCTGGGTTAGACTGATATCTGCTGACCATGCCTACGGTAAAGCAGATGTCTAGTCTCGTACATAGCATTGCATACATTAAGCTTCCTACTGCTGAAGCATAAGGAACTGCCATGTTCTCTATCTCTTTAGGTGTCCACGGACACTGCTCCTTTGATAGAGCAATTCCATGTCTAAAAGGTAAGAAACCTTTCTTAGAATTTTGTATACTAAAACGAGTTAGTACAGTATCGATATAGGAAGCTTGGGATAAGTCCAATATCTTTTTCTTGTGATCTCGTAGAACTTTGATCCCAAGGATGTGACCTACTTCTCCCAAGTCCTTCATATCAAACTGTTTGGATAACCATACCCTTACATCAGATAACACCTTCACATTGTTTCCAATGAGCAAGATGTCATCCACATAAAGTACTAGGAACACCACCACATTTCCGTCACACATTCTGTATACACATGATTCATCCTGACATTGATCAAATCTATAGGATTTTATCACCTGATCAAAACATATGTTCCAAGATCTGGAAGCTTGCTTAAGTCCATAAATGGACTTCTTGAGCTTACAAACAAGATGCTCCTGGCCCTTTTCAATGAACCCGTCTGATTGCTTCATATAGATGTCTTCCTCAAGACTTCCATTAAGGAAAGTTGTCTTGACATCCATTTGCCAAATCTCAAAATTGAGATGAGCTGCAATAGATAAAAGAATCCGGATAGACTTAAGCATGGCTACAGGAGAAAAGGTTTCCTCATAATCAATACCCTCTCTTTGGGTAAAACTTTTTGGTACAAGCCGAGCTTTAAAGGTTTCAACCTTACCGTCTGATCCTCTTTTTCTCTTATAAACCCACTTGCATCCAATAGCTTTTACACCAACGGGTGGTTCTACAAGCTCCCAGACCTGATTAGAATCCATAGATTCTATTTCAGATATCATTATTTTTTGCCAAGACTCTGTATCTTTATCTTGGAGTGCTTCATTGTAGGTACAGGGATCATAATCTTATTCCTCAGGGACGAAGTCTGACGACTCTCCTAAGAACATATATCTATCAGGTTGTATCACAATCCTTCCACTACGATGAGGCACTATCGGTTGTGGTGTAATATTTGTGACACGTTGTACAGTTATTTGTGGTTCATCCTCTTGTACTGTTGGTACAGAAGTACTTGGTGTCTCACGTCTCAGTTCTTGTAGAACAACTCTACTTGTGGGTTTATGGTTCATCACATAGTCTTCCTCTAAGAATCGGGCATTGGTGCTAACAATGATCTTCTGATCCTTAGGACTATAAAATAAACCTCCCTTCATTCCTCTTGGATAGCCTACAAACAAGCGTACTTCTGTATGAGATTCCAACTTATCTGCTTTCTCATTCAGCACATGTGCTGGACTACCCCAAATGCGAACATGTTTCAGACTAGGCTTACGCCCAATCCACAGCTCTGTAGGAGTAAGAGGTACTGACTTAGAAGGAACCAAGTTTAAAATATAAGCTGCAGTCTCTAAGGCATATCTCCAAAATGAATATGGCAAATCCGAATAACTCATCATTGATCTAACCATCTCCATAAGAGTTCTATTCCTTCTTTCGGCTATACCATTCTGTTGGGGCATTCCAGGTGCAGTCAATTGGGATGCAATCCCAGCCTCTGATAAATAATCCCTAAAATCTCCAAAGAGGTACTCGCCACCACGATCTGATCGTAATGACTTGATACATTTTCCATGACGTTTCTCCGTTTCAGCCTTGTACTCTTTGAATTTCTCAAAGCACTCAGACTTACGACGTATCAAATAAATGTATCCATACCTTGAATAATCGTCAATAAATGTGACAAAATATTTAAAGCCACCTCTAGCTTGGATAGTCATGGGTCCACACAAATTAGAATGAACAAATTCCAGCACATCTTTGGCCCTATACCCCTTTGCCATAAAAGACCTTTTGGTCATTTTACCTTCCAAGCAGGATTCACAGACTAGTAGTACCTCCACTTCCAATGAACTCAAAGGTCCATCTTCAACCAGTCTTTGAATCCTTCTTAGGTTAATATGCCCCAATCGCAAGTGCCAAAGATATGTTTGGTTCATACAAGAAGGTTCTTTTCTCTTATTTAAGTTAGATGACATATTATTCATTTCCATAAGTTGTATTGTGGGCGAAATAGGATAAATGACATACAAATTATCAACCAATGCACCAGAACAGATAAAATATTTATTCTTTCTAATAACAATATTGTCATTAAAATAAACTGAATATCCATCCTTAACTAACATAGAAACATAAACTAAATTTCTTCTAAGTGAAGGTGCATAAAGACAATCTCTCAATGTTAACGACTTATTTCTACCAAAAGATAAAGTAACATCTCCTAATGCAACGACCGATACTTTTGTAGCATCACCCATGAACAAGCATATCTCTCCATCACTGAGCCGTCAGGTTTCCTGGAACCCCTGCAATGTATTGCATACATGATTAGTGGCTCCTGTATCTACACACCAGGTGCCGGTAGATAACACCGCTAAACATGTTTCAACTACTAATAAATGAGATATACCTTCTTTGTTCCCTTGTTTAAGAAGTGGACAATCAGTCTTCCAATGTCCTGACCCTTTGCACTTGAAACATTTACCTTTCAGCTTTTTCACCGTGCCTTGAGGTCCCATGCCATTCTTTGCTGAGTTTGCCTGTTTCTGAATGTTATTCTTCTTCTTACCGCCTTTTGGCTTAGAAGTAGAAGCCTTTTCAGAAACAAAAACATGACCACCCTGCCTAAAGAGAGATTCAGCATCCTGTAGCTCTTTTGCAAGTTCTGCCAAACTATACAACCTTTTGTTCATGTTGTAATTAAGGCAGAAATTGTCAAAACTTTTAGGCAGAGTCCCGAGAATGATATCGACCTGGGATTCTCTATCGATTTCAGCTCCAAGTATCTCCATCTCATTCAGATGATCCATCATCTTGAGAACATGATCCCTTACTGGTGTATCCTCAGCCATTTTTGTATTCATCAAATATTTCATAGCAAACTGCCTAGCTGCTCTACTCTGATGTCCGAAGAGTTCCTTGAGGTTATACATCATGTCATAAGCAGTGGCCATGGCCTGATGCTGATGTTGTAGTACATTTGACATAGATACCAGAATGTAACACCGCACCATCTCATCTGCCTTTTTCCACTTCTTATAAGCCTCTTTGACCTCTTCATCAGAGTTAGCATCAGGCTTAGGTGGGCATTCCTCAACAAGTACATATTTGTACTCCTCAGCAGTCAGAACAATGTCCAAATTACGTTTCCAGTCAATATAATTAGGTCCAGTAAGTTTGTTTTCCTTAAGAATTACCATAAGTGGACTGAAAGAACCCATTTTTTGAAATCCTGAGAATCACATAAATAAAATTATGTAGCACAAAAAAAAACTTTTTGAATTAACTAAATATTGATTCCCTCAAAACAATAATAAGAAATTCACCAACACCTTGAACACCATGAATTTAGCATGCCACGATAGTGTGGACGTATACAAATTCAACTTTGTTCAAGTAGGTTTTTTTTATTAATTTTACTATCATGTCAATATGACAAATAAAATTAATATGCTGGTCATGCTCTGGTCATACAAATAATAGCAGTGACTCCGATGGGGAGGATACCATTATTTGTATCTAAGTGTATACCATTACTTAATACTAAGTCCATTACCTTGTAATGAGTTCCTTCAGATGGAGAAGTGAACACATACTAGGTAACTTTCTACAATTATCCCTAAGAAAGTTTGTACTGGTGATCCATAATTATACTCATCCGATATGGAGGAAAGCACTAAAGCCAACACGCAAGTATAATTACATCACCTACAAACTAGTAATGGAGACCAAAGGATTTATACTAAATAAATATCCTCTCCCACTTAGTTATTTAACAATGAGGGTTTTTCTACTAGTTGATATTATGTCCATGTTGTCCATTATTAATGTAGGCTTGGTTTTTCTAAAAAAAACAACCACACAATAATAAACATGCATAATCAAAAAAAGTAAAATAAAAAAAATAAGAGAAAATATCCAACTATTATGGTCATCTTTGCTACTCCATCCTCAACTATCCAAATCCAAAATCTGGCGCTGCGCATATCTATTCGGGGTTCGACCTGCACGGTCAGGTTGCGGAGTTCGGGGCAGCGCCCTAATTTTTTTTATATAGGTTTTGGCTGTCGATTCCTTCATCGAAAATTATCTGTCTGCCTCTGGACTGCTTAAAACCAGCATCTCGTCCGACGTCAAAAACAGCCACCACCGCCATCACGATTGATCAAAAATAATTAAAATTACATCAATCCTATGCCTCCCGAAGGAGTTCACACATAATCTAGATTGAAAAATTAAAATAATAAGCACGATCAACCCTCGTGATTTTAATTATATCCACAGCAACAACAACATCCACGACATGTCCGTGGTTTAAACAACACAATCAAAAACATGCATTGGACCATAATAGTTGGATCTAAGATGCCTGCAAAACCGAGTTAGAACAGATCTATATCTACCGACTATTACACAGCACAGGTTTTATTGGACAACATGGACGTATCAATCAATACATAGATCCAACCTGGCTCTGATACCAACTGATGGAACTGGGGATTCCCAGGACCCTTCCTTTGGTGTGCGTATTAATCGATAGAAAGTTAAACAGATCTAATACGTGTTCTAACCCTTCATAGGCGGAAACTAGGGTTTACGAATTATACCTGCGGCAAAAAGGAGACAATTAATTCCGGACAATCTTGAGCGGACGACCCCAAGATCTTTTGTACGTATTCCTTCCTCGAGTTGGACGTCGTATGGGCGACGATCTCCCAACCTTTTTTTCTCTTTGGCAGCCCTCTCTTTCTTTCCTTACGTGAATTACGAATTTAGAGAAAGTTTCAGATTTCTGATCAGTAATCTGGCGTCCAGATAATAGAGGATATATATAGGCTACGGGAGGGACCATGAGGAGAAATTAGGGTTAGGCCTCCTAACAGATCTGGATATCCCATGTTCAGCCCGAACACACAATCCAGGCCCATTAACAATAGCTCGGTCCACTAATGAGCTATTGTTGTACTACCTCCCTAATTCCAAATTATGTTTGTGGGCTCCTTTTATTATATGCTCGTTTGGCTCCCCATGTTAAGATATCGTATGTCCGTCGATCAAATTAAGTTACTGATAACTATATTGATTCGACATCTTTTATCCTTAAGTAGTACCGCTCAACTTTATTTGTCATGTCAGATATAATCCACCTGCAGGGTTTACATGACAATCCTTATGAGCTCCTTAAGGGGACATCATCAACCCGATGTATTGGGACATGGATTCCATTTATAATCAACAGTCCATCATACATACAATGTTATTACCCAATTCATAGAGGTTGTTGATCCATAATGAATCTCACTCTTTTATGAGTCAAAGTAATGCACACTGCATATACATGTCCGTTATTATATCCGGATTAAGAGCACAAGCATCCATAATAACAGAGGTGTTTGTTCTCTTATGTAGTCAGTACAAAGAGAACAACCTCAAGTGGTCCTGTTCAATACACACAAAGTGTACTAGTGTAAACCTATAGTCAAGATAGACTAATACCAGATTACACTACAACCTTTCCAATAGATTGTCCACGTCCATCTAGGTTGTGAACTATTTATATACTCCATAGGGAACTGATAATATGATCTTCTGTGTGACATCACACACCATATTATCTATAATATAGAATATCAGACATTTGCATTAACACTTGCAACAAATACAATATGCAAACATTTGCCCATATGATTCTCATTCAAAATTTAAGGAAATAAGGTTACTACAAAAGTGATACTTTTAGTATATAACCCTAACAAATAGTACCTGCCACCACCTCACCTGGTGCTAATCCTTCTTCTCCCATGGTCAAAGCCAGCACTTGACCATGTCCTCTGGGTGCGGGTCCCCTCTGTTGAAAACCTTTCTTTCTGCTCTGGATCAGGGCTTGGGCTTGGGCATACTGTTGCGGTCTCTGCTACTGGAATGCCTGGACCTACGTCGGCAATGGCCTCAGGAACGGGTACTGCTGCTGCTGCTGGACTGGTACTGGAATTTATCCCCTAACTGAAGGACTAGAAAAGGCTGATGAAGATGAACTCCCCCTGTTCGGGCAGTTCCTAACCCTGTGGTCCGGGACACCACAAACCAAGCACAAATCATGTGCTCTGCGACACTCTGATACCACATGTCCTGGCTTCCCACAGTGTGAACATCCCACTGCGGAAGAGTGCTTCTACTTCTGCTGCTGAGGGTACGTCGGGATTGAATGCTGAACCGAAGTAACAGAAGCCGCCTGCCTCGGAGCTCCAATGGTCAAAGCCCGAGCGGCCGGGGCTGGTGCTGAAGACTGGTTCATCTGGCCGTGAGACCTCTTCCGACTCCCGGTTCGATCCACAATCCTCTGGAAGGTATACTCATGCCTCATTGCTGCTCTCAACACCGCATTAAAAGTCTGATGCTCAAACTGCTCGACTGCCAATAAGATCTCTAGATGGAGCCCCTGCTGGAACTGCTGGGCTTTGTCGAACTCGATCGCCACCAAGGTGGGAGCAAACCGACTAAGTCTCGAAAACTCGGCCGCATACCCGTCGACCGTCCTGCTCATCTGCTTCAGATTGGTGAACCTCATCTGGAGGTCGTACCGAGCTACAGCATCGAAGTACTTGGTCTGGAATCTCTCACAAAATACTGTCCAGGCAATAGGTGCCACTAATCCAATGGCCTGCATCGTCCACCAGCTGCGGGCAAGATCCAATAACTGCAGGCGCACCACGGCCACCTTCTCGTCTTCTGGAGTCCTGGCTGCTTCTAGAATCACCTCTGTGTCCTGAAGCCATACATCTGCGGCAATAGCATCTTCGCTACCATCGAAGAAGGGGGGTTCAAGCGCTTAAAACTGTTGGTCGTGCTGTTACCCTGATGACCACCTCTGGTCAGAGCATCTACCACTGCCTGGTGCAAGGCATCTCCTCGACGATCCTGAGAAGCTAACAATGACCTAATAAGACCCACCAAGGTGCCATCATCAGGCTCTGCAGGCTGGACGGGCTGAACTGGTGGCTCCTGACCCCCAGTAGGCATGACTCTGGAGGCTACTCTTGAATGCTGGGCTTGATCTCCAGGTTGCTGCTGGTCCACGGAAGGTGCTCCGCCTTGTCGATCAGTAGGACCAGGAATAATGTCGCTGAAGAAGATGACATAGGGAACAATAAGGAAGTACCAGGACAGATCAAAGATACAAGCATGTGATCAGGTCAAGAATCCAGGGATTTAGAGGATACGAACAGATATCAAGGACGAGTACTGACTGGGACATCTATTCGGTAAACCCTCACATATCTTGATTTATAAGACCTGTATGGGCCACCACTAAAACCATGTAACACCCCAGAACCAGAATACTGGAAAGCGGGGGCGTACATAGCCAGCTACGTATATTAAAGTGCAACCCACCTCACTATACGGTCACGGCTGTCTAGATACATGAGGGTTTAACTACAAGCCATCAGTCTCCTATGGTCATGAACAAGCCTATTGTCTCAATCTCAAGCAAGTAATAACAGTTACAAGATGTCAGAGTACCAAATATACAATAGTAAGGCGTCCCATACATTACATATTTGGATGATCATGAAGCTAGTCGTACAAAATGTCAAGACTAGCAAGAGTTTCAGTCATACATGATCAACCCTAGGATTTATCAATCATGTTACAGCCCATAGGCAGACAGTAGATAAAGGTGCAATACGAGCTAACACGTGCTCGCCGGCTAAATGCCTTAAAAGAATATTTATATAATAAAGTTGGAGAACAAAAGGAACCCACTCGTTGCCAGGGTTACGCCTGGTGGTCACCATCTGGCTGGAAGATAGGTAGATCCTCTGGAGCTGCTCCGATATCTGGCCATACAAAACCAGCTAGGTCAGACCCCAGAAAGAGCAAGTGCCATAAAGAAGACTTCACTTAGGAACTAAAACCAGCATATAATAAGAGCATATTAAAGATAATTATAAAAGAAACTGATAATAACTGGACAACAACAGTGAATTGAGTACGAAAAAACCATTCAAGTAGCCAGGTCACAACCCTTAAACCAAACAAGGACCGGGATTGTAACCCTTCACCTGAATAGAAACCCGTCTCAAATACTGTTGATAAGGTAAAACATGATGGGCATGACGTAGGGTGCAATAAGACAATAAACGAAGAGAGGACACAGAACTGCTCTGGAAGCCAGATTATAACCCTTAAACCAAATAAGGACCGAGGTTGTAACCCTTCGCCTGAACAGAACTTATCCCCTGATCATTATTGTTAAGGTAAGCATAAATAATCATGACGATATATGATAAGATAACCATGGAACTATTCAGATAACCAAGTTATAACCCTTAAACCAAACAAGGACCGGGGTTTTAACCCTTCATCTGAACAGAACTTGGTTTCTCATCATTTATCGATAAGTAAAGCACAAGAAATCAGGTCATGCTACAATCTTGCACAGGATCAGGACAAGAATAGGCTGGGCTAGACTCCATCCAATCAATCACGGCCACGCAATGTGTACGACTTGATACTTTAACTAACTAGGGTTATCACAGGCCTAGTTATTAGCAAAATGTAATAAGATTATTCCAACAGCCACAAGCCCTGCAGACCATCCAGGTTATCCAGACGCAATTAGAGGATTGAGCTCATATGGGTACATCGTCCAAGAAATGCATGTACTCTTAAGTAGCTTGGTGGGTGCAACACATGACAGTGTGCTGGAAATATGCCCTACTCGACGGTAGACTACAAATCCCATGATGGGGCATCCAGATAACGGAATTGCCTGTAGTTGGGAAATCTCTTTATGACTACTGGATTATTCTAGTTATTAGCCTTAGTCAAATTCAGTAGCTACCCCTGACCGTGGTACTCAGGGGTCCCTGCCCTAGACATGATGCTAAACAATACTGGTTCATTTGTACAAACACAATCATCCACGGTATCCAGGCCATTCATTCTGGTTATGCCATTTTTGTCATGTCATGCTAGCCGTCGCAATAGCGTTCAATAGTTCCCACCATGCTTGCTTATCATGTTTTGTTATGTCATGCTAACTTTATACCATGCCGTGTACAATTATCATTTCAAACATACTAAGTAAATTCGTGATTATCAAGTTTATGACAAAAGACATAAGGATATAAAAGGGTAAAGGTGTACGCCATAGGGACTCAAGGTCTCTACGCACGTACCTCTACGCTAGGCTAAGGGGCCTCAAGCGTAAAATTGGCTTACGCTAGCAAGAGCAAGGTGAGATAGCTCTACGCGAGCAAGGGTGCATGCGGGTGGGGTTTTACGCGAGCCAGGGCTTTACGCTAGCAAGTCGTAGGCAAGCGAGGCTCTACGCTAGTAAAATTCTACGCGAGCAAGCTCTACGCGAGGAAACACTCGAGCAAGACTTTACGCACGCGAGAGTCTGCTCAAGCCAGGGTTTTACGCGAGCACGATTTTACGCATGCGGGAGGGCCCCGAGCGTAAAATTCGATTGAACTCGACGTAGAACGGAGTACGCTGGCACGCAAATGCGTGTGCGTAAAAGGCTGAATAATACGTTGTCACGTAAAACATGGGCGTAAAGGTTAAACACTACGCTAACACGTTAGAATGTGTGCATAAAACTTCATCTTCTCCCCATGGCCAATACAAGCAAGCGTAAAAGCTTACGAACTCAAGCAAGCCCGGTCTCGGTCAAGTCTCGATGAAACCCAACCATTCAAGAGCCAAACTGGCGTAAAATCGAAGTCCTTACTACATGGAACTCTCCACTTCGAAAACAACCCAGTTTAGAAGATCAAAACCATGAAGATCAAAAATGCTAAAAACTTAGATCTACATGAAACGAGCCATGGAATTCGAAAATGCTAAATACTAAAGTATCTTAGAATCTCATGAGGAATACAATGGAACAACAAAATCTGAGTTCCTCCATGAAGCAACTTGCACTTGCCTACTGGGTGCTCAGTGGAGAAGGAGACGAGGAAAAAGAAGAGAAGTAAAGGTGTATTGAATGAAGAGAGAGAGAAGGGTTGTTGGGGGTTAATAAATGATGGAGGGTGCTAGGTAGGGGTTTGCATATCAACCCAAACCGAACCAAAAAAGCCGAACCCAACCGAGCCCGATGCATGCCA
This sequence comes from Iris pallida, assembly GCA_029216955.1. Lineage (NCBI taxonomy): Eukaryota > Viridiplantae > Streptophyta > Magnoliopsida > Asparagales > Iridaceae > Iris > Iris pallida. Next base: position 18,156,641 of record JANAVB010021796.1, on the reverse strand, counting down.
GAACCGTAAAATGCTAACTAACTCATGCCAATGCAGAACTCAAGGCTAGCCAATCAGGACAAGTCTAAATACAGGTCCGAGATTACGTATACGTATAACAAAATACGTAATACGAACTACAGGCGTTACATGTTCCCCTTGATCTCCTGATTCGTCTTCTCTTTCTCTCACCTTGATTGCTAACTTGATTATCATCCTCGATTCCTTCTCGTCATGTCTTTTGATACCTTGTTGTTATGACCTAATCAAAATTTTCCTAATAATTACACTAATGACAATGATAATAATGATAATAAATATTTTTTTATTTTATTATTTTTATTATTATTAAACTTGCATGAAAAACCCTTAGACAAATTTTGAAATTGTATATTTGGATGGACACCTCACATGGCTAGGTGTCAAATTATTAGTGTAGGACCGATTGTAGGAACGAGTTGTAAAGCGTAATACTCTAGAGGGGGGTGAATAGAGTAGGCAGCAAAAATTAACTATTTAAAAATGTTAGTAACAAGATCACAGATAATATATCACAGATATGTAAATAAAAAGTAGAGAGTAGAGAGCAAACACAAATACAAGGATGTATACTAGTTTCTCTCTTGTGAGGACTAGTCCAGTCGGAAGAACTCTAGCTTTCAGTTGAATCCACTATGGAAAATCACCACAAGTTTTCATCTGAAGTTCTTGTAACTTCTACAACGCGAGCTTTGATCCGAAGTACTCGACCAACTTCAATTGTGAAGTGTCTACCTTCAATCAAGCCTCTGATTACAACCGCTCTTGAAACTTCTAGACCGTACCGCACTGGCAAATCGACTAGAGGATTGTAACTGGCTTGAGATTTGAAAATAAAAGCTCAGAACACTTTGGAAGAAGTAGTAGGCTTATAGAGAAGAGATATGAAAGTGAAGGTGAATGAGTGAATTGAAATGATCGAAATCCTTCTCTATTTATAGTTTTTCTAAAGACAAAATTCGGGCAGAATTCAGACAGAACTCTATGAGAAAATCTCGTTGGGATCCGTAACTGCAGAAAGACCAAGTTCAAAAAGCAACGTTCACTAATCGAACTCTGGCCGAATTCGGGCCAAGTTCTGCTAGAGTTTTGTTAGGATTTTTGCAAATTAGTTTTTAGGCTTTTTGAAAGTCAAACAGTTAGGAAGTAGTTTAGGCTTTTGTAAGTAGGCTTATTTTCAAAATAAAAGGGTATTTTGAAAACGTTTCTTGGGTAGCCTATTTGCCAGTACGATGCAGTGTACATCGTATTCCTAGACTCAATAAATATGAAAAAATATATTGATAAAATAGAAAAATTAAGAGCCCTTTGATGACGTCTTTCTTCAAATATTTGAGCAGACTTGAAGACGCCTTTTTTCCTTTGACGACGGTCGTCCAAAGATAAACAGATCTGGAAATCTGAATACTTTTTGGAGGCTTCGCCCCCGAACCCCTGACGGGGGGCGCTGCCCCCTTGACCCCTGTCCGCTGACCGGGCAGCAGAACCCCTGATGCGAGGCCCCGGATAGGTCGTTAGGCGGTTCAGAGAAATCTTCTTGTATAACGCCATCTTTGGCCCATTGTATATGTCCTGGTTTGATCATGTTTGATCATGCTTACAGCATGTCTACAAATACATGTTAGACAAACAAACCAATATGATACAAGCATAGAAGTATTGATATTAGGACAATGCTAAGTTTAAGTAGCAACATGATAGTGATTACATGAATATGAGTGACGTCATTATGTTAAACTTAATTGATTAGCCATATTCAAAAACATGATATAATTATTGGGCTAACAATTAGCTAAGTGGCATTCCTCCATGCCACATGGCTTAGTGCATGGAGAGAAGCCTCCATCTAAAGCCACCTCACCCTTCTCTCTCCATTATATACATGTTTTCTCTCTCCCTCTCATTTTTTCTCATCCCCTCTTCTCTATACCATCTCCTCCACCCCTCCTTCCTCTTCCTCTTGTGCCGCTGCTACTGCTACGGTTGCTGCCATCGCTGGCCATCCGCTGCCATCGCCAGCCGGACACCACCTCCAGCACCACCTCCTCCTTCTTCTCCTTCTCTTCCACTTCTCTCTAGGTAAAAATCTTCCATTTTTCTCTCCTTTTCTTTCAATTTCAGATTTAGGTTAAAATTGGGTTATATTTATAATTCAAAATTTTGATTTGGGTTATGTTAGGAAAGGTTGGGAGAACAACTAGGTCTTCATCCAACCAAGGCAAGTCCTCTTCCTTCTTCCTCTTGAAATTTTCTCTAATTTGACTTTACACATTTCTTAAATTAATATGGTTTAGCTACAATTTCTGAAATATATGGAAAAATTATGATAAATCCCAATCTTACGAAGACACGATATTAATCTAGGCATTAAATTTGGGGAAAACCCGTTCATGGACACAATAAATGTATATACACATAATTTGGGACACAATGTGTAGGATACAAATAAATGGACACTTTGATTCAAGTTATATATATATATATATATGAATTTAATTTAAGTTTTCATGAAAATATAACTCATGTGTTGTATCCATAAACTATATCATGATATATAGGTGTCCATGTATGTATGCGACTCATAGGTTGTGTCCACACATCTTCATATATATATATATATATATATATATATATATATATATATATATATATATATATATATATATATATATATATATATATATATATGAAGATGTGTGGACACAACCTATGAGTCGCATACATACATGGACACCTATATATCATGATATAGTTTATGGATACAACACATGAGTTATATTTTCATGAAAACTTAAATTAAATTTTGGTACCACTTATGGTCAAAATCCCTATACTTGTTTAAATTCAAAATTTTTACATATGGATATATCTCTAGTATGATATGTACACGTCTGGTTAGTTTTGAAGGTGTAAGATCAATAACTTTTGTTTTATTATAAAAATCATTTCTGTCCATACTTTAAAATATATCAAATTAACATAGTTTGACATAATTACATATCTAATATGGATGATTATAGGTACCTACATATTAAGGTAACCCTACACCTACTAAGTTTCAATTTTTAAATTTCCTTTCGCACCCTCAAGAAGCTAAAATATGATGTGTATCAAGTATGAGTTAAGTTTAATATTTAGATCTAATTTTGTATAAAATTTATAACAAGACATTAATATAAATTTTATAAAATTATTTTCTATGTGATTTGGAAGCAAGGTTTTGATATCATTGCGCTACTAATAATTTTGTTTTTGAACTTAGGTAGTATTTAGCAAGTTGCAAATAACTCAAGAAAATTTTATTACTTGCTTATTTACTTGCTAAGGTAAGAAAGTCTATATTTAATCACATTTTATATACAATGCTTCCGTGAGTTTTCGATGTTCGAGGGTTGCTCCACCGAAGGGGTCGGCGTACCCATTTATTATTATATTTGTCCATTGAAATTTTTTGGAATCAACGAATACAAAGGAGACTCTGCCGAAATTTTTGAGAAATTCCATAGTTAGCCATTTTGGAAAGTCGAAATGGTTAAATCCTAGTCCCTAATTTTATCAAATTTTCTAATATAAACATAACCCTGAAATCCTTGAAAGTGTTGCCTTAGGCACACAAATTCTAGTTTGACATTTTACTCTGCTAAGACGGAATCTCCTGCTTAACTTTATTCTCGTTCAATGTGTGTTTCCTATCACACGAAAAATGAGATACAGAATCGAAATGTACTTTAACTAAGTAACATTTTGGTAAGAATTACATTAGGATGGAAGAGAAACCTTTGGATCACACCTTCGAACTCTTTGTAATATTATATTTTACAAAACTGATCAGTTCTTGTTATCGGCATTCGTACGGCCATACGATGTCCGAGGTGAGGCTTAACTCACTTTCATGTTTTCTGTTTTCCATTGGATTCCGAATCCTCGAATTCGGCCCTGTAATATCCAATGTAGCCTGCTCCGATATTCTTGAAAAATTTCAAGTCATACGACAATTGTTATAGCACTTGATTCCGATAACTCGGAAAACCACTCATGTGTTATCCTGATTATATCACATCAATATGTGATCCTGATACTAATTGGATGGATAAATCTAAGCACCGCCCATTAAGTATAAACCTGATCCCGGGTAAATGGGATTATTGTTGAGAAAATAGAAGTTGTGTGATCCAGAAGTATTTCTCTAAATATTGCATTTGCATACATGATTTGTCAGAGGTTTACACATTTATACATGACACCTAAATTCCTTTGGAAACAGATGCAAATACTATAAGAAATATTTATCAGTAAATCTACTTTAAAATTATCCTTTCCTCCGGTTCAATTTTAAAAATTTTATCATCTTACTTTATCTTCCTTACTCCTTTGACTGAGGACTTGCTCGTCGTATTGACGACCTAGTTTTGTTCACTAGATTTGTAGACATATTTCCAAGGAACTGCTACGACAAGTTGAAAGGAAGCTGGAGAATAAGAACGAGATTTTACTTTTGACGGCAATTACGTTGAAATCAGAATACTCTCTATTTCATTAATTCAGGTATACTTTTATATATTGGGTTAATTGTTACACTGTGTAGAGTAGTTTATTTTCTTATTTATAGCTTATAATGTCCCTTGTAGAATAATATTGATTTTATTATACAAGATTATGACCTGTGATAACCTATCCTAGAGCCTTACAGGCGACAATCGCGAATACGGGTTCTGGAGTATTCATATGTCGCGTAGCCTGGGGATGGTATTACGTACTCGGCTCACCGTATTCTGGGAGCGGGGCATGACACTTGTATCCTTTCCTTTAGGGGCATATCGTTCTCAGCTATTGGAGGAGCCGACATTGGAGAGAATCCAGTAGAGCAGAGACCAGTGGGAGATCAACAATGGATAATACCTCTACCTGGACAGATTCATATCGATAACGTTACCGAGCATGAGCCAGTTGATTCGCAGAGGCCAGAGGTTCCCGTACCTCTAGTGATGCCGGTAGTACCAGTAGCACTCGACATACCGGCACTATTGTAGATTATCAAGGGGTTATTGGAAACCCAACAACACCAGATGGCAGCCCAACAGCAACAACAGACCCAGCAGCAAGAACAAAATGTATTACTGAATCAGGGGTTACATCTAGCTCTTGAGAGGAGTGTCAAAAATGACTCGAGAGCGTCAGAAAGGTTTTGCCGACTTAACCTGAGATACTTTGATGGCACGGAGGATGCCATTACGGCGGATGCTTGGCTTCAGGATATTGAGACCATTTTAGTAGCAACAAAGGTTCCAGCAGAAAAGAATGTTGACCAAGTCAGATTATTGCTTCAAGATCTCGCCCGCGACTGGTGGGCATCAGAAGAGGTTGGAAGGACACACTCAGCGAATGGACAGTTATTGAAGTATGGAGGTTCAGACCACCGTATTGCTACTTGCCCACAGATACAGAGGTCAGGAGTGCCAACTCAACAGTTTTCGGTGTTGCCAGCTCCAAAGGTAGCACCATATCAAGGGCCAGCACTAGCAGTGAGGCCATTAGCCCAGCGTCTATTACCGATGCAGGCTCATATGTACCGACAAGTACAACATCAGGTAGGGCAGCAGAGGCCACAGCAACAGGGCCAAGGAGGGCAGCAGGGGGTTCGGCAAGATCAGAGGCAGGTAGAATTTGGAGTATTTAAGCAGAGGTTGGCCGAAGGCAGTCAGATTTTGGGTAAGTTTTGAGTATTATTCATTATAATTTTTTGAGTTCTATATTCGAAGAGTGAAGGCGACTTTCTCGTCTCACTCATCTGCTCTCGTATCATGTGATACGTGATATTCATCATGTGTCCTGACTAAGATAGTACGTCCTGGGCAGAGTCTCGTTCTTGATTAAGTCATTGGTACTAACTTATCTCAAGCATTGACCCTTGTCTACTTTGGGAGTCAGCGTAGGACCGCGAGGATGAATTCCTACTCAACTGACTCGGGAGACATATTTTATTCGTATGTCTCCGATCACTTTCCTTCTAGGATATGATTATTACTTGTGCTTTTACTTAATTGTTCTTTCTTTCGTACTATGTTTATGTGTCATGTGTTGTTTGATAATTGTGCTTGCTATATATCCTGAGTGTATTTCGTGATCTTAGAGCGCACTCGACTAGCCTTATCGAAATTTTGAGGACAAATTTTTTCTAAAGAGGGTAGAGATGTCACTCCCTGTTCCCGGAATACATAAATTTTTTGCTTTTTTCTTGTATATGGTATCTGACACCTGTATCTTGATTGCATGTATTATGTATTTATAACTGGTCATGGCATGGAACAGTATCTCGTCGCAGATTAGTGTGCCACCCCTTGTCCTTGTCTGGTTGCAGGCGTGGCTCACTGCTTCGATGATAAGATTTTTGGACCGTGTTGTGGTTAGAATTTTATTTATTTAATTAATTTAATTATTTGTATCATGTTGCATTTAACATGTCATTAGTCATATGGTTAGGTTATGTTAAAAATAGGGTTTTTATGAGTCAAACCAACCCTACTATATATATATATATATATATATTCTCTTTCCCTCTCTCTCTCTCTCCTCATAACTTTTCATTTTCTTCCTCAACGCAATTTTTAGGCAAGTGCATCTTGCACAAATGAGAGACCACTTGTATTTTTTATTTCTTGTTAGTTCTTTGATATTATTAGTCTAGATTGTTCATCTCTTCATTCTCTACAAGTTTAGTTCTTTGTGTTTTTGATTTTAATAGCTATCTTTAAGTAGATCTAAGTTTCCAAAACTAGGATTTTATGAGTTTTTCTGGTTTTGATCTATCAAACTTGCTTATTTTTGAAAACTACTTGTTCCATGTTGTAGAGAATTCAATTTTATTCAGTTTATACCTTTATTTTGCCGAATTACGAGTCCTATAGCCCAACTTATGGACATTGGAAGTTTCTAAAACTCCATGGCCAAAATCTTGCTGGTAGGAACGACACCTCGCGCAAACCTCGTGGACCTTGCACCTCGCGCGCGCCTTTGGCTCGCGCACCTCTCACCTCGCGCACACCTCGCGCACCTTGCACCTCGCGTACCTTGCACCTCGCGCGCGCCTTTTGGCTCGCACATATTGCACCTCGCGCGCGCCATTTGGCTCGCGCACCTTGCACCTCGTGCACACCTTGCGCACCTTGCACCTCGCGCACACCTCGCGCACCTTGCACCTCTCGCACACGTCGCGCACCTTGTCCTCGCGCGCGCCTTTTTGCTCTGGCACCTTGCACCTCGCGCACCTTGCACCTCGCGCATCCCTTTTGGCTCGTGCATCTTGCACCTCGCGCACACCTCACGCATCTTGTACCTTGCGCACACTCGCGCACCTTGTACCTCATGCACACCTCGCGCTCCTTGCACCTCGCGCGCCTTGCACCTTGTGCCATGCGCCTTTGTCCGTGTGCCATTTGTGCCACTTCATGACTTGTGTGCGCTTCATACCCTAAGTGCGCAGTGCCTTCTAATTTCTCTTCCATCTTGTGGCTCGACCTTCATTTTCGACCTGACTATCTATGTGTGTGCTTGTCCTATGCGTGTACTGAGATACAATCTATGTGATCCCCGATGTGCTATCTCATGTGTGAAGTGTTCCTACACGATATATGTCAGTACATCCAATGCCTCCAGCACTTACATAATGAATGGTCGGTAGTTATGATGTGGTTTGTGTAGCGTGTTGCATTACACTAAGGAGAGATCCTTATGTATGACTCCTTGAGCCAGTATGGATCCTTTCTTGGGGTACTCGTACTATGTACGACATTTAGGAGGGTGAGCATGTGACCACGACATGTGAATCTCGAGATTAACTTAGGGTTAACTAGGCAACTAATATGGTAGATGCATTCGACGGGAAGAATCTCGAGATCGTACCATACTAGCCACCCCAGGTACTATCCTAGAGTGCCGGGTTGGCCTCCACGGACATGGTATCATCCGCTTATGGTGGATGACTATATCCGACTCCTATATGCTATGTGTTATATGTTTTAGCACGGTAGCCTTACGGGGACCGGTGCATAATCAAAGTGCTACGTGTATATATATACATTTTGGATTGGCTAGCTCTGCTGGAACGACACGATCTGAGGATTCCTATAACAACATTGCGGGGATAACCCCGCCAAATATAGAAAGGCGCATGAATTAATGGCCGCTTGAAAAACGACTTGACTGTGCCTTGTACCTTCCGATTGTAGCCGAGGGACATGGACTGTCATGGTGCATGGTCCAACCCATGTCCTTGTTTGGTTGTTGGATTTGGCTATCGTACTACGACAGGCTGTGGACCGAGGTTACGACTGAAAGCTTTTTATTATTACTATTTATTATTATGCTTGGGTTTTATCTCACTTTTTTGTGTTCCCTTGTGGTACTTGCTATTCAGGGCTGACCCCGCTGGTTTTGTTTGGCCAGATCATGTAGCAGAGCCAGAGGATCCGACTTTCCTCCCTGACGTCAATGGTGCATACTAGAAACATGGCGGACGGAGGACTCTAGTGGGTTTCTTCTCCACTACTCTAGTATCATTACTTAAGTTCTAGCGTTTAGCCACCGGCACCTATTTAGCCGGTTGTTCCGAATATTTTGCCTCCTTGCATAATTATAATTAAATCAGATTAAATGTTTATAATAGTTAAAAATATCAAGTTATAATTTTTTTTTGCTATGACTTTCAAGAAGTTGCAACTATCCCAACACCCTCCTGTTGAGAAGTTCCTGAAACATCTGGAATTTCCTTCCATGCATAAATACGGTCAGACTGAAATAATTTTCTGCTGACCCTGAGGTAACCATAACTACACTTTTTTTGTGGCCCATACCTTATTTCGAATACCAAACATAGCATGTCCCTCCTCCCCCCTGCTACATGTGACTCCACACCAATCAGGCCCAACCAACACGAATCTCAAAGCCCAGCAGCTCCGCCATCGATTTCCCAGGCGATTCCCAACGCATTTCTTATTCCTTCTCTACTATCCCACTTCCTCTTTCTTCTCTCTCCAACGCCGTGACCCGTCCTTCCCATGATCGAGCCCTCGCCGATTGTTGTGTAAGAAGCCCCCTCAAACAAAATTTTATTTTGCATATATTTCCTCCGCCCGCTCCTCCTCCTCTCTCGATCCTGCAATTTTTCAATTTTTTCTTCTTCTGAGGTGTAATTTGGTTATTCCCACTTGCGTGTTCCAGTTCGCACGTGATCTCTTCGAATTTAGGGTTCCCCCCCCATGGGACTGCTGTGACGACGTATTCCTCTTTTTCTTACCAATTTTTTTGGGATTTTGGGCTTTTAGGGTTTGTTCTATGGGTGGGATTTTGGCGGGGATAGGGGTGAATTTGGGAAAACTAGGGTTTTGGAGGGGTTTATGGTCGCGTGGAGCTTCGGCATTGTTGTCTTTGTGATGGTACGATTAGGGTTTATGTCTATTTTCCCACGCATCTATGTTTATATTATTTGAAAGTGCAGGCATTGTGTTTATAAATTTGTGGGATTATGCAATATGGTTGGTTATTTCTCTATGCATCGAGAAGTATGACATACTTGGTACTAATTGTTGGAAAAGTTGAAATCTTTGCATAAGTGTAAATTGACTACAAGCCACTGCTACACGATGGAACTGCAAGTATTACAGAAAAAAAGCCTCTCCCATCCGAGGGGTGGAATCCCCGGAAGTTGGATGGGAATTGAGGGCCGCGCAAGGAATGTGTCTAGTGAATGCTGGTTGCTAGGCAGGAAACTAGACCCTTTGCTTGATGGATAACAAAATTTCTTGCTTGATTTTAACTTCCAAGTCATTTTTCGTACTCTTGTTCTGAAATTGGCATCAGCTACGACTTTAATTTTTAAATTCTCCCATATCTTTTTAACTATGAGTTTCCACCAGATAAAACGTAGGCTGATATGTTTTCTTTCCCACTATGACTCGCCAGTGAAAAAAATGGCTAGTGGTACTCGATCTGGTCAGGTGCTGAAACACAAAGGAAACAGCAGCTCGAGGAGCGAGACTGTTGAGGGGAAGGGAAAATATGTTAAAGCTGCAAGTGCATCTGGCTCGACAGCGACCAGCAGGAAGAATAGGGTCGAGTGTAGCACTCCAAAGGATGTCAAGAGTTCGACCACTTCTGGTTCTGCAGCTACTGATTCGTCTGGTTTGAGAAGGTCCACCAGGGAAACACCCTCTAAGAAAACGAGGGAACAAAGTCCTAGCTCATGGAAATCGGAGAGTCTTGAAAAAGAATCCCCGTTAGTTCCTTCAGACAAGAATTTGGAAAAAGTAGATAAGAAGAGGCCACAGAGTCCTGTGAGAAGGTCAGAAAGAATCGAGAAGCATGGGACTCCAGGTTCTAGTTCAAAGAAAGTCAAGTACTCCTCAAGCTCTCCTGGAAAGAAGAAAAAGGATGTCGAAAGCGAAAAAACTACAGTATCAGGCACCGTCGAACAGAGCAAGAATAAAATACAGGATATTAAAAGCAGCGGAACATCAAAGAAGAAGAAGAAGAAGAAGATGAATGCCCGTTGCTACAGAGCATTGCTCTTGCCTTCCAAACACAAAGCTAAATCGGCAGGTATGCTCATTTCGTATGAATTCCATTTTTGTCATCTCTCATTGCTTCAACTGATTACGTCACATAGGGTCTTTGTAAGAGAGTCTTATTTAACCTTTTCTTTACTCTCTTTTAGTCGCACATCTAATAATTAAGCATGGTACACCTCACCTCAGCTGTATATATGGAGCCATGCCGCCTCAATAAAGTATCTTATTGCTCTCTCTCTCTCTCTCTCTCTCTCTCTCTCTAAATCCTAGACTAGTGACGTGGTATTAATACAAAATCCTATGTGCTATGTTTAGCTCCTCATAATCTATGGTATCTTGGAAGATGCTCCTTGCTTGCATGAGCTTAAACTGCACATCCTGACCTGCCAACTGGTTGTCTAGATTTTATGGCATGACCCTCTCATGCTACTAGCAACCTTGGCTAGGAATCTAGCAGCGACATGGAGAGTTGACAACTGGCCATAAAAACTTTATCAGATCTTTTGTGGAGCTTCCTTGTGCTCCATAGCCGACCCCATTCTGTTGGGAGAAGGCGTGGATGCTGCTGTGTGTTTTTCACCTGTTTTGCTTCTATTTGTTGCTTGTTAAGAATTGTTCTCTCTTCATTATTAATTTCCTTTTGCTTGATTTGACCTCTAGATGCTGACAACTTGAACCTAAAAGATTATATTGCCTCAAGAAATAATAGCTGTGATTCCGGATCCGTCCAGTCCAGTGGTTTTAAGCAAGTTCACAAGGATGGAGATGAGTTCAATGGAAGGGAGGAGGAGAAAGTCACGTGGAAGCATTCTGATAATGATAGTAAAGAAGCTCGGGAGATATCTAGTTCTGGTTCGAGAGAGCATGCTGAGTTGACCTTAGAGAACAATGAAGGGAGGAAACCAATTTGTTTAAGAGGGAAGAGAAAATTGAAGGAAACTTCGCCTGTTTCAAATTCTGGTAGTTCCTTACAGTCGCCAGATGAGGAGAAAGAGATCAATGGTAAAGATGACAGACTTAAGTTGGAAGTTCCAGAATTGGTAGCTTCCACTTCTGAAGGACAGGCCCTAGCCACGGTCACTAGTCCAGAATTTGGTGGTGATTTTGGAGGTTCCAAGAGCGAGAAGATGGCCACTAATCTGGATTCTGATATCTCAGTAACACCAACAAATAAGGAGTTTGCTAATCCAGACTCCTCTACAGTTGATTTTTCTATTTCATCTCCCTTTTGGTCCAAAAGTGAAAATATGAAGCAGTGCAATGTTTGTTGTAAACCTCAAAGGTATCCTCTATCATATTCTCTATGTCATCTGCATTTTGTAAGACAATATATGCTATTATCTCTATGTATATTCTAGTAATTTGGGTAATTTTAGTAGTCAACTACCTTCATCTTTTGATTAATGACCTGATCTTGTATTGATTTCATACCCATATCAACACTTTGTTACAAGTTATGGGTTTTCAAACTAGTGGAAGTTTTTGATATGGGTTTTCAAACTAATGAAGGTTTTGATATGGGTTCCAAACTAGTGAAAGTTTTAATACGGTTTTCTAACTGATGAAAGTTTTTGATGTGGGTTTCAAAGTAATAAAAGTTTTTCATATATCCGATGTTACTGGTGCAGTCCGGTTTTCAAGGCTGTAAGGTCAAATAAAGAGCACTAGAAGTTTGAGAATTAGAGAAAAATATCGTCAAATATATGAAGGAGAAGAAAGTTGTATAAAATATCTAAGAGGAATCATAACTTCATAAAATATCAAGACGTACAAATTTGACTCTTAATTCCTTATAGTCCAATTTCTTTCGCACAGAAAACCTTATATTAGAATCTCAAAAGTATTGAGAAAAGGAAAAGTGACAGGTTACTGCTCATGTAACTGTAGCATGCTGTTCATGCGAATAGGAACTTCACGTATCGTGGACTCGCAGTATGCTATGCTTTTCTGTTACTGTTCATATGACTTCAGGTTTATCAATTTAATAATAACCTCGGACTGCTGTAGCTTGCTACAATGTACTACCCTATTTGACCCAACCAATTTTTTTTATTGGTTTCCTCTTTTCCAGTTTCATCAGTAGAACCTCATATTAATCACATGCCAAAAAATATATATCCATCCATATAAATAACCTCCTAGTACAAGTAGATCTTAAGCCCCAAAACTTACCTAATAACATATTTTTTTATCAATCTTCTCGTCGGTTTCCATAATGAAAAATTAAAGAGGGAGGAAAAATGATCTTGTTGATTGACATAATAATAGAAAGAGGACCCTGAATATACGATATGTCATTGACCCACTGTTATCTTATGTGCTTCCATTACGTGCCTGGTCCATGGCTGGTTACCGATTAATTAGGCTAATCGACCTATTAATCACAGTTTGACGACAACTTGGAACTTCTGCATAATCGGCCATTGGTTAGTTGGATGTTACTCAGCTAATCTCGTTTTTAGAAACACTGACTCAACCAAAATTTGTAGTTCACAAGATGTTGAATCTTCAAAGAGCAACAAAGAACTATGGAAGAGAGATAAGAAGCATATTGAGAATAGATTCAAAGAGTAATCAAGTATACTGTTAGCCAAATCGAAATGTTTAAGCCTGGTTTCAAACTCAAGTTCGGTTTGTTATTTATAGCACAGATTACTAAGAAGGACGAAAATCGTAAATTAGACTCTCAAAAAAAGATATTAGTGGTGTAACTATGATTTATTGTTCACATGAATACTAGCTGATGACTTGTTACTGTAACGTTCTATAGCATTCAATTATATTCTTCCCAAATAGTTCCTTTTTTTTTTAATTAGACACCTTATGTACATTTAAAATACAAATATAACTATACCTTTACTTTAGTTTTAACCCTTACAATGAGGATAATGAGCAAAAGCACGATCTTACTTAAAACTAGGATCTTGAATCAGAATTATATAATTACCTCAACTAGAGGTCTAGACCTAATTACATGCGTTATCCTTTAAGCAGAAGAATGCATCCTCTCCATGGGGATGACATTTACATATGTTTTACATTTAAAAAAACGAGGCTCGTTACTTAGTTACACATATAGGTTACTGTGAGTTTGATGTTTATGATTTGTATGATAACAATGCCCTCCTTGCCTTATGTAACCGGAGACTTTGCCTGATTATAATTGGTGATCTTCTATATTCTTAATCTTCTTATTAATTTCAGTACAGAGACTATAATTGAGAAGTTGAACACTGAAGTCATTACTCATTAGAATTAATGATTGTCTTCGAGTTACACCAATGGCAACTCCGTATAAAGGTTTTTAGTATTGACCAACTAAAACTATCGACTCCGAGAATGATGCTCATGAAAGGGTCAATGTCAAATATCTTCTCCTTTACACAAGATGCTTCTTAACAGGGAGTTATTAGTTGTTACCAACTGAGCCTAATATGGATTTTTGGGAATAAAATGAAGTTAGTAAAAAATCCTTTCATAAGTAAATTAATAAATCTCCCCTCTTCATGGAGGATTGAAACAATCATCACCTTATCTATTATCCTTTCACCCCTTCTTTTTCTCTTCTATAATTCTTTATTCCTGATGAAAAATCTCCACCTATACTCCTTATCTATGTTGCATGGACACAACAAAATGATCTGTATCCGCATTGTGTCCTTATGCGTACTCATGCAACATAGTTACATAGGTAGGTACCTTTTTTTACCTATTTGAAAATGTCCATTTCCGTATCCATACCTGTGTCGGTATTCGTGCAACACAGCTACTTATTTTTAAATTATCCCACTAGAACTGTAATACTGTATTATGGTTATAGCTTGACTTGATTCTTTACCATTTTTGTAAGATTTGTAAGTACAAGGATGCTCTTGTATACTTGGTTCTTTCCGAGGATTGTAATAAAATTGAAAGCTCACTCACAGGTTATTGACCTCACAGGTTATTGTTTTTTGTTATTTCTACAGGGTTTGCAATGGATCTCTAACCAAGGAAATGTGCTCATGTAAATTGGGAAGCAGAAATGATTTACTAATTTCTTCTTCCGAGGTCTGATGTCTATTTCTTTCTTTCTTACTTTGCCATCATTCTTTTTACGTTATGATGTTTCTTTCTTACTTTGCAATCATTCTTTTTACGTACTGATTGATTGGCTGCGTTGGACACGATAATGTTGTTGAGTTAAACATCTTTCTAGAGTTGTTCACATTAATATTAAAATTAATTCATATTGCTTGTCTTGAGTACAAAATCAACAAGGAAGAGGTTATTTACATTTTCAAACAACCTTCTTGATGCAGAATCAAGAAGGGAGAGGTTGACTAGACACTCAGTCATGCTTTGCACTGGGATGACATTCACCTGATTGACATACTGTTTTTCTTTGCCAGTACAACATTAAGGCTGTTCCATTTCTAAGAAACACATTTTATTCGGTATAAAGGACATTTATGCATAACTGACTTATGTTGCACTTCCATTTCTTTAACTGAAGAGAGAATGCATGTCCCAGTTCTGCAGAACCGATCGTCCTCGCTACGGCGTAATGTCGCACGAGCCTAGGTTGCGCTCGCGCAATGCGATTTCTATAATGACCGATTACAGGCTAAGCGATTGGGTCGTCGCACAGAAGGCCCAATAGCAGAAGTATTGAATAACAAAGAAAACACAAGTATTCAAACAAAATGAGAACTCTTTATTGATAATCGGTGGAATTACAAAGGCACGAAGCCAAGGTTACAATCACTCAAACTCACAATCTCTCTGAATACAAATCACTTCTCTCTCTCATCTCTCAATAAGTTCAAGGCTTGTCACTTGCGGATGCTACAGAAGGCGATGTCTATACATTATGTCTCATATAGGTGAAGTCTTCAACGCGTTCGCACGCCTCGAAACGCCAAGGAACTCCGTGCCTCAGCGCGTCCAAGTGAGCTCCGTCCCGAGCGTGCTGATACCTGAACTTGCACATAAAAACTGGTGGGGTATCAGTACACAACCGTACTGGTGAGCCTCTTGCCCATCCATACAAAACCAACACATTATTTTAGTGAGTGCAACTTATTCTTTTTATAATCTTTCTAATCTTGTCTTAGGATTAGTTTTATGTCATAAATACTACAAGGCTACTTGTGTTGCAACAACGTGATCGTGCTCCAAAATTCTTGTGATCGTGCTACAAAATCCAATTGTGCAACGTCGTAATCGTGCCTCGCAACATAGTGCAAACTCATCTCTACTTACCAACCGGCCTTGCCGTTTCGACATGCCACCGACTCAACCAATAAACATGAACTTTGTGTCAAACTTCCTTGTCAACCAGACGCTGCGTACTGTGTCTGAACACACGACTCCGTTGAGGCCAAATCTTAGACTCAATAATTGTGATGCATGCCGTGCACACATTCCATAACTCATTCATACCGTGCATACACATCTTGATTCGTTCTAAGACATGCACACATATCATCGCTATTATGTCGACTCATCTATATGAAAGGTCACTAGCAAGTCTAGCTATACCCGGACTTTATAGCTTGGTTTAGACGACAAATCATCTAGCCGGGGAAGTGAGCCCCCTGGAAGTTCTCGAACTACGAGAGCGTGTCTTGCTTAGCTATCCAACGTTCCCCTAGGATCGAATCGGTCCCGTGGTCCTGGGTTACCGTTCGAGGAACCCTCGTCCTTGTGCACAACTTGTCCAATGATTTTGCATGACTTGACTCAACTTACTATCCTACATAGCCATTACTCTTCTTAGTGTTTTCATACCTATCTTTCCTTTCCATAGTGCCTTTGTGAAACCCAGGAATGGCCACTGCATAGCCTTCCTTATGAAACCCATGAACGACTACTGCATAGCCTTCCTACTTACCATTGAACTAACCGTGTTTCGTGTCCTAAACCAACTATGTTCTATGCGACACTACCGGTCAAGTTATAATCTATATGACGGGCCTTGAGACCGTGGAAACGTGTGGGTATGCAAAGTTGTAGAACCGTTGGACAGTGTCTGCTATGACATCAGGTCGATGGCCCGTGGAGTTACTTTGCTCAACTCAATACGTGTGGTCGAAAGACCGAGTGCCAACTTTGAAATCCAACGTGAAGTGCAATCTAAGCATCCAGTACAATACTTCCATGTTCTATGCAATCTGACTCAGAGCGGGATTATTCCCTTTAGCTATGTGGGTTCGTCTCTTTTATTAGCATACCTACTCAGTGCAATTGGAAACATCTATTTATTAAGTGTGAGGGCAACGAGGAGTTGCTTCGACCGAGCGGGACTTCGAGAATGCCGTTGCATATCAAGTCCAAACGCCGTTGCGTTTCGATTTCTCCGGTTGAACTGAGCGGGACGGGGCACTACAGAGAAGGTTCCATGCTATTTATTAGCAAAGATGTCTATTGAATTTATTTCCCAAAATTTGGAATAGATCCGGGGTCAATGAAGTAAACCAGTCCAGTGCTGGTTAATTGGAAGGGGTTTGGCTAGTTTGTTCGCCTATGCTAATTGTAGGGCACAACATGAGGAACCAATTTGAATTTATGAAGGTTCATTCAGTTCGGGAAGTTTTTGAATAGAAGTTTAGTACTAAAAGTATAATCTTAAATTTCCTATAGAGTTTGGTTGCTAGTACGACAAAATTCCCATCTAACATAGTATCACAGATTCACAATTCAAAGCAAATCCCTATCTATAATCATCTGACCTAGTCCATGTGTTTGAACTCATATTCTGCATTCAGAGGCCTCCTTGTATTACCAACTCCACTCAAGAGCTTAAGCTTATAGTGTTTCCCTTTTTTGAAGGAACTTTACAGAGAATTGTAGTATTGAAAATATAAAGTTATATAGGTGTTAACTGTTAAAGAATAATGGTTTACTTAGATACATATTCCTTTGTTGTTAGAAATAATATTATTAGACTTCTCTTAGCTATAGTATCTTCTTACATTGTGATTGTTTATCAGATTAATTGGATATGAAGACAATATTCTTAAATGACCAATTTGAGGAAGAGATTTGTATGTATCAACTTAAAGGCTTTGGGACTAAACAAGAAAACAACGTAAATGCATTAGTTAGGTATCTATATAAATTAAAGCAGGCTTTTAAACAATGGCATCACAAGTTCAATAAAAAACAATGGCATCACTAGTTCGATAAAGTAATTCTAGGATACAGTTTTTTCTTGTAGATGAGGTTATAAGTGTGTAATAGATAAAGGGTATGCAATATTATGCTTATATGTGGATGCATAGTAATATTTTATACTCGAATAAACATTATTGTGGATGTTAACGCTTACCTGTCTATTTGACATGGAAAGAGGTGGGAGAAGCAGATATGATTTTAGGAATGAAAGTAAACAATATTCCAAGTGAGTATTGTCTCTCCCTTCTCTTGCTAAGATAAAATGATTAAGAAGTCCAAGTTTAATGGTTGCCTTATGCTTATAACACAGTTCTTGACAAAGATACCAAGTGAATGTACACTTTGCTCTGTCAGAAACTTCCATTACTGTTCTTGTTGATGTTGTTCCTGAGAAATAATCTCAAAAGAGTTGGTTTTGTGGTGCCTCTAATGGCATTCCCCACATTTTCCAATCTCATAACAATATATGGGATCTAAAGTAATTGTTTACTAGCATATACTCTTCTTCGCTTAACATTCTATGCTTACTTATCCTTTGTTGCACCTGTTCTGACATTTATAAATTTATCGTCCTTCATTCTGTGGTTCTAGTGGTTGTAATATAAAATAACAATTCTTCTCCTACTTGTACAGAAAGCTTGCGGAGCAGTTTCCACTTCAAGAGATCCCTGTGAATGCGAGACTCTTCCTACAGGTTCCCAGGAAAATGAAGCTACAGGAGATCAAAAGAAAGAAACCAGAGAATACGTATCTAGAGAATATGTATCTTTACCTGAAAAGTACTGTTTAGTCTTGCTTTGGTTATGCCTGATTTTCATTGTAAATTACTATTATAGAAACTATTGATTTGTTTCTGATTTATGATTTATTTAATTTGTAATAAAGTTATAGTTTTCTTTTCCAGAGAAAATTGCATCGTAGCATCAGCTGATACAAAGTATCTCTCTGTTCCTATGACCAAGGTAGTTTTTCTATCATTTGACTCTTGTTTTTTCTTTTTCTTTCACATGTTCATTTTTTTGTAAATCTTGGGCCTTTCTCTTTGCGTTGTGCCTTGACGCGTCGTTTATTATCTTTTCTATTGCCCTTGACTGGAACGCTGCCTTCAAATTGATGTTGCCATTGTTACTTTTACTTTTTGCATTAGGATAGGGGGAGACTTGGTGTCATAGATGGAGCAGGCATTACTGAAGATCGTCTCAATTCTACTCATCTCAAGAAGAATTCATTGGCAAACCAAACAGATAGTTGTGTTCATGCATGTCTTATCTGCAAGAATCCTGGGCTGTTGTTGTAAGTGCTATGTTTTTCAGTTTCTTTGTTGGTATACTCAATGAAGCAAGCTAGGTTTTGCATTTTTCCTATGCTACTAAACTTTCTACTAATCTTTTATATCATTGTTTTAGATTCCTTTTGGTATTTGCTGGGATATATATATATATATATATATATATATATATATATATATATATATATAATATTGAAAGCTGTAATGCTCTTAGGCCCCTAGGTGCAAGTCCCTCTCCAGGCACCTAACAACTGCTGCGGTTTTTCACAACATTGGATGCTTGCATGTAGTTTTTGTGGCTGTAAATAGAGATGTTTGATTGAGATGTTAATTGTATGCGAGGGAAAAGGATGCCATGCATGTTGTAAACAATGTGGGAATATCATTGATTAGCTTTCCTTGCAACATGTGTTGTTATAGATAGTTACGATCATTTTGGCTGCAAGAAAGCTGTGGTAGTTGAGTGGAAAGTAGCAACATTTGATGCTGTAGTTGGATTTACTTGGGGCAAACCAAATACCGAAAATGTTCCAATGCAACATTTGCTAGGCAGCCAAACACCTCTAAATTGCTAATGTTATGTAATATTGGTCCTGCTGGTCTCTTGTTAATCCAAACTCGTAACATTACCTATTTACATGCAAGTGTACACCCCTTAAATTGCTAATGTTATGTAATCTTGGCCCCTCTGCTAGTCTCTCGTTAATCAAAACTCTGACATGAAACTATATTTACTTTACGTATATGCAAAATATTCAATTTTGGAATGCCATTCTTTTTCTCTTTGGCACGATCCTAATTAGCCAAATTAGGGCACCTTTAGATATAATAACAAAATAATTGCGAAAACAATTTATTATTTCTTTAAATTCTGGGATATCAATTTTTAGTATGTTGTGCACATCACCAAGCTTGTTAAGGTGGCATGAGCTGACAACACGACAAGGACCACAAGGCCTAAAGGGGAGGGGGGTTGAAGACTAAAATTAGGGCTGTGTATTAAAAGAATCAAGGCGACTTTTTGGTTTATGACTGAGACTTTGTGTTTTGGTTTGGGACTGAATCCTAGGCAAATCTTGTTAAGCATATAGACATAATTGCTGATAAAGTGTTCAGTCAAGAAACAAATAATACTAGTATGGATCTGTATAACCATAAATTAATAGACACATTATAATTGAAGTATTAAAATAAAAAGAACATTCTACAGGTGAGAGGGGCCGATGAAAACAAAAATCTGTGAAAACAAAAGGGGGAATGGGTGCTGAGAGATTGAGAGAGACTTACCAGAGACATCAACAACCATCAAAGTATCGGAGGTCAATCACAAGTGTCGGGATTCTTGAGTCTTGGCAGAAGAGAAAACAAAAATAGAGATTTATTTAAAGAGGAGGACCAAGAGAGAGATATTTACTTGACGGCGCTAGGCAGTGCATGTCAGATGGAGATAAGGTTCGATGGGCTAAGACAAATACAAAAGGAAGAAAATTGGGAGGAGAAAGACTATTCTTCAATATCTATATTAAATGATTAATAATATCATTATTTTAAGTTATCGAACATGAGCCAAATTCCAAGGTAAAAGTAAATACGCCTAGGCAGGGTCATATTTAAGTAAAGGGGGGTATCGACTATCGAGTTGCTTGAGGCAGTTGCCTTACGTGCCAAGGCGACCTCAGCACCTCACCGTTTAAGTATTGGTTGCCTAGGCGTTAGAGCATCCAAAACTCCAATGCGACCGCCTAAGACGAGATGTATGCCTTTTATAACATTGCTCATCACAGGCTCATATTGGTCAAAGAAGGCAGTATCGACTAAACTTCACAAGGATGAGAGAGATGTTCAGTCTTGGACACATAGGAAGTGTCTTAGCTTGTCATGTGTGAAGCATCTGACTCAGTTTCGTTAGGTGCTTTGTAGCTATGTTGTGAAAATCTCGCTTAAGCGGCGCTTAAGCGAGATTTAGAATTAGGGCGCTCGCTTAATGAATTTTCGTCCCAGAAAAGCGATCAGCGCTTAGGTGTCACTTAGTAGTGCCTCGCCTTAGGCGCATCACTTAACAATTTTTGATTTTTTTTAATTTTTTTTTATAAACTGAACCAAATCTTTTGTTATTTACATAGTTGGAAAACTTTTTAGTAGGAACTTTAGAGACTTAACTTTTATGTTTGATGGTATTTTGATAACTATGTAGTATGCATGCATTGTGTGGCTTATAATTTGCGTTTTGATTCTAGTTTTTATATTGTTACTTTGCTTGATTGATAATTGGTATTGTTATTCATGCATATACTAGTAGGATTGTATGGACGAATATTGAAATTTATGTGTATATACTATATAGAGTATTTTACATGTAGGAGCAAAAAAAAAAGTGAGGCGCTAACTAAGCGCCGCTTAAGCGCCATTAAGCGAGGCGACAACCTCGTTGCGTTGCCTCGCCTCACCTCACCTCACCTCACGCTTAATACAACATAGCTTTGTCGTTTGATAGGAGTAGATACATTCTCTAAGAACATCTCTCTAGACATAAAGGCCCACTCATCACACCCCACTATGCATGTCTAAGAGGAAGTCAAAAAGGCAATGGATGACACAAGGGAGCCAGAAAGCTGATTAGTTTAAGTATCATCAAGAAGTTGAGCTTTGGGTGCCATGTAGATGGGTTTTAATTGGTATCTACACATGGAAGCAAGTAACGCAATTGGTGGGAAGTTTCTGATCAAACAGAATAGGATATGGGTGACTCACTCTTGAGAAAAATACATTTTATTTGTCTGATCTAGTGATGATTTGGACTACTAGCATGGCCGATTATCAGTTATATGTCTAGTTTAAGACAGTGGCGCATCAAAAAAAATGAGTTCATGATGTAATTTGCGAGGACAATACCTTATACATTATATCAAAATCATATCATCTACCTCTGCACCTAGACTCTTTTTTAGTCTAGGGAAGTTGGGCTCCTTATTGCATGAGCTTAACCTAGATGAAAAAATGGTTTACCTACCGACCGTATAGGTTTTCATGAAAATTTCTTGCTCATAGCTATAGAGATAGGAATTTGGCATCAACACGACAGAACTAAAAGTCGATGTTTTGTTGATAAGTGATCATAAAGCTTCATCAATTCTTTTATGGAGTTGTCATGCTCTATATGCACCCCTTTCTGATGGAGAAAACTTGGAAAGGGATGATGATTTACAAAGTGTTTAATTGGTCATGGTTGCAAAAGCTAAATATGTCACTAAAATTAGCATAGCTGAAATAAGACAACTAAGGTGGATGAGTGGATGTACACTAAAAGATATAATATGAAATGAGTATGAGTGTATACGAGGGATGTTAGAGGTTGCGCCAATCAAGGACAAGATGGGAGAAAAATGTTGTAGGTGGTTTGAACATGTGCAACGAAGACTAATAGATTCTTTGACAAAGAGGAATAGTAGTTAAAGGAGGGTCTATGACTAGATGTAGGCCTAAATGAACATGAATCGAAGTTTTAAAGGATATGGTTTTTGTTAGTGTTGTAGAGTACATGGCCATAAAACAGAGTTAAATGGAAGACAAGGATTGAAACAACCGACCTAAAATGTTTGCAACAAAGACTTTGTAGTAGTTGTTGATTAAGCTATATTTTTTTTTTCATAGTTCGCTCTGACGGAGTTGTCTTTGTCTTGGTCTACTCATATCATTTATTTCCTGATAATGACATCATCATCATCATCATCATTAAAGCCTTCTCCTATGAGAACGGAGTCAGCTATGGAGCATAAGAAAGTTCTATACAATATTTGACAGTTTTATGACCAACTGTATACGTGACGTCAACTATCTAAGTTGGTGCCAAATTCCTAGCCAAAGTAGCTGTTAAACTCTCTGCAATTTTCACCAAAACTCTAGAGTATTGGTAAGAATTGGGGGTTAAAATTAATATTATTCAAAACATTCTCGAAGGTGGATGTCGATTTTGTGGGTCGATAGCTGGATTTACGTGGCAATATTTTTTTTATCAACTTGAAATTAACGCGGGCCTGGGGATTTGGACGTGGGTTGCTTTAATACTATGTTGAAGTCCCAGCCACTTGCATCAAAATCCTAGTTTGGTAAGGATTGAGGGTTAATATGAATATTATTCAACATCAGCTATGAGCATAAGAGGGCTATGCCATAAAACCTAGGTTGTCTGTTGGCAGGTAGGTAGACCTGTATCACCTTTTGGATTGCAATTTAAGCTCATGCAACTAAAGAGCACCCTCCAAATTCCCATAGACTATAAAAATTCTAGACAGAGGATAAGATAAATACTATCTACTATAGGAAATTGCATTCATCTCTAAGTCACGTTACACCAAAAAGTGAAGGAATAACAAACCCATATTTTTTGACGTGTGTTTCTCTTATATAGCTATAAGCAATTTCAATAATTGCAATTATGACAAGTATTGAATAAAATTACTATGATATTTAGGATGAACATTTAACACCATGGATTAACATTTGTTCTTATCTTAGGATTATCATTTAGTTCTCATATTTGTCCTAGTTATGGATAAAAACTTGGGCACGATCAGGATGAGGTTCCACATTGTACAATGTTTGCTGATGTTATTGTACTAGTTGAGATTATATTGGTTGAGATTATATAGAAGGTTTAGCTTCTAAAATCGAACTGTGGAGAATAACTTTGGAATTTAAGAGTTCTGAAATGAGTAGGATAAGAACTAAGTATGTGAAATGCGACTTCAACCAAAAGTAAGAAAAAATAGAAAGAAATGATGGTAGAGTATATATTGTTGGACGACATAGTTAGATGTGATAATTTTTGGGATTTAGGATGAATCCTTCATCGCGAGGTGAGGAGAGATTGAGAAGGCTATTGCTCATTGAATTATAACACGATAAACATGATAGTTGCAAGGAGAGCTTATAGAGTGATTTTCTTGACGTAGAGATTGAGAAGGCTGTTCTCCATAGATTGTAACAGGGTACCGTTGAAATTGAAAGTATAATTGTATAATACGGCTATAAGACCATCCATGCTTTATGGATTAGAGGGAGGAGCAATTAGCATTACAAGGACCATCCTTGCTTTATGGATCAGAGGGATGAGCTATAAAAACATGCCCAAAGAATAATAGAAAATGAGCAAAATCGAAATGAGAGTGCTAAGGTGGATCAATGGCGATACAATGGAAGATAGAATAATAAATTAATATGTTCATGGGAAATAGAGGTGATATCGGCTTGGGATAAGATAAGAGAAGATCGTCTCGGGTGGTTTGGACGTATTAGTTAAAGGGACCCATGGAACTAAGGTAGGCCTATAAGAACTTGGATTGAGGCTGTAAATGGTTTTTGTTAATGTTATAGAGGACATGGTCCTTATCATAGCTGAATGGGAGAAAAGTTTCAAACAAAGGACCCCAGAAATTTTGTGTTGAAGGCTTAGTACCAGTGTTGAATGGAAGAAAAAAGATATAATAGCCAACCCCGAAGATATGGGATTAGGACTTTTTTGTTTTTGTTGTTGTACAACAAGCATTGTTCAATTGCTCTGATAGTCTTAGGAGTTCTTCATCGATAATTTCTATTAAAGGCGAAATCCCTTGTCACAAAAGCCTTTACAATTCCTTGTGCCCAACCATGCCAGTTCTCTTTTCTTACCCCTAGAGCGAAGATATGGTTGCTTCTAGCCCTTTGCTCCACATGCCAACACTGTCAGAGTCCGTTTTAAGCATCATTTCTTCAGTAATGAAATTTGAATTGAAATGCATATCAAGGTTGTTAAGCCTTGCATCACACTGTGTGCATTTTTTCTTCCTTTTTCCCAGTTATGTCCTATTATGAATGCCTTCATTTATATATCATTCTATCTTCACGTGCAAACACAAATATTATATAAACATAAATTTCTGTCATCTTATCTTTAAGTTGAACCCTAAGCAAGATTACTTTATTATTCTTTACCACCCATAGTTTGTCACTAAATTTAGAAGATAACCCTTTATGTTACTTAATTACTAAAACTTGAGTACTAGAATCATGGTTTAAAGTATCGGCCGATACCGATCCGATACGGCCAATACCGATACGGTTAGGCATGTCCCGATCCGGTACCGACCGATACCCGATACTGACCGATAACGACATTGAGGGTCTCTTTTCCGGTCAATTCGGCAAAGAAAATTAAACGAAAAAGTCAAATCAGCAAGGGTTTAAAGCATAATAAGGTTGTAAAAGAATGTAAAAGAAGAAAATCAATCTATTATATGTAAACCAATCGGTAAGGGTGACTACGATTTCATTTAATTTCAAAACTACTAAGAAATAACACTGAAAATACTTAAAATTATGCCTAAATGTATAAAGTATATGTTTTTAAATGTAAATAATTTATTAATAATTATTTGTTTTCCGATACAAAAAAATCCATACTCCGATCCGAAACCGCCGATACTACCGATATCGCCGATACCAATACTTATAGGAATAGTCCGATACCGATACTGTGAACCTTATTTAGAATATTCGGAGGGAAGTAAATACTAGATTATTTATGTGCACAGAAACTGACTATAGCCTTATCCTGTTTCTGTACAGAAAGGGTGGTGGAGGTTATTTAATCTTCTTGGTTCTGCTTCTATATTGCTACATAGTAATCATAGATTTTCCTAGCATAAAATGTTAAGTGATGCTATCTTGTGTGGTTTCTTCTGGTTGGTTTTTTATTATTATTATAACATCATTACGCCTTTGGTTGGTACTGTGACATCGACAAATGGTTCCTTTTCAACAATAGGTGCTGTGATGGAAAAGATTGCAAAAGGAGCTATCATCTTTCTTGTCTAAATCCACCACTGCAAGAAGTTCCTGTGGGTGGTTGGCTCTGTCATTTTTGTGTGAAGAAGAAATTGGAGTTAGGGGTACACTCTGTCTCTGAAGGAATAGAATCTGTTTGGGATGTCAGAGAAGGTGAGAATGGTTCGCAATTGAGTGCTTTTCATGCTGGGCAGCCTCAATTGTTTATTTATGTAAGAAGATAATCTTGCTAACGCTGTCATGGGTATTTATGCTGTTAGAAATGCAGAACGGGTGGCAATACTTTGTGAAGTATAAAGGTCTAGCCCATGTTCACAATCTTTGGATTCCAGAATGCCAATTGCTTCTTGAAGCTCCTGATCTTTTAGCCATATTCAATAGGAAACATCAGAAGGAGAAGGTAGTGTATATATTCCTATTATCATCAACAAAATTACTTGATAATTTCCTTATAATTCTTCAAATATAGTCTGCATATCTTTGGCTAATTGACTTTCGCTGATTTTTATATTATCAGGTAACAAGGTGGAAGCAGGAGTGGACTAAGCCTCATCGCTTGTTGCAGAAGCGATTACTAATGCCTAAAAATCTGTCTGATGAATGTATTAGTTTGTCTGGTGATAAACTATCATATTGTTCTCATGAGTGGTTTGTGAAGTGGAAAGGTCTCGGCTACGAGTCTGCCTCTTGGGAGCTTGAGAATTTACCAATTTTATGTTCACCTGAGGCAGCAGTGCTTATAAAAGATTACGAGCGTCGCCGCGAGGAGGCAAAAAGAACTTCTGATCCTTCAAGAGCTGACAAGGTAGTTTTGAATTCTTAGAACCTTCATACCGCAATCCGTTCTATGTGATCACAAGGTAACTAACTGGATATATTATGCAGGCTCTACAGGTAAAGAAAGATCCTTTTCACAAACTAACTAGGCTGCCTGATGAGTGCCCAGCCGTACTTGATAATGATCATATAAATTCTATTAATCGGCTTCGTGAATTTTGGCACAAGTCCCACAATGCTGTCTTAATTGATGATCAGGTTGGTTATGTTAAATGTTCATTTACTACTCATTTATCTTGTAAAGTATACTCAGAATAACTCAAATTATTATGCAAGATCAAATGTATGAAGTGAGATTATGTTGAATGCGTTTTGCCATCTAGGCCTATATAATTTATCCCAATAGTGGCACTTGACTATTATTGATTTATTTCATAGGTTTTGTGTTGGAAAGTTTGCTTTGGACTTGTTGAGTTATAAGTTCTAACTTTGATAGCGTTTGTTGGGGGACCATATTGACATTCCTTTGTCTTTCTCATTGTTGTTGGATTTGCTTACTGTTTTATTCTTTGCTAACAGCTAACCTGAACTTGTTGTAATATCACTAAACACTGGTTTTTTTTAGCTTCATTGCCCCCTCAAACAGATACCAAGATTTGCAGTATTGGTCTATATGTATCAGCTGTATCATGTCGGTTTCAATCAGATACTGACTCCCATCAGCGGCCAGCCGATAAAATTGGGGTTCTCTTTCCCAATCAATCCAACAAAGAAATTTCTTAAAGAAAAAGAGAAATATGACAGGGAACAGTATGGACACAAATGATTCGGTCGTGCTGAAGATAAATATTCTGCAATCTGATCGTCACATTGTAACCATTACCGTTTGTCGAAGTTGTATACTATAACTTCACAGTTTTCATCAATCTTTATATTATTCCATTTAAAACTATATATTACGGTGTACATTGTCTAAAACAAGTAAAATAAACAACAATATCTTTGTAGGCGAACAATTCAGCAAAATTGAATTTTATTCGAAACTAACGGGAAACGACAAATAATACGCAATACTAGGCCTAAATGTATCAAAGGCTTTTCTAGTTTGTATGATACTTTTTAAATATTTTTTTGGCTTTTTGAAACAAAACATCAAAATCTGATCCAAAAACTCTCTAAAGACTTTAAACATCCGACACTGACACTCATAAGAAAGCTCTGAGATGGATACTGTGAACCTTGATAGATGCATTGCATGCTGAACTACACAATTGGTTCTTGAAGCAAACTTTTTTTTCTTTCTGCCTTCTCCTCTCTGTATTATATGCTTCTAGAGGTATATAGCACATTTCCAATAGGGCAGTGTTATAGATAACTGATTGGGTGGTATAGGAGTTTACCAAAAAGAATTTAGGACTTGTTGAGGCAAAGGTGCTTGACTTCTTGTACGAGGGCTGGGAAGGAGAACGGCAGGGCTTGAGATAACATGTCTAATCTAGCTGTTATAGGAACGAAGATCTAATCTCATTGGTGACAGCCTTATATGTTTAGGCATCCGTCATTTCATCTCGCGATGAAAATTTTCATAATTTTGAGCTCACATGTTTCAAACAAGTTTGAACGCGTCTCTTTAATTTTGTTCTTCTTATCTCTGTTGTAGGTTAAACTCATGAACTTTATGTCATTCCTTGCTATTGGTCATCTCTTGAGCTATTTTCTGCAAAATAAGAACCTGGCTTGATTCACATATGTTACATCTTTATGTTCCATTTGAGTTTCCATATAAGAAGGAACTGACCTTTTCTATTTTAATATTCCAATTACATTGGAAGACAAAAAATTCTTATTGTTGGTATTGTACTTCTAACTATGGATGGATTTACTAATGCACATAAATTTTATAATGCTTCAGAATTTTAGGATGCCAAGCTCTTCTTTTCACATTTAAGAACAATTTCTTACGCACCTAAAGTTCCATTTTTTTCATGCAAAGTTATATTTTGACGGATTTATGATGTTACATTCTCTTTACCTCCTCCAAGAAATCTTTTTTTCCCCCAATAAGTTGTCCTTTGACATTATGATTCTAAGCTATCTTTCTATGATATAAAACACCAAACATAATCTACAACCTATGATGTCAATGCTAACTTCTCATTCCCAAATTTATCTGATATGCTTACATGTCTATGTATTAATCTTGTCATGGCATCTAAGATTGCTTTAGGAGTGCCCTTTTGAGTCTTCATCTGTAATTTCCTATAGTCCTCTGCAGTCTGAACTGCTTCCTAAAATAATATTTATAGTTTTATACATTTTGTATGTTTTTCATAGGCATTTCAATTCTCTCTTGATTTTTCTTCTTTATGTATGTCATAGTATCCACATCTTCTACCATTAGGTCATTTGTATTATAGTGGATTAATCACTTATACTTTGAAGCTCGCTTTCAGTTTCTTGTATTTTGAATAAAATAAATCTTTCTTTTTTGGTTGTCAATTTTGGCTGGACTCCATGTGCATGAACTTGGGGATCATATAGAGCAAAGGAGTTGTCTGTATTTATTCAACTATGGATTACAGTTAACTTTTTCCACCTCACCGGCGATATTTAATGCTTGCAGGAACGAATTGTTAAGTCCGTTTTATTTATAGCAGCCTTGTTTTCCCATACATGTCGCCCTTTCCTCGTGATCTCAACCACAAGTTCTCTTTCATTATGGGAGTCTGAGTTTATGCGGTTGGCTCCATCTGCTAATGTCGTTGTTTACAATTGGGATAAAGAGATTCGGAGGATGATTAGAACCCTAGAGTTTTATGACGAAGGGGGTTGCGTAATGTTTAGAGTGCTCGTGTCACATCCTGATGCTATTATTGAGGTAAGCCCTTTTCAGGTGCTTTTGTTTATGTTGTGCCTAGTCTTACAGTTAATACATAAAGTTAATACTCTATAGTTAAGCTGATGTTGATACCATGATTGTTTATTTGCTTTACTTTTTCAAATGCTTCCGTCTAGTTAGTCTTCTGTAGATACACTTCATTCTTCTTTAGTTGCATTTGATAATTCATTTGTTCTGTGATTACCCAGGACTTTGAAGATGTAAATTGCATTGCTTGGGAGGCAGTATTTGTAGATTTGTGTCCGAACTCGAGAATATCCAAGCATCTTGAGCAATTAAAATCTCTTACAACTGACTTTAGGCTGCTTCTTCTAAGTGGTCACTTGAAGGTAATTATTCTTTTTTAAAAACTTGTTCTTGTTTTTTCCTCCATAATACTTGTTAGTTCCTTGAATAATAACAGGATAGCGTTGCTGAATACGTCAATTTTTTGTCCTTCCTTGATTCGGGAGGAAAAGAAAATGGTACAAGTAGTTTAAACTTTACTTCCGACGATTCTACGGGTTCTCTTGCTATATTGAAAGAAAGATTCGCACGCTATCTTGCATATGAACGCAGACTAGACTCAGGAAAGTTTGTGGAGTACTGGGTTCCCGTTCGACTTTCTAATGTGCAGCTTGAACAATATTGTGCCACCCTTGTGGCGAACTCAAATGCTCTTCGTTCATATACAAAAGTTGACCAACTTGGAGCTTTTCGTGACATTCTTATTTCAACTCGGAAGGTTGGCTTTTTACATATTGTTGGATTTAATGCTTGCTATTTAGTTTCATCAGTAATAGCTGTGAACATGTGAGGACATATTAAGGCGTACTTTGTTCATGTTGTATTACTATTGGCTGTCTTGACAATTTGTGATGTTACTGTTTTTCATTGCAGTGTTGTGACCATCCTTACTTAGTTGACAAACAGTTGCAAAGTTCACTAACCGAAGGTCTTCCGGCAGACAGATTTTTGGACATTGGAGTGAAGGCAAGTGGTAAGCTATTTTTACTTGATAAGATTCTTCAAGAGATAAAGCAGCAAGGATTAAGAGTGCTGATCCTTTTCCAGGTAAGAATCTCTACTTTTCCCTTGAACATATATTTATCTTTTAGGATGTTGTCCTTGATTTTCCTCTTTTTACTGTTATGTAACTTTCTTTCTAAATTGGCTCACGGTTTTCTAAAGTAACTCTTGCTATGCAAGCTATTTTCATTGGTATGCAACTATTTGTTCTGAATTTGGTCTTTAACAAATGCTTGATTATTTCGAGGCAACTTCATGTCATGAGCTACTGCATGGACTAAAGAAACTTTTGTAATTCAAAATGTGTCTTCAAGTCTTTCTAGGGATATAATATCAGAATATGATATATATCCTACAGTTTAATCCTATCAACATATATAACACTTTTGTATTGTTTAACATTCTTATTTGATACTTATGTTTGTACTCAATATAATCGACTTAAATGCTTTGCACATATGGACCACGGGAAGAAGGAAAGATGAATCTTTCAAAATTGTTTCTTAGTACTTACATTTAGTTTGTCATATCATTATTGAACTTCTTAAAGTAAGTTTTGTTGAAGGAATGTCATTACATATATGCTAATGTAGAGAGTGGAGGGGGGGACTAATAGTAGGATTATTAGTTCTCAAATCCTCTTAATTAAAGCCTAGCAATAGTAATGAGCTCAAATCCTCTTTAATGAAAACCTGGTAAACAATTATCATCAGAATGAAGCTATTTGCCATCAGAATGGAGTTGGATATTGAGCATGTGAAAGTTGTAGAGAAGATTCGTTGAAGTCGTTGTGACCATCTGTTAACCTCACTGAAACAACCTTCTGTGTCCAAAAATTCCTTGCTAGCTATGAGCAAGAGAAGGCACTGCTATAAAACATAGAAGGCTAGTTGGTGGGTTAGGTGGACCTACATTTTTAATCCTGATGTTTAAGCTCATAAAACAAAGGAGCATCTCCCTAGACTAAGAAGGATTCTGGACTAATAGGTAACATGATACTATATACAATAAGTAATTGATTCGTCACTATCACACAAGCGTGAGAGCAAAGGCGAAATGTTTGAAGAAATTCATTTGCCATCTAAGAGCGAAAGGCGGAAGCAAAAGGTTGGTCTCTAAGCAAATGTGGGAAACCTATTCCCTCCCTATTTCTTTCCCATGGGAATATAAATATTTGTATGTTCGGGTCAGTCCAGGTCGGGTTTTGGCCGAGTCTGGGTTGTAAAAGTTAGTTATTAAAATAATAGTATGATGTTGGTGGGACTTGAACATAGGTTGCTTGTTATGTTATGTGTGTTGTATCCAACCATAATTACCTGGAACGTTCCGGAACGTGAAAGGGGAATGTTGTACACTGGTAAACTTCGGAAGATCGTTCGACATATACAACTCGAAACCAAAAAGTGCATTCTGGAACAAATTCGTTGCATAGGTAGCTATGATCAAGTGAATGCATTGCTGTAAAACCTAGAAGGCTAGTTGGTGGGTTAAGTGGACCTACGTTTTTAATCACGATGTTTAAGCTCATAAAGCAAAGGAACAACCTCTAAGTTTCCCTAGACTAAAAAGGATTCTGGACCAATAGGTAACATGATACTATACAATAAAGTAATTGATTCGTCACTGTGACACAAGTGTAAGAGGTAAGAAAATGTTCAAAGAAATTCATTTACCAGCTAAGAGCAAAAGCAAAACGTAGAGAAAGTAGGTCTCCAAGCAAATGGGGGAACCTATTTCCTCCCAAAGCACTTGGTATTTTCTTTCCCATGGGAATATAATTATTGTATAATCGGGTCTGTCTAGGTCGGGTTTTGGCCGAGTTCGGGTTGTAAAAGTTAGTTGTTAAAATAATAGTATGATGTTGGTGGGGCTTGAACTAGGTGTCACGTCTCGATTCCGAACAATCGATAGTCGTCTCCCGGGCTTGATGCCATGCGAACCTAAGTTGCGCTCGCACAAGACATAATCATAAGGTTATCTAAAACGCAACATCTAATAGAGTACGCAGAGAAATTGAACAACACATTTGAGACAGAAGAAAATTTTCATTTCATTGACAATAGATATCATTTATAAGACTCTATTACAATAGTTGTCGCGTGGGCTTACAACATGACTCGATTACAAAATGAATGCTGGTGAGATAGTCGTTCCATACATTACATCCCCTTTTTACAACAAAATATTCCACTTACCTGGTATCGGGAGAAGTCGAGCCATATTTCTTGGACTGATGTAGTAGAGTCTTCAACGGAGCAACTTCAAAGCCTTCGAGCACACGAGCAAGGCTTCAAAATGTTCCAAGCGTCGCCTTCCGTTCCTAGGCACGTCTTCTTGGTTCGGAGCACCTGTGGAGAGCGAGGATATCAGTACATTGTCGTGTATTGGTTGGGGGCTAATTTTAATTCCGTGCTCTCATTTGGTTCAAGAAGTATGTTAAAGCATGCAATAATTTTAATGATCTTTCTAGTTATCCTAGTAAATTTGCATGTAAACATTCGATATACATAATAGCATAACTACATTACAACTTACCTACGACAGAGCGTGCCGTTGTAGTACAAACTTACCGTGTTCATTCCTGTTCAATATCAATCACTAATACAGTGTATATTTATATGTGAATGTCACTGGCATAACAAACCATCCTGGACTATAGCCTTGGTTAGACGACGATCATTTCAGCGCGGTTGCGAGCCCGCTGAAAGTTCCTGAATCACCCGTGCTATGATTCAACACAGCTATACTGTTTCCCCTAGGTCGAATCAGTTCCGTGGCCCCCGGGTTACCGTTCGAGGAAACTATACCTTGTGCACAAGTTGTTCAATGATCACGCTAGACTGAACTAGTTATTAATAATAAACTTACCCATTAATCGTGTCCCATCTTATCGTGGCAACATTCATTCTTTGATTGATTTATTCGTTAACACAGTTTTATATCAGGTATAATAAGTAAGCATGTAGTAATCATGGCATAACAGTTCTATAGCAAATGCACGTGAGAAATCGTGCATAAGTTCATTGATTGAATTCTATAAAGACGAGCATTCTACTATATTGTGTCGTCGATTGGTTTAGAAAGCAAGAGGGTCAAGGGAGAGAAGGGTCAGCCACTCACCTTGATTGTTTGAGGCGAGAGGGAAGGTTTTGTTGCGCTAGATGGCCTACGCGATCACTTGAAATCGCACAAGCAACACATCATCACTCTACACTTCTATTTCGAGTTTGATATGAAATGCGAAGTTCGAAGAACGCAAGCAATGAAATCCACCGAAAACATTCACGAAAACATATTCAGAAAACCAAAGCCAAAGCAAAAGAAGCAAGGGCGACATAAAAAGCAGAGCAACGAAAGGTCTCTCCCGACTTAGCCGTATAGTCCATCTCGAGGCGCAACCCGCTGAATATGGGATTTGATTCCGAAGAAGCTATTCCATAACGGGGCACGGGGTTGGGACGGGGCAATACATTATAACCAACTAAGAAAATGTTTCATCCTCGAAACTTAAGGATAAAACCTATCTCTAAGAAAACAATGAAGGAAATTTCTCCTTCATCTCTGATTCGAGTTCCCAGGTCGATTCTTCGACCGAATGGTTCTTCCATAGTACGTGAACGAGAGGGATTGCACGATTTCAAAGCAACTTATACTTGCACTCCAAGATCTGCACAGGTTCTTCCACGTTCGATAAGTCTGTCTTCATCTCTAGCTGATCAAAATCTACCACGTGGTTCAGATCGTGCATGTACTTTCGCAACTGAGAGACATGGAAGACATCGTGCACATCTGACAGTGCTGACGGCAATGCAATCTGGTAAGCTACTAGGCGACTCGCTTCAGTATTTCGAAAGGACCAACAAATCTTGGACTCAGCTTTCCCTTTGTGCCGAATCTGGTGACTCCTCGCATGGACGTTACCTTAAGAAACACGTGATCGTCTTCCAAGAACTCGAGGGGTCATCGATGTATGTCTGCGTAGCTTTTTTGTCGATTCTGTGCACTCTTTAGTCTTTTTCGGATAAGTCTGACCTTCTCCACGGTCTGTTCCACCAGCTCCGGGCTAAGAATCTGTTGCTTCCCGACTTCATCCGAGCAAATGGGTGATACACACTTTCGTCCGTACAAGGCTTCGTACGGCGCCATCTGGATGCTGGATTGATAGCTGTTATTGTATGTAAATTCGGCCAAAGGTAGATGGACGTCCCAACTCGACTTCAAGTCAATTGCGTAAAGCCGTAACATGCCTTCGAGAATTTGATTCACGCGCTCCGTTTGGCCGTTGATCTGAGGATGGTAAGCTGAGCTAAACTTCAACTTAGTACCCAGAGCCAACTGAAGGCTAATCCAGAAGCGCGATCGAATCGTCATCCCGATCTGGGAACTTCGTATAGCCGCACTATCTCCGTCGAGGTATATCTGAGCCAGACGATCGACGCTCCAAGTAATTTTGATGGCAATAAAATGCGCTGACTTGGTTAGTCGATAGACGATGACCTAGACGTCATCGTTTTTCCATGGCATCTTCGGCAGACCAACAATAAAATCTATGCTCACGTACTCTCACTTCTATTTCGGAATCGTCATGTTCTGCATCTTTTCGTCCGGTCTCTGGTGTTCAGCTTTCACCCTTTGACATGCCATGCATTGCGACACGAAGAGTGTCACATCACTCTTCATTCCGTGTCACCATAAGGTCGTATGGAGGTTCTTATACATCTTTGTGCTGCTAGGATGCAAGGAATATTTCGCGTAATGCGCCTTTAACATTATTTTCTTTCCGAGTCATCGGGAACACAGTCGACTCTTCAATCGCAGCACGCCGGTCTCATCTTCCGCAAAGTCGGTCGCCATACCCGTTGAAATTAGCTCTGCATCTTCTTCATGTTCTGATCGTCCTTCTGAGCTGTCTTATTCTTTTCATGTAAGCTTGGCTTTAGCTACGCCAACTGCACTTTCCTGAATCGAACCCGAATCGAACCCGGAGGTCGATGTCCATCTCTTCCAGGTCTCATAGTAGCCTGTCGTTGATGGCTAGCGAGGCAATGTATTTTCTACTCGGAGCGTCTGCCACAACATTTTCTTTGCCTAGTGTACAGTCAATCGTTAAGTCATAGTCCTTGCTTAGTTCTAGCCAACGCCTTTGCCGCAAGTTCAGCTCCTTCCGAGTGAAGAGATACTTGAGGCTCTTGTGATCCGTATAAATCTTGCACGCCACGCCCTAAAGTTAGTATCGCCAAAGTTTTAACGCGAACACAATAACCGCTAACTCCAGGTCATTAGTAGGATAGTTCTTCCCGTCCAGCTTCAACTGTCCGGAGGCAAAGGAGATCGTCTTGTCTCGCTGCATGAGCACACATTCCAAGCCCTAGCCTGAAGCATCGTTGAAGATTTGAAAACCCTCTACTCCATCCGGAAGTGCGAGTATAGGGACCGAAATGAGCGGTTGCTTCAACTCCTTGAAGGAAGCTTAACAATCGTCTGACCACTCATACGCGACTCCCTTTTGAGTGAGGTGAGTCAAGGGCGATGCGATCTTTGTGAAGTCCTTCACGAATCGTCTGTAGTATTCCGCCAAACTAAGAAAACTTCGAATCTCACTAGCTGATGCAGACCGCTTCCAATCAACAACGGGTTCAACTTTCTTCGGATCGATTGCAATGCCTTCAGCAGAAATGTGTCCAAGGAATGACATGCTCTTCAGCCAGAATTCATACTTGCTCTGCTTTGCGTACAACTGATTGTCTCGAAGAGTCTGGAGTACGGTCCGCAGATGCTCTGCGTGTTGCCGCTTGTCCTTCGAGTAGACGATAATATCATCGATGAAAACTACTAGGAACTTGTTAAGGAAGGGTTGAAACACCCGATTCATTAAATCCTTGAAGGCTATGAAAACTACTACGAACTTGGCGAGGAAGGGTCAAAACATCCGATTCATTAAATCCATGAAGGCATCATGTGCGTTTGTTAGGCCGAACGACATTACCAGGAACTCATAATTGCTGTATCGAGTGCGGAAGGCCGACTTCGATACGTCGTCTAGCTTGATCTTGAGTTGATGGTAACCCGGACGAAGATTAATCTTCGAAAACACCTAGGCGCCTTGTAGCTGATCGAATAAGTCGTCTATGCTGGGCAGTGGATACTTGTTCCGGACGGTGGCTTTGTTCAGCTCTCGGTAGTCAATGCACAAACGCATCGACCCATCCTTCTTCTTTACGAACAGTACAGGCGCTCCTCATGACGAAACACTAGGCCGGATGAATCTCTTGTCGAGCGACTCTTGCAACTGGATGTTGAGTTCTTTCAGCTTTGCAGGGGCCATTATGTACGGAGACTTGGAAATCGGTTGGGTGTCGGGAATGGTATCGATGGTGAATTTGATTTCTTGATTGGATGGTATGCCGGATAGTTCATTCGGGAACACGTTAGAGAATTCTACCACAACATCGGTTTGACCCGCGTTTGCACCATCCTGTCGCATGTCTCGAATGGACGCCAAGTAGCCTTTGCATCCAGAATGCAACATCCTTCGAGCAAAAATTGTCGAGATCACCATGCAGGTCGGCGACGTTTCACCACACGAGTAGCAGAATTTGGCCACTCTAGGTATGCGGAAGGTGACTTTTTTTTCTTGCGCAGTCAATAGTGGCATTGCAAGCGCCGAGCCAATCCATTCTCAGTATGATATCGTAGTCCTTAATATCTAGAACTATTACATCAAGATACACCTTTTTATCTCAGATACAGATGATTCCGTCTCTGCAGCCTAAGTGTGCAAGTAGTGACGTGTCCGACGATATGTTAACACTAAAATTAAGGCCTAGCGGTGTCATAGAAAATTTGTGTTCAGCGGCGAAGTCCGTCGATATAAAGCTATGTGTGGCACATGAATCAAACAGAACGCGAACATGCTTGTTATTGAAGAGTAGTATACATGTCACAACTGTATCCAAGACGAATGTCTCATCTCGAGTCATGGCATAGACATGCCCCTGGACATTGTGACAGCGATCTTGACTATTCGGTGGTGCAGGCTGGGGAGCTCGAGATGCTAGACCTCGATTCTATTAGTGTTGATATTGTGGAGGACGTTGAGGATGATTCGACCTTCTACCATTGCAGAAGCGTGCAGAGTAGTCTATTTGACCGCACTTAAAGCATCCTCCCTCCAGAACTCGACATTCATTAGCCACGTGTCCTCTGTTGGTTCATCGGGTATACCACGGCCCTTGGTCATGTCCTTGGTAGCCGCCTTGGTTGCCTATGTTGGGACACTTGGACGCGTTGTTGCCTCCTGCATAGTTAGGGCTCGAGACGAATAGCATGATTGAGGGTCTCTCGCACCGTTTGATACTCTGGAACGGTAGCATGTGTAGCGATGGAAGGCTTCAAACCCACTTCGAAACATCGTGTTTTACTCGCGGCGTTAGACAGAAGCGCTCTTGCAAACTTTGCGTGCCTGTTGAACTCAGACGCATATTGACGAACTGCCATATTCCCCTGCCTCAGTTGTATGAACTCGTTCTCCTTTTCTTGACGAATTGCTGGAGGAAGGAATTCTTATTCGAATGCTTTGTGGAATGTGATCCAAGTGATCATCATCGTCTCCGAGGATTGCGCGTTTCTGTACATTCCACCAGTCGTGCACGTTCAATCGAAATTGAAGTTGAGCGCAAGCAACCCGTCTCGACTCGTCCATGCCGAGTGCTTCAAAGTGGTATTCCAATTCTATCAGCCAGTCGAGCGCCCCAGGAGGATCTTTGGTTCCCTTGAATGAAGTATTGCACACCTTCTTGAATTCTGAGATTTCGAAGGAAGTGCAGGCTGAGGCTCGACAGGGTCGACTTCGCTACGTTGGTTCGTCGGCTCTGTTACGGTAGGCGCGGTCGTAGAATGATTGTTATTGGTCGCGATTGTCTGGACTATTTGTTGCAAAGTATCATGCTGTTTCTGCTGCACCTTTAATTGGTCCACGAACCCGTCGTGCATAAGCCCGTTGTTGTTGCGCTTCCATCATGCGCAATATCCGTTCCATTGGGTCAACCGGTGGTTCGGCCTTCGAGCTGCTAGAGCCACTCGAAGCGCTTGAATCGATCGCGGCCGCTGGTTCTGCGACTTCTGATTTAAGAAGGGAACTCACATTAGTTTCAGAAAATATTACGGACATTGTATGGAAAATATTCAGGACGGAAGACCAAAGACGTAGAGCACGTCGTCCTCTGATCCCATTATGTCACGCTCCGATTCTGAAGAATCGAGAGTCGTCCCCCGGGCGTGATACCGTGCGAACCTAAGTTGCGCTCGTACAAGGCATAATCATAAGGTTATCCGAAACATAACATCTAATAGAGTACACAGAGAAATTGAACAACACATTTGAGACAGAAGAAAATTTTCATTTCTTTGATCATAGACATCATTTACAGGAGGACTCTATTACAATAGTTGTTGTGCCGGCTTACAACATGACCTGATTACAAAATGAACGCGGATGAGATAGTCGTTCCATACATTACATCCCCTTTTTACAACAAAATTTTTCAGCCACCTGGTATCGAGGGAAGTCGAGCCATATTTCTTGGATTGATGTAGTAGAGTCTTCAAATGAGCAGCTTTAAGCCTTCGAGCACACGAGCGAGGCTTCAAAATGTTCCAAGCGTCGCTTTTCGTTCCTAGGCACATCTTCTTGGTTCGGAGCACCTATGGAGAGCGAGGATCAGTATATTGCCGTGTACTGGTGGGTGGCTAATTTTAATTCCTTCTCATTTGGTTCAAGAAGTATGTTAAAGCATGCAATAATTTTAGTGATCTTTCTATTCATCCTAGTAAATTTGCATGTAAACATTCGATAGGCATAATAACATAACTACGTTGCAACTTACCTACGGCAGAGTGTGCCGTTGCAATACAAACTTACCATGTTATTTCCTGTTTAATATCAATCACTAATACAATGTATATTTATGTGAAGGTCACTGGCATAACAAATCATCCTAGACTATAGCCTTGGTTAGACGGTGATCTTTTCAGCACGGTTGCGAGCCCGCTGAAAGTTCCTGAATCTTTCGTACTAGGATTCAGCACAGCTATACTGTTTCCCCTAGGTCGAATCGGTTCCGTGCCCCCCCCCCCGGGTTACCGTTCGAGGAAACTATACCATGTGCACAAGTTGTCCAATGACTACGCTAGACTGAACTAGTTATTCATAAGAAACTTAGCCATTTACATCGTGTTCTGCCTTATCGTGGCAACATTCATTCATTGATTGATTTATTCGTTAACACAGTTCTATATCAAGCATAACAAGTAAGCATGTAGTAAATCATGGCAAAGCAGTTCTATAGCAAGTGCACGTGAGAAATCGTGCTTCATTTCATTGATTTTTTTTAAAAAAATTTTCCAGCACGTACGGGATCAGCTAAATCGTGTCTCCCCTCACACGATTTTTAGCCGGTCGTCATATTATTTCGGACTTTTCGTGCGGATCTTGTCCACACTGGCTTTGTCATCATCGCCCCACACGCACTTCGCGCGTTCAAGAGCTCCACAAGAAGGCGATGTCGTCTTTTAACGCCTGCAACTAAACGCCTCGTTTCGCCCACGATGCCGAAGGCGCCCCCGACGTCCTCACGATGCCTACGACAGCCGATGCCGCCCAACCACCCGTTCTATGCGCACGACGTCCTTACGACGTCTTCTCGACGCCCTTACGGCACCGCACGACGGGCTGCGTGTTCGGCCGTCGTTTATACCGGTAGTAGAATGGTGCCGGTCCTTGACCGTCCGCACGGCGCCCTAGCCGTTGAGTTTTCATGCACGGGCGTCCTATTCTGTCCCACGCCAGCTCAGATCGCGACCATTTTTGTCGATCCTCCGACTTTGTCGATGCCCCTCATCGCACAGGCCAGGCTCATCATCGCCCATCAGTTCATTAATTGAATTATATAAAGACGAGCATTCTACTATATTGTGTCGTCGATTGTTTTAGAAAGCAAGAGGGTCAAGGGAGAGAAGGTCAGCCACTCACCTTGATTGTTTGAGGTGAGAGGGAAGGTCTTGTTGCGTTAGACGGCGCATACGCGATCACCTGAAATCGCACAAGCAACGCATCAGCACTCTAC
Source organism: Iris pallida (assembly GCA_029216955.1). Classification (NCBI taxonomy): domain Eukaryota; kingdom Viridiplantae; phylum Streptophyta; class Magnoliopsida; order Asparagales; family Iridaceae; genus Iris; species Iris pallida. The sequence continues at coordinate 18,115,985 of JANAVB010021796.1, read as the reverse complement.
CTCTCTATTTCGAGTTCGATATGAAATGCGAAGTTCGAATAACGCAAACAATGAAATCCATCGAAAACATTCACAAAAACACATTCAGAAAACTAAAGCCAAAAAAGCAAGTGCGGCATGAAAAACAGAGCAATGAGAGGTCTCTCCCGACTCAACCGCAAAGTCCATCTTCGAGGCGCAACCCGCTGAATATGGGACATGATTCCGAAGAAGACATTCCATAACGAGGAAATGATCTTAATTCAATCGGTCTTGATCAATCGATAGCGACAATGTTTCATAACCGTGTTCTTCGCGTTGCACGGAGAACGGGGCACGGAATTGGGACGGGGCACTACACCAGGTTCCTTGTTATATTTCTGGTATTCTAACCCTAATTACCTGGAATGCTCCGGAACACAAAACGGGAATGTTGTACACTTGTTAAAATTTGGAAGATCATATCAAACGGGACTGCGATATACAACACAAAACCAAAACATGCATTCTGGAATACAATTCGTTGCATAGGTAGTTAATTTTGCTAAAGCCGATCCTAATCGCAAGACTAAAACTAACTTCGAGTGCAATGGAAATCCACTAAATATATCTTATTATAAATCAAGAATGTCATATTTATTGTACCAAACTTATGAATTCTATATTCCTGGAAGTATGATGCTCTACTGAACACACTTAATATCTACCTCCTATTCCTGGTAATATTGCAATCCGCCCCTAAGTAATTAATACGTAATGGCATCCAAACAACTATTTCCTTTTCAGGATCATCAAGAGATCTTCATAGCATGACTGTGAACCAAGTTTTGCAGTATTGGTATCGGATCCTTAATATGAGTATCGGGATCGACAATATCTGTGGTTTTGGATATATCGGATTTTTTGGTATCGGGAAGCAAATAATTATGAATAAATTGTTAAAATTTTAGAAGAAATATTTTATACATTTAGGCATAATTTTAAGTAATTTTTGTGTTGTTTTTTTTAGTAATTTTGAAATTGAATGAAATAGTAGTCACCCTTGTCGATTGAAGTACCTGTGATAAGTTTTTTTTTCTTTTCTTTTACATGCTTTTACAACCTTGTTGATTGGTCATTTTTTTCAAATTTCTTTGCCGAATTGTGTCGGTATCGGTATCGGTCGTTATCTGATCAGGACATGCCAAACTGTATCGGTATCGGCCGATACTACGAACTATGCTATGAACTTGAAGCTGTTGTCCTTTTCTACAAGATTGATCATCATGCACATTCTATTCTTCATGATCTTCAGCCAACTCTTCTTCAAACCATGGTCATGAACTTGAAGCTACGATTTTGATAAAGCTTGTTACCTAGTATTTTTTTTTCTTCGTTCTCTTGCCCAGGATCCGTTGCTCTTGAATCAAAAAATTATGTATTTATGTATACAACAAATATCTAGTATAATTATAAGCAATAAACATTAACCAATAAGCATAAAAGTAATATAAGAAGCCAAAAAGATGAAATAATCAATGTTCAACATCAAGTAAAGATAGTAAGTATAATTGGACGGCCCTACGTGACCTTAGGCGGGTTATTTTTTCCCTTGGGCGACCCTAGGCGGGCGCCTAGGCATGCCTAGGTGAGCATCACCTCACCCAGGGAAATTTTCTCCAGGTCGAGACGAGTCCTCTCCAACATGCGCGCCTAGGCCGCCTAGGTGCGCCTGTGACAACATAGCCCTTTTCAAAACACCTTTAAGACCATAAAACTTGTAAAACTAAAGAAAAGAGTCAAAAACTTAAAAAACTTATGTCCTATATCCCTAAAAACTTATAAAACTTGAATTTTTAGACAATAAACTAAAAAAATATATATACCAAATTGTCAATAGAAAGTAACAAAGTAACTTAAAAAGATTACGAAATAGTCTATGATACACAACATTAGGTTTAAAAATAATGCATCAAACATAAATCATTATGATAGAATACAAATTGTTCAAATGAAAAAAACATAGGATAATCAACGAGATAATGTAGCAGCACATTACTGAATGACTTAACGAATCCTTGTTCTTCCTTCTCAATTATTCATCATTCATCTTCATCCTCTAAATATGAGAGAGCATCCTGAACATTATCATCGATATCATTATCGAAAAATAAAATCTCCATTCTACTCGATCTTTTTCTTTTTGATTTATGTATATTTAGTTAGTAACTTATAGTGTTAAAACTTAATAAAAGAGAGACTATTTGGCCTCTAAAATTTAAGCATGCAACTTTATAAACTAATAAAACTAAACAAGTCCATAAAACATAAAAATTCCAAACGAAGTACAAAAAAGCTGCATAAAATACCCAATACACCTAGGTTTCGTCTAAGCTCGCCTAATTACCCATTCACCTAATCTCGTCTTTGGCACCTTTCTCGCCTAGAGAAGATACCTTACCCGCCTTTGTATTAGGCGGTGAAACTTCGCTTTCGTCTTTTGTGCGCCTAGGTGCGCCTTGACGACACCTTTAACAACACTTGTTGCTAGTGATAATAGATATCAGATAAATAAATCATTAGTAATCCAGAACAATAGAGACGAAATCTTATGGGGCAAGAGATGCATTGTGAACTTAAATCTTTAGGAAATGTGGCTTTGGGCAGAGGGGGAAAACAAGCAAGTGGGAGGCATACATGGATGATGGTTTTAGGTGGGAGGGAATCGAGGTGGATGGGAGGAGGATCAATTTGTTTTGAAGGGGATATGTGTCACGCTCCGATCCCGCAGAACAGTGATGCCCCTCGATCATAAGTTGCGCTCGCGCAAGGCAAATACCAAAACGTCCAATTGAGCGGCTTGGCGACGGGGTTGTCGCACAGAAGTCCCGAGCAGAAAAGTTGAATAACACAAGATGTATAGAAATAAAATCTTTTTATTGATATTGCAGAAGAATTACAAAGGCACGAGGCCCTTAGAATACAATCACTCAGCTCTCTCACGTCTCTCAATACAAAAGGTCATATGCCCTTAGGCTTACAACTTGAAGAATGCGATGTCCATACATTATGTTCCGTATAAGTTAAGTCTTCTACGCGACCGCACGCCTGAAACGCCAAGAAAATTTTATGTCTTGACGCATCTAAGCGAGCTCCGCACTGAACGAGTTGCTACCTGAACCTGCATACAAACTGTGGGGATATCGGTATATTGAATGCACTTGTGTGGAGACCTCTCGTCCACCTATACAAAACTAACACGTTATTTTTGTGAGTGCGCACTATGATTTTAGTAGTCTTTCTAATCTTGTCTTAGGATCGATTTCATGGCAGGACTATAAAACCTACTTGTGTTGCAATATCGTGGTCGTGCCATAAAGCCCATTTGTGTAACAACATTGTGGTCGTTCCTTGCAACATATTGTAGGCTTGCCCATACTTTACCTTCCGGTCTTTCCTGTTTCAACACAATGATACAATTATAATATAAGGATTCAGTGTCAAGCTACTAAACAAAAACATACATATCGTGCCGAAGTACGTGTCTCTGATGAAGCCAAATCATAGGCTTGATAGCTACGTTGCATGTCGTGTATTCACTTCTCGACTCAACTGACACAGTGCACGTAGATTGCTACTAGCACGCTGGCTCAATCTATATGAAGGTCACGGCAATTCAAGCCATCTTGGACATAGCTAGGTGTTCGGAGTTCCTTTTAGTAGTAAGGTAGCTAGCCCCACTGAAAGTAACGAATCACCCGCTGTTTAACCAGCTCAGCTATCCCTTGTTCCTCCTAGGCCGAGACGATTCCAATGTCCCGACAATTTGTTCGAGGAACTAAAACCTTATGGACAAGTTGTTCATAACCACACACCTACGAGAACATCTAGACTCAATCTAAATGTATGGTCTAACCGACAGTACGACTCAAACATTTTTCTCATCTCAACTTTCCATTTCCATACAGCTCCCTAGCTAGGGAGTGCTTCAGCAACCCACGATCGCGAGAACTTTCCATGTTACCCCTCTGAAACCCAGGAACGACTATTGGGTAGCCTTTCTGCCAACTGAATTGACTCACATTCTCATGTGAACCGAGGAACGACTATTTATTAGCCTCCTACTTAACTTGAATAAATCGTGTTCCAAACAGTGCCTCAAACAATGCCATACTTTATATGACACACGTTGAGCCCGTGCGAACGTGTATACCAGAACATCGGGTCGATAGTCCGTAGAACAACACAAGGAAACTCTCTTTTATGCATGACATGCAATCAATAGGGCGAGTGTCAGTTTGAAAATCCAACGTGAAGTGCTATTTAGGCATCAAATTCAATATTTTCAAGTTCTACACAAATCCGATACATACGAGATTTTCCCCTAACTATGTGGGTTCGTCTCTTTTATTAGCATTACCTACTCAGTGTGTAAGAAAGTATCCATATTACCTGAACGAGGAGTTGTCTCGATCGAGCGGGACTTCGAGCAAGTCGATGCATAGCCAAGTTCAAACACCGTTGCTTTCGTTGATTCACCTGTTGAACTGCGCGGGACGGGACACTACAATATGTGAGAGAACGAGGGTGAGTTAGAGGGGTAGATGGAAGAGCTTGAGAAGATGAAGGAAAGATGGATGGGTTGAAAAGAAGAGGAAAGAAGAGAAGAGAACAGAGGCGCAAAAGAACGCGAGAACAATCCGAAAGAAGATAAATTAGTGGCGTAAGACTAGGGAACCCTATCTCAGATACATGTAGAAGAATATTTTTTAGGAGAGAGAATTATCAATCAGTAGTCGTTTCTCTTCCTTTCTCTTTAGTAGACTAGAGTTGGACAAAAGTACATGTACATCAAAGGCTTTCAACCCTGATAACCCAATAAATCTATTACACTAACTTGTCGAAAAATACTTATATCTAGTGTTGAATCCTCCACATTTCATTTCAAGACAATGACTCTTCTATTATCTTTTAAGTAATGTATGCTCAGATCACTCAGTATGATTCACTAATGTAATGCAAGGCCTACCTTGTATCTCTTCCCTAACTTGCCTCCTACCCCTTTGTAGTAGTTTGAATCTTCTGCTTTGTCTGTTGCATGGACATGGTGTAACATGTACATTCACTATGCTATGCAATATCGGCTGAGGGGTGTTACGCTTAAAGTGAAACTCGGCTAGTTGCATGTCCAACATGTCTGGTGCGCATATCATCTTGAACATGTGCAACAGTTATAGCCTTATACCCTATCCGTGGGACAAATAATTCACTATGTTCTAACCTGTACATTAGCACAAAAAATCTTTTATCTTGCTTGTTAATTGTATCTTTTTTATTCCTTTGATCTTGCTTGTTAATCGTCTCTCTTTTATTTTTTGAATCCAAGGAAGGTTGCTTGGGTCCTTTTCTATTTAAACTTACAGTTTAATCCTGAAACATCTGCACGGTACTGTGTCTGATTTGCAAAGTTCTAATGAGTAGTGTGTTCTTCTTACATCATTATTTCAAGTGTAACATTTATGATGTTATTTATTTCGTATACCTCTTGTTTAGCAGTCCATCGGCGGGGCTGGAAGGAATTCTATTGGTGATATTTTGGATGATTTTATCCGTCAGAGGTTCGGTGCTGATTCGTATGAGCGAATAGACAGCGGACTGGTTATGTCGAAGAAAGTAGCTGCCCTAAACATGTTCAATGACAAGAAAAATGGAAGATTTGTGTTTTTGATTGAAAATCGTGCCTGCCTGCCAAGTGTTAAACTTTCTTCGGTTGATGTCGCTATTATCTATGATAGTGATTGGAACCCATTAAATGACCTAAGAGCACTTCAAAGAGTAACTATCGAATCTCAGTTTGAACATGTAAAAGTGTTTCGCCTATATTCATCTTGTACGGTGGAAGAAAAAGTTCTTATATTTGCAAAGAAAGATATGATTCTAGAGAGCAATATACAGAACATCAGTCCTACCAATAGCCATATGTTGCTCAGTTGGGGTGCCTTCTATTTATTTAGTAAACTTGATGAGTTCCACCAGGTTGATAACCTCAGTAATCATTCTGAAGCTTCCATTGACCTATTAATAGTAAATGATGCCATTATGAAGTTTGTTAGTGAGGTTATGTTCGAGGTGTTGACACAATTACCTGGAAAATCTGAATCCTGTAGTACTGGGAACTGTTCAGTTTTGGTAAAAGCCATGCAGAGTGGAGCATCTTATTCAAGGAATATTAGTCTGATTGGTGAGAAGGATGGAATTGCGTCGCTGGATAAAGATCCACCTAGTTTTTGGTCAAACTTATTGGAGAACAGATGTCCAATGTGGAGGTTTGTATCGGACCAATCCCAAAGGAGCCGGAAAAGGCCGCAGCACTTCGATGTTGAATCTAAAAAGGTAACTGAAGTGGGAAACGATGAAACGAGGCGAAAACATAGGAAATTATCTTTGAACACAGTGGATCCAATCACCTGGCAGAATTGGCTTCAGGATAGAACAAAGGGAACTTCTGTTGGGAAGGATTCCATGGTTAATGATACCCTGAAATCATATGTCAGTAGCCCCCCAGCATCAATTTCCCCACAGAAGACACTATTTAATCCAAGCAACATGCTCAAGGAACCAGGTTGTGGTTAGAATGTCTAGATCTGACTCTGCATCCTTTTTCTTCTTCATTTCATAAGCATTTTTTTCTTTTATTCCTAAAAGTTTGTTGGTATTGCACTTAAATGAAATTATATCTGCAGAAGCATATGAGAGTCAAGTTTATGTTCAATCTCAATACAAGAAGAGTTCTGTTGATATAGTGAATGATGTTAACCGCAATCGGCATGTTTCTTCCAAGTATGATGAAACTTCAGAGTTACACTATTCTCCCACTGTTGAATCTGAAAGGAGGAAACAATTGCGTGATTTACAACGCAGCCTCCATCTCTCGCTGAAGCCAGATCTGGACAAATTGTGTGATGTTTTGAAACTCCCAGTAAGCATTTTACTGATGTTCATCTCTTCCATTTTTTTAATCAATTTATAGTTTGCCTGCTGCAACTGATATGTTTTCCAACTCATTATGTAGTCGGTATACTATGATCACATTAAAGTCTGACAGGAAATCTGATATCTCTCTCCAATTTTCAAAATAACCATTTGTTAGAAATGTTAATTGGTTATGCGTTTAAACTCAAAGTTTTGAGTTTAAACGTCAAAACCAAGGAAAAGCCTGTTTTGCCGAGCCAACTCTTTTTGTGCTTTCCCACAATTTTTTGGGATACCAACTTTTTAAATCAGTTTTCAGAGATTAGAAAAAAGAAGTTTTCCCAAAGTTTTTTTTTGACGGTAGCAGCCTTGTTTCCTCCACCTTCTTCTCTCTCCTCCAAAACCAAAGCACCACTCCACAGTCGACCTCCTTCAAAACCAAAGCGAGAGTTTTGCTCCATCGAGCTTCAGTAAACCAGAAAGACCTCATTGAGCAGCGTTGTTCCCGGCGAGGCATGACTTCGAGTGATTCCGGCCAGTCTCTTCCTTAATGAAGCCAAGCTCTGCGGGGCGAACACAGCTCCAGTGAGCGCCGCCTTGCTCCGAGAAGAAGAAGAACCCCTCCCACCTCCGAGAAGAAGAAAAACCCCTCCTGCCTTGCTCCGGTGGCGGTGGGGCGCAAGGCGGACAGCTTGGGAGTTGGGGTTTCCTAGCCACGGAGGAGATTGATGGCTTCTTTCCTCCTTTTTTTTAACAAGGCGGACTACAAGTTTTTGCCGCGAAGGAGATCGACGCTCTGGAATCAAGGCGACGAGTCCGCCGAGGACGTCGACGAGTACGATCCGACGACTGCAGCCATCGTCTCCTAGGCTGGGAAAACGTACCCATGGCAGGCGCTCGCCGTCTTCATCACCTGGGTTGTACCCATTCCTTCCCAAACCGACTTCATCACCTGCGGCCGTACCCATTCCTTTCCATTGTCCTGTTCATCGTCCCCTTGGTCTGGAACTTCCTGGAGAAGACCAACTAAAAAAATATATATTATATTATTTTGCTACAAAAATATTTTAAAATTTTTTTTTTACCAAACATAATCTTTAAACTTTTGTTTTTAAAACTATGTTTCAGATGTAACCAAACACAAAGTCAGAATTTGTATATCTAGAAAACAACTTTATAACATCTTCTTTGAAAGTTTTCAGAACAAAATTTTAGAAAACCTATCCAAACGGACCCTAAACATTTTCAATTCATTGCTGCATATGCATTGCTATTATTTTTTGTCCTCCTCTTTAAGGTAAACTGCAAACACGATGATTAGATGTGAAGTTGGAATATTCTGTTTAAAGGTTACGAAGCTTTATTTTATATCCATGTTTGAATGAACATTGTAATTCAAGTTCAACAATATTTTACAGCTTGATGGTGGTACTGTATGCTTTTACAGACATTAGCCATTCATAGACATTGGTTAATAGGAAATCTTTTGGAACTTTATATCATCGTCCGCATCATCCAAGCTTTCTCCCATCCGAGTGGGATTGCTTGTGGAGCACGATAAAGATTCACAAAAGAATTGACAAGGTTATGGAGCAGATAAAAATCTGCAAAAGAGGCTTTTTCTCTCGTCGACCTGTAGTTTTTTCCAATAATTTATTCGTTCTTCTTTTTATATCTTAATATATCAATTGTTATTTATTGTGAGAAAGATAATTATGATTATTATTAGTTGTTTTTGATTGAACAATCCATGTGCAGTTATGTCAAGTACATTAGTGATGCTCTTAGCAGTTCCTTTTTGACTGAACGCTTCTCTGAGTTGTTGTTCCTTGATTGAACACTTAATATCAGTTGATGTTGACGTGGATGTTGAAGTTTCAAACTTGTATAAAAGCAGTATTCATAACAAGATTTGCGTAGGATTTTAGAACCCCAGACCATAATATCAAGCCCCAGTCATATTCCTCAACCTAGTTTAAACGTACCTACTACACACCCCCAGTTCTTGAGGCCCTCATCTTGCTGCCCTCAGTCCCCTGCCTAAGCCTTTTGATGCCGCCTCACACAACCTTAACAAGCTTACTTGTTTGGTAATCTTATTAAAGGATTTAAATAATATCTTCAAGTTCAAACATCCAACTTGAAACTTGAAAGCAGTCAAAATTTGATTGATCTTTTGTTAGCAAGATTAGCTCGAGTACAACTACATTTTCATCCTTGTTTGCTCTCAGATTATGGAGTATGCATATCTGACTAGGGTGCCTATCATCTTGAATACAGGAGGAAGTGAAGAGCTTGGCACAAACTTTTCTTGAATATATCATGAATAACCATCAAGTTAGTCGTGAACCCAAGACCACATTGCAAGCCTTCAAGATATCTCTGGTATATATGCTGATTTATTTTATGAAATTAATAATTTTAGGAGTTTTCTTTCCAACCATATGCAGTAATCATATTTATTTCTTTAATTCTAAGTTGTGGACGTAATCTCGATGATATCTTTTATTGTACTTTTATATGTTAACTTAGCATTAGATGCAGAATTTTGTACACTTGTATATGGAGCATCTTTGGTTTTAGCTTGTGTTTTGTGAAAATTGCACCCACAGTTGAAAACAAGTAAAAGAGATTGGAATTTGAATTACGCAAAAATTTAAGTGAAGGGAGAAATGATCTTATGTACTTCTGACAGAACCTGAAAACATTGACCGATATAACACTTATTACTAATCACCGATTAATGTCATGTCTACAATAATTAAAGCCGCACGAACCTGGGTAAATTGAACCACTGAATTCATGAATCTGCCTTTCACATTATTATTTCATATTCATATGTATCCTTCAGTGGCAGAACTGGGATTTCCACGTCAGGGGCAATCAATGATGAGTAGAGGGGTGCATTTGCAAATTTAAACTATTGGAGGGAGTCAAAACTTAAAAATATAACAATTTAGCAAATATATTTACCCGGAAAATTTATAATTGGGGTGGGGGCGGCGGGGGGGGGGGGGGGGGGGGGGGGGGGGGGGTGCTCGTCCCCTCTCTCTCCTTTATCTAGATTTCACCTTGTATCCATTCACCAAGGATTTTTGATAGTTAATGTAGATCAGTCCCATTAACCTAGGATTTCTAGAAGGCTACTGCTCAACATCCATTGCAAACGGAGGTGGCATCTCAATGCTTGTGTTTAATGATGAGTTTTTTTTCCGTGTTGTATAGATCTTATATTTTCTTGATTTATTAGGTAGATTATTTGAGTATTACATTAATTGAATGACAACTTGATCTATTGCTGCCATGGAGTTTATCGTACACATATTAAATTACGAGAAAATCATTGAGGAATAGTTATTTAGCTTGTTTTGTTGCACTAGAAATGACTAATTTCCATAGTTTATAGTATCGGCCGATATCGACCCGATACGAGAAGGGGGTGGGGGGTTTTTTTTTTCCAGTCAATTCGACAAAGAAAATTGAAAAAAAAAAAGATCAATCGACAAGGTGTAGAAGTGTATAGTAAGGTTGTAAACAAGGTTCACATTATCGGTATCGCAATTGGTATTAGACTCTTTCTATGAGTATCAGTATCGCACTATCGGCGGTTTTAGATTGAAGTATATATTTTTTAGTATTGCAAAGCAAATAACTACTAATAAACTTGGAGAAATTATTTTAGGCATTTAGGCATAATTTTAAGTATTTTCTGTGTTGTTTCATAGTTGTTTTGAAATTGAATGAAATAATAGTCTCTCTTGATGATTAGTTTACCTGCGGTAGATAAGTTTTCTTCATTTATATGCTTTTACAACCTTACTATGCTTTTACATCCATGTTAGGTTTTTTTTCCTTTCAATTTTCTTTACCAAATTGATTGGAAAAGAGATCCCCAATGTTGGTATCGGTCACAAATTGGTCGATATCAGACCGGGACATGCCAAACTGTATTGCTATCGTCTGTTTCGGATCGGTATCGGCCGATACTGCAAACTATGGCCATAAAAGCATGTAATAGAAGAGAACGTATCTATCGCACGTAAACCAATCGGTAAGGGTGACTACTATTTAATTCAATTTCAAAACTATTAAAAAACAACATAGAAAATATTTAAAATTATGCCAAATGTGTAAAATATTTTTTCTAATTTTTTAATTATTTATTAATAATTATTTGGTTTCTAATACCAAAATATTTGATACTCATATCCGATACTGCGATACCGCCTATCCCGATGCTCACAGGAAGGATTCGATACTGATTCCGATATCGATACTACGAGACTTGCTAATTTCTTGTCTTCATTTTTGTAGTCATATATAATATTTTTTTCCCCAAGCTTATTAATTGTCTCCTTAATTTCTCCGTATCTTGTCCTAGTATTTGATTAATAAAGCCCAAATTACTTGGTTTTTGTTCACAATATTTTTTCTTGATACTTGTGCAATTTTTCTTGAGACTATATACAGGCCCGGCTCCAGGGGGAGGCAGGCTAGGCCTGCGCCTAGGGCCTCCTCCCCCAAGGGGGCCTCCAATTTTTTTTTTTTTTTTTAATATACAACAGACAACAGCTTTGATTGGGCGGGCCCACACATGAATTTTTTTTTTTTTGACAAAGCCTGCTGGGAAGTCCAATAGCCAAATAGTCCATGGTGATTGGTGATGGATGGTTAATTAATGCTCTACTAGCATTCTCAAGAAGTTGCTGTCTTATGGTTAATTAATGTTCTTCTCTCCTCTCCCAAAAATAGCTGCCAACGGATTTTTTTTTTGGGAAACAATCCTCTCCCAATGTCTCCCTCCCGTAGTCCGCAGGATTTAATTGACAATTTTGCACATAAAAAAACGAGAAGAGTATGAACTTTTTCTGCTTAGATTTAATTTAGTGTTATTTTGTTTAATTTTTAAAAATAATTTTGGAGCTTGGAGTTGCTTAATTTATTGAATCTTGGTAAAAATTTATGTTTATTCAAGTACTAATTATATTGTATTTTGGATTTGTTGGATTTATGAAAGAAAATATATAAAGGACCGAGGGCCTCATTTGTAGGACTTGTCTAGGGCCTCCAAAATGCTGGAGCCGGCCCTGACTATATAGTGTCATAATTGGATTCTGAAGCGGCACCATGGTAATTTTGGGCCATGGTAATTTAAAAAAAAACTCTTTACTGATGGGCGTTATTGTCATATTCGATAATTTGTAAATGAACAAGAAAAAAGGAAATTTGGTTAGTAGTTACATTAAGGAAAGAAATTTATATGGGTGTAAGGATATGTACATTTTGACTCTCCCTAGACCATGCATAAACGGGAGCCTCATGGTACTAGGACGTCCTAAGGGAAGTTGTCTGGCACGACGGTAAGGCTTGCTGCTTGCGTCCTAGAGGATGCATGTTCGAGTCACGGAAACGTCTCCTTATATATGTAGGTAAGGCTGCATAAACCATGACCCTCCCCAGATCCTGCGTAAGAAGGAGCCTCACCTCGTGGGCCTGGGACACCGGCTAAAGATCTTTAGTTACTAAGATTAGGAAAAAGAAAATTTATCCAATCATTGTTAGTGTCCTTGATGGTGCACTGCTGGTCGCTAACGTTAATTGGTTGTCAGTATAGTCATCTGCTTGCCAAAAGATAAGATTTTCAGAGTGAAATAAAGAGAGTACTTTATTGAATTTACAAATTGGTTTTGGGTTCCGATGTAGAACCAGGTTAACGAATATTTAGTTCTTTCCCAGTTCCATCTTCCAACTATAGTATTTAGTTTGAGTCCAAATTGAATTGATATCTACTCTGCCTTTTGACATTTAAGAATATCGGATATCAGGCAATATTGGGTTTGACCCAATATATTCGTGATTCTGGCCATAAAATGACAGAAAGTGGTATTCTAGGCCCTATCGGTATTGTTTTCATGTCGAAAAGGATAATCAGCTGAGATCCTGAGCTATCACAACCAAATTTTAAACATTGCAGGCATGGAAGCCATTATATAAAATATGATGTAACTATTGTTTAGAATGTCTCCGACATGTCAGTTTTGGTAGGAAAAGAACGCTGCAATATATCTTTTGTCCATTGTCCTTTTGGAATATATGGAACGACATCGGACTTGGGCTGCAATATTGGCTGATGATATCTGATGAAGTATAATGTTGCCGTTTTTCACATATGTTTGGATCATGCCATAGTTTGCAGTATATGCCGATACTGATACATATTGGTAGCGATGCTCTCTTTCTTCGACAATTTAATAGAAAAAATATAGACAAAAAAGAAGAAGTATGGATAATAATGTCGACACAATGATTCGATTGTGCCAAAGATGTATTGACACACTGTAACCATTACAACTTCTTGGAGTTTTATATCTATAAATTCAGAGCATTTATCTATCTTAATATTATTCCATTCCAAGCTATTTATTGTGGTTGTACTATGCCTAAACTTAAGTAAATAAACTTGCATCTATTGTGGGTGAAGGATTCAACAATATGTTGAATATTGTTCCACTGGAAACTAAAGAGAATAAAATCTAAATGTATCAGATATTTTTTAGATTTTTTAATAATCCGAAATAAGTAACCGCAATAATCCGATCTGAAACCACTGAAATTGCCCCATTTATAGCACATGAAAGACTAATAGTTGTTGTAATACCCGTAAAGTACCACAACGTCTATACGAGTACGATCATAGTTGTGAAAAGTGCGTCTGAGGGGTCTCTCAGGAGTGAGGTACACGAGGGTCATCCCTTAATACCTCAATGTAGGTGGAGCAAAGCTCCCTTTGTGATGCCGGCGCCTCTCGTCAAGGCTCAAGTCCATTTGAGGCGCACCTCGTACATTTTTCTACTTTTTTCCTCGTACATATTCTATTTTGGCTGAAGTACTTGAATTCCATCTTCCTTTTTGTTTGGATTCTTGGTACCACTATTAGAGTCTTAGTATGTAATTAATGAAACATAACAAATAAACTAATTACATTATTGTGTAAAGAATAAAATGATAAATGATCAGTAATGTACTAATGTAGTGTTGTCATTAGGGGGAGCCCAACCAATGTTGTCATTTTGGGGTGCCCCAAGCTAGTGAGGGATAAAGGGAGGTCCCGAGATTGAGCCAAACCTACAACATCCTTTACGTCGGAGTGCACTTTGGGCCTTTAATATCTTTGCGAGCGACTAGGGTTTAAAATTAGGGTTAGGGCTAGGGTAGAATGCAGCCGACTAGGGTTTAAAGTTGGGTTGGGATAGGGTAGAGAGCGACTAGGGTTTTAGGCAAGGTTCACAGTATCGGTATCGGAATCGGTATCGGACTATTCCTATGAGTATTGGTATCGGCGATATCGGTAATATCGACGGTTTCGGATCGGAGTATCAGATTTTTTTTGGTATTGGAAAACAATAATTATTAGTAAATTATTTACATTTAAAAAGATATATTTTATACATTTAGGCATAATTTTAAGTATTTTCAGTGTTATTTTTTAGTAGTTTTGAAATTAAATGAAATAGTAGTCACCTTTACCGATTGGTTTACATACAATAGATTGATTTTCTTCTTTTACATGCTTTTACAACCTTTTTATGCTTTAAACCCTTGGTGATTTGACTTTTTCGTTTAATTTTCTTTGCCGAATCGACCGAAAAAGAGACCCCCAATATCGGTATCGGGTATCGGTTGGTATTGGATCGGGACATGCCAAACCGTATCGGTATTGGCCGTATCGGATCGGTATTGGCCGATACTTTAAACCATGGTTTTAGGGGCAGGATTAGGGGTTAGAAAGAGAACAACAATAACAAAGCCTTCATCACAAAATTTTGTGGATGGATGTTCAAATCTTTTTTTTTTTTTTCATTCGGCTTTGCTAAGGGCAATGTCCTTGTAGATCTAACAGAAATCATATCCTTTTTTAACACTTCCAACTATGTTCCTCTAGGCTTACCTCTACTCCTAGATGCTTTATTAACTACTAGTAAATGCATGTGCTTTGCACGTATAATAACATATAATAAGAATATTATCCAATTGTAGTCAAATATCTCTTTTAACTCATGTGGTTAAGTTTGGAGGTATTCTTATTGTTTGGTTGAGTTCGATTCCCCATGTTGAATATATAACAAATTTAAACTTTTTTCAACAATTTTGTACATAATTTTTATTTTTTTAACATTAAATGGTTGATGATATACATACGGCTTAGACGGCTCAATCTTGAGCCGTTTTGAAGCCCCCTTATAATAGTAGATATATTATATTATCATTCCTCCTTACATGAGTATCTATTGGTTTATATTCCACATGTCTAAACCATCTATGACATTTTTTTTCTCTGTCCTCAATTGGCGCTACTACTAATTTTCCACCAATGCACTCATTTCAACTACACTAATTTTTTGGACATGTTTCTTAATTGTCCAATACTTTGATTCATAAAGCATAGTCTGTTTTATATTAGTCTTGTTGAATTTCTTGCAATCACAAAATACTCCATAAGCGTTCCATTTCAACTATCATGTTTTAACTCCATGCTTGACATGTTTTTCAATCTTTCCATCATGATGAATGATTGATCCTAAATAGTGATATAATCGTTGTTAGATCTCTCTTGTGTATCTACATGAATTTCCTCTTATTTTTTCTTTAACTTCTAGTTGAAATTACATTTCATATACTCTTTTGTTGTACTAATTTTAGATCATTTACATTCCAAAGTTTCTCTCCACATTTCCATTTTGATGTATAATTCTTCTCTACTCTCATTAATCAATACTACATCATCCACAAACATCATACACGATACACCATGGAACCTCCTCTTGATTATGTCTAATAATTTCTTCCTTAACTGCTGCAACTATAAAATGTGATCATGATTCTAATGCCATGTTTAAGTTTGAAATTTGCTCAATGACAAATTCATTAGGGCCCTAGACCAATCTATATAAAGTGTACATGACAATAAGGACAAGAGTAGACAGTTACCTATTACACAATAGATAGCATCTGACGTCATAAATGCCATCACTAAGGACTAAGAGGAATAATGTCACTAATAGTGTATTTCCGCTTCATAGAGGATCGACAGTGTTTTACGCTAGTTGTTGGCAATGTAACACAACCCTTCTTTTAACGGGCACATTAAGTCATAAAATCAAGTTGATGTTACCCGATTCACTTTAAACTTAAACGTTGGCTATTTCATATGGATGATGTCTATTATTTATGCTGATTGATGATTCAAGTCACTTCATCAAGTTATGGATGATTGTGCTGGTTCCTTCATATATAGTTATGCATACACATATTTTCTTGCATATCTATGAAATGTAGATATCTCTGCAATCAGGTTTAGGGACATTGCAAGGTACCATGTTGGCTATGTTGCACCGATACAGATTCGACATAACACAATAAGGACACGACGACACGGACACCACCTGTTTTGGTGTGTCCTAGTGTATTTTGGAGAGTCTGGGTTGGTTGTGTCCAATATGTGACTGACACAGACCCAGATTTTTGGAGATTGTTTTCTAGCGTGTTGGACATTTTCAGTTCAGATACTCCCATTTTCCTTGCCAACTACTACTACTTACTAGCTGCCTTACCTTTCCTGCACTAGGCCAAAGCAATTTCCAACTTCTACTCTAGTATAGCTATCTACCGTATGCTTCTTCAAATGTTAACTGTCCTACATCAGTTGTAAACGTTAGCCAAGAATTTGAGTACAATATACCATTCCCATGCTAGTTCTGGCCCCATGTTTGAGTGGTAGACCACTGTTTTGAGATATGTGTAACATTGTTAAAAAAAATAGTACTCTACTACAGTAGGAAGTGTAGTTACATTTAGATAGTTACTAATACCTGTCTTTTGAGAGTTAAATTTTCATACCCTTTTAATACTACAAGAATCACTAATGGTACAAAAGCTTGGTGGTGTTGTTGAATTATTCACAACATATATATAGCACTCAAAAGGACTACAACCTGCAGCCTGCCAGTTTAACACAATATACTGCAGAAAGAACGAGGTCTAGCGAGAATGAGGTCTAGGGATATAAGGTGATTGAACATTCGAGAGATGAGCTGTGTTCATTGAATTAAAAAGCGCGCCTAGGCATGCGCCTAGGCGCAAGGCGCAGCGAGGCGCAGGGACAGCACCTAGTAACAAGCCAGGCGCACCACCTTAAAAAAGCGCGCGCCTAGTGTAGAAAGGCGCAGACTCCAGGCGCTCAACAAGGCGCGCCTAGGCGTAAAGTTACTTTTATATATGTGTATATATATATATATATATTTACATATATATATATATATATATATATATATATATATATATATATATATATATATATATATTCTCCAACCTTCTATATACATGTTATATAGTTTATGGGCTTTATTGGAAAGTATAGAAATTATTGTCATTAATATTATTGTGGGTTTTAGATTATTTTCTAAATTAGAATGTACTTCTATATTTAAAGGCTTATATATATATGTGGTTTGTATATTATATGTACTAGCATATGTGCACGTGCCTTGCACGTATTTTAACATTTCTTAATTAGTTTAGGAAGATTCTTTAGGAAGACGAAAGGGTAGTCTTCCTAATTACTAAGTTGTCCTTATTAAAATTAATGAACTATTTTTAATTAGTATAAATATATAAGGGTATTTTCGGAATTCAAAAGTTTCACCATCTAAGTTTTCCTATTATATAGTAGAATAGATATAGTTTGGGTTATTTATATCTAATGGGCTTTTAGATTATATATATATATATATATATATATATATATATATATATATATAATTTTGTGCCTATAATTAGTGATATTTTCAAGGAATTTGGACTTCTATGTAGCTAAGTTTTAATATTTTTTACATATAAAGAAAAAAGTGCGCCTAGCTTTTAAAAGGCGCGCCTTGAGACTTGCGCCTAGCGCCTCAGGCTCCAGGAACTTTTGCGCCTTGGTGCGCCTTTCGCCTTTTAAAACTATGGCTGTATTGGATACCAGGTTTTGGCATTTATTTATTTGAATTCCTAACTTGCATAAAGGTGATCAAGTTTCCATAGCCTTCTCGTTCTTGGTACAAATAAATCCTGATTGAGTAGTCAAAATTCTTGCAGTTTTTTTAGATGTGTTTCTTAGTTTTAACTTTTAATATGACTGCGGGTGTCTTTTGAAATAACATTTAACTACTACTTGCACAGAACATCAAAGATGTTCTACCATAGTTGTACAACAACAACATAAAGACCCATTATTTGAAAATCTGATTAATTTGCTTAGATAGTTTCTTGGTATTGCATGCTGGATAACTAGGTCAACTGGGATACTTCTGTCATATTAAACTCATTCTTGGCTTAAAAATTAAGTTATTGTGTGTTAGATGCTCACGTAAGTTGATCTAGTAGAGTACTTATGTGGCTGATCATAAATCAGTTCTTATTCCTTCACACATTGTTCTCCATTACATTCAGTACTGTATGTACTCTTAATAATTAAGGATGTTTTTTAATTTGTTTATTTTCAGTGCTGGAGAGCAGCTTCTTTTTTAAAACACAAGGTCGATCACAGGGAATGTCTTGCACTGGCAAAGAAGTACTTGAACTTTGTCTGTGATGAGGAGCAGGCTGCTTCTGTCTACTCAAAATTGCGTATGTTAAAGAAACAGTTTTCTCAAACAAGCTCGTCCGTGAATAAAAATGACATGAATTCTTCACAAAATCATTTATCTGTCTCAAGAAAAGTAGATGTGGATCAACAATTGCATGTGGAAGCTTCAAATTTGATGCAATCAAATCAGCCCGAATTGGGAGAAATAAGAGAAATTTCTGATGGCCCTAGGTCATCTGAACAGCTAGTCTTGGAACAGCAGCAGGATCCCGTTCATGAATCCCCTTCCAAAATTCAACAAAATCTTGGCTCATTACAAGATGTTCTTCTTAAAAAGAGGGTTGATTTGATTCACGAAATTTGTTCAAAGAGAGCTGAGGACCTCCTCTTGAAACAACAAGTAGAAATCTCAGATTTCAATGTGCATAGGGAAGAGGAAAAGATAAAACTGAAGACTGCACATGATTCAGATTTGGATCTCATTAGGTATATACATATTGATCATATAATCAGAAACAACAAGATAAAATTGCTTAATCAAATATTTTTGAAGAAAATGGATAAATATGATCAGCACATGAAGTCCCAACGCAGTAAACTTGCAGCCATGCAAGAAGATGCAAGGCATAAAGAGGAGGAGATTAGGGATCGTTGGTTGGAAGAAGCCAAAGCTGGTTCTCTAAAAGAATCCTTTGATAATCTTCCTTTGACTGAAAGCGGCTTCAGGTTGGAGGAATTCAAGATAGATAGCAGCCAGTTCGAAGCTTGTGATGGTGCAGGAAACATGATTGCACCTAGGCCTGCTTCGGATCGACTCTGCACTAATATGAGGGAAACATGCCAAGGAGAATCTAGTCAATTAGTTGTAGAACATCCGGAAAGTCCATCCTTATTACACACCGAAAGGGTGGAAGATACGCTGGTTGAAACTGAAATTCCAGCTTGTAAGACACTTAGCATGGTTCAATTGGACTCTGATGAACCAACTGGAGCATCAGTTTCAAGGTCTAATCCACATCAAATTAGTAATGATATTTGTACAGCAGGCTCTGGAGAGTCTACAGAACTATCTGTTAATCCGTTGAAAGTTCCATCAGATATTCCAAGTGAAAGGATTGAAGATGTACGACTGGATGTTGACAATATAGTTTCTCAATTCGATAGAAGGGTTAGAGGGGAGTGTGTTGAACCACCTGGATCATCACAATCGATTTCAACAACTTTACCGTCGCCAACTATTGGAAGATTGTCTATGGAAACTGAAATTACACCTTCCCAGTCAGATACTATTAGTGCAGAAGGAAATGTGGTTGATGCTGTGCTTATCGACTCGGTAATGGGAACACCAGCAATAACAGCGGGAACACCAGCAATAACAGCAGACAGAGACCTGGAAGGTGGGGATAATATTGATAATACACTTTTGATATCTTCCCCACAGCAAATTCAGGCAGAAGTACAATCAGATATCTCAAATGCAGTAAGCACTGGGTCTGACCCAATGCTTATTGCCTCTACACCGACAATATTAGCACCTACATCTGTTGGCGGGGATACACATGAAGGTCAAGCAAACCGTGATATATCATGCTTGATTGGTTCGTTACAGAAGAATCAGGCAGAATTTGCTCCGTCTCTCCCCTCATTGACAAGCTCTGGCTGTGATGTTTTGGTGACATCTAATCCAGTATGCCCCTAGCTCAGTTTTTATCTTCAATCAGATAATCTCCCTACTACTATTACGATAATTCCTGTTTTTGGTAGAGTTTGAACTACACTGGACATTTATTTTGCTGATATTGAAATCCAAGGTTGGAGTAGTCGTGTTTAAATTTTTTATTGGAAGCTACCAGTCTCATCTGTGGACTGATAATTCCTGTTTTTGGTAGAGTTTGAACTACAATGGGACATTTATTTTGCTGATATTGAAACCCAAGGTTGGAATAGTCATGTTTAAATTTTTTATTGGAAGCTACCAAAGTCATCATGGACTGTGAAAGCAAATTTAAACATAAAGTAAAATAGATAACAACAAAATGTTATTTTAAACAATAAACAATATTTTTGGAAATAGTAATATTTTGAAAAAGATAGGAATTTAATATCTTTTTTATAGGAGAGCCTAAAATGGAATACCTAGTTAGCCACTTACGAATCCTAATCCATATTTACTAGTTTCCAAACTATATTTACCTAGAGGAAAGAGAACATTACCTACTTGGTCACAAATTATGTTATTAAATTCAAAGACAAAGAAATTGACAAAAATAGGATAGTTGCACCACAAAAGCTTCAGGCATCTAGACTGTATTAGCAAAAAAGTGAAAATGTCTACTTTCTTTTAATATACTAGAAATCAATGTTCTAAAACGCGGAAGTGGCATCTAGTGCTTATTGGCTAGGAAGAAATAAGTAATTTACTAAAAATAAATAGAAGTTTATAGATATATATTAAAATGATAAAAATCTATAAAATGAATTAAATAAGAAATTTTCCAATAAGGAACTTCTGTCTCCATTTACTACAAAATTTGTCTATAATTCTTTAAGCCAGTCTGATTACCACATGATCACACTATCGATTAATGAAACCCAAACTAAAAGTGAAACAATAGTAGATATTCTTATCTATGGACACTAATCGTAATTAAACTAACAAGATTAAGAGCAATGAATTAGAGAGAATATAAAAAAGACCCCAAATTTCCTTTCGCCGTTGCTGTTGTTGTTAGTTAATGCCGCCAAGAGTGACGGCTTTAACAAGTAATATTGTTAAACATGAAGAACGTCTCTTCCTTACGTGCCTAGGCAGGGGTTGGTCATGCCTAGTGTGGCCCTGGACGGTGTCTAGGGTTCAGAATACCCACTTGTGGCTGCCCAGGTCCTAGGCTTCACGACTATTTTGCAGGCAGCTATGTTGGCACTAATACAAACACAGATATATACAGGATATGGACATTTTCAGAGAGGTGCAGTATAATCACCTATATTGCACAAATACGGGCATGGGTCGGATAGGACCAAACAGACACCATTTTCCATGTTCGTGCAACAAACCGGGCAGCTTAAGCGGGCCTAAACCCCGTCCTTTGGTGCTGAAATTTGCAAAATGTAAAATGGCATCATAAATTGATTCTGATTACCTAGTTTGCCGATATACTTCCATGCATATAGGGCTTGCACCATTGCAGGGTCCCACTATGGTGTTCCCTTCGTAGCAAATTCTGGTTACATTTTTCATGGAATGTCATGGATTTATTACGTAAAATTGCAGATTCTGGTAATACTTGTGTTTGATCATGCATCCTCAGTCAGATAGCATAGGAGAGTACTTTGATTTTGTGACTTCTGTAGTAGTTCTGTTCATGACGTAGTGTAAATTCATGTTTATTTTTTGCCAGATATCATCTGTTTGTGAGCATGAAAGACTTGCTGTGTCTGGTGCTACTAGACCTGATCAGGGTGATACTTCTTCTCAACAGATTGCAATTCCTGTATTAGATCCAGTTAATGGTGTACCTTCACCAGTCAAGCAAACCACTCATAACACAGTCGCCTTAAATCCTACATCGTCTGAGGTGCCTGCATCTGTTGATATTTCTTTAACTGAGAATTGTCAACAAAATAATGTTGTGCCATTAGAATATGAAGGAGAGCCTTGTACATTAACAAACTCTTTTGCCCCTCAAACTGAAGTTTCATTGCAACAGCCAATTTCTGGGGCTGCTGCACTGGGTGAACAAACTAACCAGTTTGTCTCTTCGCCTGGTGCGACTCCATTGCCACTTAATTCCGGTACGCAACTGGAAAGGACACGCCCTGAACATCTTGCTGGGGGTCAGTCAGAGCCAGGAAGCCAAGTATCTCAATTGCTGTCCTGGCTGGCTGTTCCAGTGCTTGGCTCTGACCCACTTGAAAATGAACTGACGAGAATACGCAAACAGGATGAATTGTGTACCAAGAAGCATGATGCGAAGGTTTTTGATAATGACTTGACATCTCTGTTTCTTGTTAATTTTCACTTTTCACCTTGGTTCCGCAGCTTATTTTCTTTTCAACATTTTCTCATGACAGAAAGTGCAACTGGAATTGGAACGTGATCAAGAGATAGAAAGAATACGAAGGAAGTATGAGGTGCTACTTCAGGATGCCGAGACCGAATTTGTTCATGACAAGAAGATACTAGAGACAGTTTACAACAAAGTTCTCCTAAATCGGATTTTAGCCGAGGAATTTAGGGCGAAGTTCATTGAGAACAAGGGAAGTGCGGCATCTTTTCCAGGTATGAAAATGCTTGTGCTTCCATGTTAATGATATCTTGGCAATTCGCTTCATTCTTCCAAACTTGTCAGCTGTATCTAATGTATACACAATTGTTATTCACCTAGACTTGGGTAGACGTCATTTTTCAGGCCATTATTCTTTGCGTTTATATATCCATCTTACTTATGCATATTATATGACGAGATGTTTACTATACAAGTCTATCTGACCAACTTTAAATGTTCACTAGTGAATCTGCATGAGATGAGTGGTGCATCTAATTAATTGCAGATTCACTCTTAATATTTCATTTATGTAGATCTGTGAGTTATTAGGATTTTCAATTCTCCGTTTGATCATATATTCTTGTATGAAAACAAGATGCACTTGCTGGTTCTTTTGTTTGCTGCTAATCAGAAACTGAAATTCAGAAAATAATTTGCCAGGTCCCCGGCCAAATACGGCTCATCAGTTTCTTCCAGCATCCCACACTCCACGCGCCCCAAGGCAGTCCTCCACATCTTGCCCTACTCTTACTCCAAACTCAGCTAACTTACCTGTCCTTCAGACCCCAGGACGAACCCCATCTACACGTCCTCCAATTGGACCACGAGCTATGGCATCTGTTTCTCCGTGCCCAATGGTTCGCAATACTCCATTTTCCCCTACGAATCAATTCAGATCTAATTTCAGCCCTGTTCTTCCGCCTCGTATGAACCATCAATTAGGAACTGAGGCACGTGCCCCTGCGCCACATCTTGTTCGCTTCAGGCCCCCCTCATCCACACCTGTAGCTCTTCCACTACATGCCAGCCAGGTTTCAGTTCAGCAACAACCTGTACCTAATCCCGGTTCTGCAACAATAGTTGCACCTATTACTCCCACACCAAGGGCTCCTCTAAGTGGAACCTATTATCAACCAGTTGTTCCAGCTGCCTCACCTGTTTCACATAGTGCAACTCTATCTGCGCACCGATTGCCCCGAGATGCAGACTCCAGTGGAGCTGACATGCCAAACTTGTCGCAATCTATTGATGTGGGTCCTTCCCTTGATGGATTGCTCCCAACCAACCTGCCACCGAAGGAGAATGAATCGACCCCTTCGAGTTCTGATGCTTCAAGGGCTGCAGCAGCAGCAGCAGCAGCAGAAGATGTTGTCTGCATCTCTGATGAAGAGTGATATATGCTTGTTTGGGAGCAAGTTTGCTTCGCCTGTGCAAGTGGCTCGGCTCCCCTAGTTTTGTGTACTACTGTAACATAACAGAACTGAAAATATTTAGTTTCTACTTTGCCTTCAAAATGGATTTGGCTAGACTGTCACGAGGGCAAAAGACTGACTGGAGCGGATCGCCAGCAAGCTGCATATGTTCTATTTGAGAGCCCATCTTTACACGTCCTGTAACCACAGTTCAAATCTCACCCCTTCAGTTCATTGGACTGCATCCGTATGGTGTTTGGTTTTTTAGTCAATGTAACTATTTTGCTGGGCAATTTCCATGTATATAAGAATGCTGGCGACCAGTAAATATAAATGTATATTACTTTCTTCTACATTAGCGATTATAAATGTCTGCATTATCACATGTTTTATTAGATATACTCTATTTTTTAACTGCTGTGTTTGCGAGTGGTCATTGCGACTTTTAAGTGCAGTTTAAATCATCTGTAGGTTTGATTGAAGCAGTGTTGACCCTTGCTAATTATGGTTTTTTTACTAATTCTAAAAAGTGAAGTAGACTGACCGTAAGTACATAAAACGGTTTGTATAAGTTTATATTTGTATTGTGGCAATGTGGCCATTGTACCGGTTGAAGTCTGCTATATATGAATAATTGAAGTTGGGAGAAGAGATGGTTTTGCCGCGCAGATTAGATCCATCTCCTTTTGTTATTGTTAGCAAGGTTATGATTCTTAACATAGTACTAAAGGATTCAAGCAGCCTTATTCCAAAATTTGGGCAAAAATATTTTGTTGTTCCTGAACACGTTCAACTCTCGAAAATGGCCTACTTGATTGTCCTTTGCCTGATAACTGCATATTAGATCTAAATGAAAATTATATTTGATAATTGATACTGCTAGAAAAATGAAATTACTAAGGGCAACACAATGTGATATGTGCTATCACACGTTCGGGGGCAACACAGGTAAGTTGAAAGATTGTTAGAGGGTGACATAATTTATAATTAGGGGTGACATAACCATTTCAAACATTTAAATCCTTTCCTTGCAATTTCTTTCAACCATTATTATTGGTGGTTTCTAACCCATTATAGGGATTTGAAAGCTTTAGAAATTGTGACAGCCTGGCTGGCTAGAGACGACAAAGACTGCTAGGAGTTTGACATTACAGAGATTTGAAAATTTAGAACTCGCGCAATAGGACAGTCCTCATTGTAGTAAGAACTATCATAATACTGTCAGTCCAGATATATGAATAGACTATGTACCTATATTAGTAAGATTTACAATAATTATTACTTATGAAAGTAAATCATCTTCAACATCTTAAGTTGCTTTGATGCTCATTCAAGGGCTACTGTACGAGTATCTATTGCAACATTGTTCTCCAACATTGTTTGCTTGTACTCACTCTAAACGTGAGATATGATTATGTTTGTACTTTGCAAGAGTCTTCTTGATACTGAGTGGCCCAATTGAAATTTTCAGTGAAGCAGTGTTCACTCGGAGCAATTATTTGCCATCTTTACATGTACAGTAGAAAGAATGCTTATATAAATATACTGAGGAGTAGCACAAAAGAAACACTGATGAGTAGTACAATCAATGACGAGTAGAAGGTTGATTTCATGGTTAAGTACTAGTCAGACGGGCACCCACCGCCTAACGCATACTCCGTCTAGACAGTCGCCTAGATATAGACAGTTAAAAAATAAATAAAAAGAATTAAAAAAAACTTACTAAAAATTGCATAAAAAGTCTAGAATCCCAAAACATGCATAGTCAGGCGTCGAAACACCGGGTGCCTGGCGTCTAGGCGGCCATTATACCGCCTTTTAGAACACTGATCATGTGATTGTTGTCATATCCAATGTTTTGAATAACTTAAGATTAGCAATTCGTTTGGAAACAGGGAGGTATCAAGTACCTTTGATTTCTTCTCCTAGGTGACAAAAACTGAGTTATATGTTAAGAAATTTATTTATATTGATTTGTATGACATATAAGAATATGACATTCTTAACAATAATATCAGAATACTGACAGTCCTATAACAAAAGTGTGATAGCCCCAAGTGGCCCAATCAGTAGTATTTGATCCAGAAAATATCATTATCGACATGATCGCGGCCTGCACACTGGTTTATGTGGACAATGCTCTGCCACTAACCAATTCTCAGCATTCAAGTGGGCCGGATCTGCATCATATTGGCAACCAACCAATTCCTGATGACTTGCTATGCCGTACATTGACACAGCACGATTTCATGTTTTAACTGATCTAATATTTGGTGCATGTAACATTATATCAAACCCCTTTTTTTGTTTTTTTTTTTGTTTTTTTTACTTTTTGAACAATGGACTGCTGTATGTATGTATGTGTGGATTGGATAGTTGGACTAAGCTCAGATTAATAGAGTTGAGTTATGCTAGAATAAGTTTGGACTAGACTGAAATTTGGACGTGTGGACTAATACTATATGAATATTTATTTATTTTTAATTTTGGTGAGGATCTGCACAAAATCTCGTGGTGCGTTTGGAAATGGTTGGCACCGGATTTGAGTTCGTTAACATCACACGTTGCACAAGTGGGCTATAGGATCCTCGTGCAACATGCGATCAGCAGAGCTGCTATAGCTGTCCAGAAATGCATTTATGAGAGAGAGAGAGAGAGAGAGACCTCCGATCACATGGTAGCTAGCATTGGTTTCTAGCTATAAATACGTCCACCCAATCGAACCGACCAAAGGTACGTAGTTGTGCCATTACCGATCGGTCGATGAACAAATACCTTAAATATTACGTTAACTATTCCTATGTTTTACACTTATTACAGAAACTACCCCTACTTTGAAACTAATTACGCGGACCACCCTTATAGTTTCTATTTTCTATAAAAATATAACACTAACTACCCCTATGTTTTATAAAATTTCTAAAGGAGAGGGGTGGTGAGTGTAATTAGTTTCAAATAGGGATAGTCTCTGTAATACTCATGAAACATAGGGGGGTTGGTGTATTTATTTCTTGATTTAACGAGGATAGTTCTACCCGTATGAGAGAAATACTTCCCTTTCCAGCCATTAAGTTTAGAAAGGCTAGATTCTATCCGTCTTTAATAAGTTGATATTTTAGAAGATTTGTCAAAATTGATTTGTTGACCTGACCGCTCCACAAATAATAACAAAATATTTAGAAATAAATACACCACCCCCCCTATGTTTCATGAGTATTACAGAGCATGGCCTCATTACCTACCTACTATTTATCTTCCTATCTTTTGGAAAAACAAATCTAAATTTTTTTTTACTCAAATCCATAGACAGTTCTGGTGGGATATGATAGCTTATATTGTAACTACCTAATTTCGGAAGAGAAATATTTTTGTCATTTCAATACTTGTTGATAATTGTATTAGTGATGATAATATTTATTATTATACGTATTGGTTGTATGCTAGCTAATTAGAATAGACCATGTAATTAGTTGATTAGTGGAATAGCTTAATTTATTAGACTTGTATCAGTGGACCAATTAGAATATACCGTGTGATTTGTTTAATCAAATCTATAAACTATGCCAGGTGGTACATATCGAAACTCTGGCCTATGAGATAGGTTATTGAATTGGGCCCATATGTCTTAAAAGAGAATTTTCATGTAAGGCCTGAACTAATGTCAATTATCTACACCACATGATCCCACCTTCTAACGGATGTGGGACTTAATTACCAATTCTATTGTCACATCCCATTTGAGTGCTCAACCGGAAACGAGATACAATCCAACAGTCACCTCGTGCTTTTATCTAATCTGATTGATTTGGAAGGCCAGGAACGCAGCCTATTCCAATCTGTTCCAGTGTGCAGTGAAGACCTCATCATCAACTCTGCAGTGAGACTTCAAAAATTATACCAATAAAGATCTACAACTGGTTACCTCCACATGGAATACTACTTATCAGCGAGAGAAAGTGGTCACCTCCGTCCCTAAATTTCTGGGAAAAAAAAAACTTAATTTGATGTAGCTCATCTATAATATAAAGCACAGTAAATTTTTGGTCCGACCCATGTGCTTTGGTTCAACGATGATGAAAGGACTAAATTGTCCCTCTCTATAAGAGAGGAGGAGGTCCCATGTTGGGTGCGGAGCAACCGGTTGTTCCAACGACACCCCCGCCTCCAGCTCCTCTTGCACCGTCCCTCCCTCCGCCACCTTCGCTCCATCCTCGCCCACGCCGTCGTCGTCGGCCTCTTCCGCAACCCCTTCGTCGCAAGCAGCCTCCTCCACCGCTCCGCCGATGCCGACCCTTCCTTCGCCGCCTCCCTCTTCTCTGCCATGACCAACCCCAACCCCTTCTCTTTCAACACCGCCATCGCCATCTCCGCCGACCCATTCTCTCCATCTACTCCCAAATGCTCCGCCGCCGCGTCCCTCCCGACTCCCACACCTTCTCTTCCAATTGCTCAACACCACCACTGCCGCCGCCGCCGCCAGGTCGCTCCACGCACACACCTTCCTCCCCGGATTCCGGCCCGACCCCTCCGTGTAGATCGTCCTGCTCACCGCCTACACCCGACGCGGCTCCGCCGACCACGTCCTGCAGGTGTTCGACGGAATGCCGCACAGGGACGTCGTCTCCTGGACCGCCGCCGTCTTCGGCCTCGCCGTCCTCGGACGCCCTACGACGGCCCTGCGCGTCTTCGCCTCCATGAGGCCCCACGCCGCCCCTAACGCCGCCACCGTAGTCTTTGCCGGGTCCGTCTCCGCCGGGCTCGGGTTCCTGGCGCTGGCCCGGTGGCGGAATTCGTGTCTGTGCCATTATGGCACGGGTTATCCAGTAACAATGACAAAATGGGAGGGACAACAATATTGCGTGATAATGACGGTTGTTTCCATGGTACAATCACTACATATCACGAACGAAGGAGGTCCACCGTTGGAGGCGGAAGGTATAGCGCTGAAGTTGTTGGCACTTGATTAATTATGCAACCGTAAAAAGTAACGCAGACATCATATATATGATGATCGAAGGAGATTGTAAAAGTTTAATAGAAGCTATATACTCTACCGACTTAGGTTCCATGTGGAGAGTTCGACATGTCAGAGACGAGTGTCTCTCTAGGAAAGCTAATGGTGTTGCACTCTCTTTGGCTACCTACTTCCTACTTTCTAATTTACCAGTTACTCTTGTTTTATTGTTCTGATAGTTTATAAAGGAAGCTAAACAACATGTATCATTATATTATTGGCGGAGAATCTAAACCCACAAAAATCAGGAAACAGATCTATGTTCCATTTTATTTTGTCTAATTTTAATCTCCTTCCTATTACTATTACATGTGGACCATCATTTATATATCTACTCTTATCATCCACATGTAATAGGAATGGAGACAAAAATGGTCAGAATTAAATGGGACCGCAGATCTGCTCCTCCAAAATCAGTACCATGCCCTCCTTTGCCATGCTTGTGTGTCCATGCACGAGAGATGCCATCACGACATACAAGGTAGTTATGTCTGTGCCAGATGAAATAGGATGGAGTAGCCAGAATAAAGTTTGTTGTTTCGAATTATACTTTTGAGTATCGAACTCAAGTGGCTTTGTAGTTACCGAGAAGAGGTATAAGATCTTGTCTGGATGGCAAAAAATCAGTAGATCGTATCACGATGACGTATTATTTTTTTAATTTATTTTGTTCACAAAATAATGTGCGTATCGCTGGACATCTAAAAAAAATACTTTTAAGTGTTTCATATGTATATCATCATCCTCCATTAATATTTTCTATTTTCATCAAAAAGAAACAAACAAGCTTAAATTAAATCAAGAAGATCATGAAAATAAACGTTGGATGGAAGAAAGAAATCCAGGGTTTCATTCATGTATGTATAGTGCACTTTTGCAGTTGCATCATGAATAGATACATTAATTGCAAACACAAGAGAGGAGGAGGAAGAAGAAGAAGATACATTTAAAAGAAGGAACAGAATAGTAAGACACAATAGAACCTTATAGGGATCACAAAACAAACAATACTATGTATTTTAAATGTAGCAAGGATCGATCGAGCAAGAACATCTTGCGGTGGTCGATCAGGAGTGAGCAGTCCTCTAGCTAGCATATGGGGAGCGGGGCACCATTCCAATCCCTGAGGCAGTCGAGGAGCGGATCGATCGCCTTCCCCCGACATATCGCGTCGAACACCTTGTCGAACTCCTCCCCCGGCGAGGTCGCCTTCTCCCCGGTGAGGTAGGCCGTCCCGAGCTCCTCCTTCACGAACCTGTACAGCGGATACGACCTGCACTCCGCGATCCTGTTCGATATGGGCGCGTCCCCCTTCTCCACCGCGGCCCGTGCGGCCTCCACCTCCTTGGGCAGCACCACCTTCAGCTCCTCCTCGAACGCGGCGATCTTCTGGAATATGGAAGTGGCCGCCTCCCTCTCCTTCTCGCCGTTCACGAGCGCGTGGTCGACCAGCACCTGCCTCAGCTTCTGCATCAGCGGGTAGGCGGCGCTGCAGGGGTCGTCCGCGTACGCGAACACGTGCTCGCGGTCGATGACCTTGATCAGGTCCTTCTCGCAGAACCTCGCCGGGTGGAGCTCCCCGTTGGCCCCCTGCATCGTGAGGACCTTCTTCGACACCTGGCTCACCGTGTTCTTGACGGCCTGCTTCAGGTTCTCCTCCAAATGCCGCAAGTCCACGGCCTGGCAGATCCCCACCAAGAAGGTGGTGGTCATGAGCTTCAGTATCTCCACCGCCTCCGCGGTCTTCCTGGAGGAGATGAGGCCGAGAGAATTCACGTCCTGGTTGTGCTGCTCCGCGCTCTGGACGTGGTTGGTGACCGGGTTCCCGAGGAACTGGAGCTCCGAGCAGTACGAGGCCATCGCTATCTCCGCCCCCTTGAACCCGTAGTCCAGGCTCGGGTTCCTCCCGCCGGAGAGGTTCGAAGGGAGGCCGTTGTTGTACAAGTCGTTGACGAGCTCGGAGAACTGCGCGAACATGAGCTTCCCGATGGCCGCGATCGCCAGCCGCGTGTTGTCCATCGACACCCCGATGGGCGTGCCCTGGAAGTTGCCCCCGTGCAGCGCCTTGTTGCGGGAGACGTCGATCAGCGGGTTGTCGTTCACCGAGTTGATCTCCCTCTCGATGGACTTGGTCGCGGAGCGGATCACCTCGATCTGGGGGCCGAGCCACTGCGGGGAGGTGCGGAGGGCGTACCGGTCCTGCTTCGGCTTCTGGAGGGGGTCGAGCTCGTGGAGCTTCTTCGCCATCTTCATGTAGGAGCTTCCTTCCAGTACGTGTTCCATTATCGCGGCGGCTTCGATCTGGCCCGGGTGGTGCTTCAGCTTGTGGGTTAGGTGGTCGGTATACTCCGGCTTCCCTTGCATTACTTCGCAGAAGACCGCCGACAGCACCTCGGCCATGACCGCGAGGACGTTGGCCTCGAAGAGGACCATGGAGGCCAGCCCGGACCCGACCGCGGTGCCGTTCACGAGGGCCAGGCCCTCCTTGGGCTGCAGCTCGAAGAACCCGCCGGATATCCCCGCGAGCTCGAAGGCCTCCCTGGCGCCCACCACCTTTCCGTCGGGGCTGACGGCCTTGGAGTTGGGCCGGCCGGTGAGGATCCCGGCAATGTAGGAGAGCGGCACGAGGTCCCCGGACGCGGTGATGGTGCCGCGGAGGGGGAGGCAGGGGGTGACGTTGCCGTTGAGGAGGGCGGTGATGGCCTCGAGCATCTCGAACCGGATGCCGGAGTAGCCCTGGAGGAGCGTGTTGATGCGGACCAGCATGGCCGCCCGCGTCGCGGTGGGCGGCAGCGTGTTGCCGGCATCCGTGCCGCCGGAGCCGAATATTCCGGCGTTGAGGAATCTGTACAACACAGAGAAATGTTCTGTCAGTTGACTAAACCCCCACAATGTCAAACAACTGCATGCAGGTTTCCATGTCCGGACAACTGGATCATAACGTACAGGTATCAGTTTTGGCATCTGTGACAAATCATTGACAATGTTTGTTGCTGTCGTTGGCTTATATATGGAAACAAAGACAACTGGATGGAGGGAAACAAAATAACTTAATTTGGATAGAATGAAGATTCAAGATGGCTTCATATGTATTCGTTAAGACTGTTAATTCGTTAATTGTAAAGATCCAAGGATATTGATCGGTAGCCATGGCGGGCAGGGTCGGAATCCGAGCTTATTTGACAGTTCAATAGTTCATATATATATATATATATATATATATATATATATATAGGGAGCGGATCGGGAGCCCCGCTCGCGGAGCCCCGCCGAAGCCCCGCCCCCCCTGCACCATCGGATCGCGCGGGGCCCGCGTGGGGCCCGCCCCCGCCCGCGCGATCCAACGGCTAAGGGAGGGCGGGGCTTCGGCGGGACTCCGCGAGCGGGGCTCCCGATCCGCTCCCATATATATATATATATATATATATATATATATATATATATATATATATATGTTCGTTAACAAAATAACTTAATTTGGATAGAATGAAGATTCAAGATTTTCCTCAAAAAAAAAAAAAAAAAAAAAAGAAAAAAAAAAAAGATTCAAGATGGCTTCATATGTGTTCGTTAGACTGTTAATTCGTTAATTGTAAAGATCCAAGGATATTGATCGGTAGCCATGGCGGGCAGGGTCGGAATCCGAGCTTATTTGACAGTTCATATATATATATATATATATATATATATATATATATATATATATATATATATATATATTTGGAACCAGGTAAATTGTTTCTGGAATCGCTCCCACTGGAATTCGAACTCCTGACCACTCGGGCCGCATGTATCTCTCTTAACCACTAGGCTAGAGGTCATATATATATATATATATATATATATATATATATATATATATATATATATATATATTGAAGCAGTAGGTATCCACTGGAGCTCGAACTTCCGACCACTTGGACCGCATGCATCTCTTTTAACCACTAGGCTAGAGGTCATTTGCAAAACAATATCATTTGAGCTAAGTTATTATTTTATATATATATATATATATATATATATATATATATATATATATATATATATATAATAGGAAAAATTAGATGGTGAAACTTTTGAATTCCAAAAATACCCTTACATACTTATACTAATTAAAAATAGTTCATTAATTTTAATAAGGACAACTTAGTAATTAGGAAGACTACCCTTTGGTCTTCCTAAAAAGTCTTCCTAAACTAATTAAAAAATATTAAAATACGTGCAAGGCACGTGCACATATGCTAGTATATATAATAGGAAAACTTGATGGTGAAACTTTTGAATTCCAAAAATACCCTTACATGTCTACTAATTAAAAATGGTTCATTAATTTTAAAAATGACAACTTAATAATTATTAATAATTATGAAGACTACTCTTTGATCTTCCTAAATAGTTTTCCTAAATTAACTAAAAAAATATTAAAATACGTGCAAGGCACGTGCACATATGCTAGTATATATATATATATATATATATATATATATATATATATATATGTTACGAAGGGAGAAGTTGGTGACCTACCTAATGAGCTCCTTCTGTAGGGCACCCCCTTGCTTGGTCCTCCGGTGGGACGTGGCGCCGAAGCCGGTGGTCACGCCGTAGCTGTCAGTCCCCTTGCACATGCTCTCCATGACCCAGTCGCTACTCGCCTTCACCCCGGCCCGGGCCGACTCCTCCAGCTCGACCCTGACGTCGGCGGCGGCTGCCACGGCCGCCACCATCGGCACCGTCAGGCCAGTGCCTCCGAGCCTCACCAGCGGCCTCCTGTACTCCTCCACCATCCTCTTCACCTCCTCCAGGTGGCTCCCGGACATGGCCTCGGCCGCCCGGCCCCACCCGAGCTTGTCCACCTGCTGGCCCTGCGCGCCGAGGCCGTTGCCATTCTCGTTCTCGTGATGCACGTACTCCATCGAGTGTTATGGAAACGTTTCGATAATTAGAAAGAAACAAAAAAGAAAAGAGTACGAACGAATAATTAACAGAAAGAAAATGGAAATTTGTGGTATTGAAGGAAATATTGTTCTTTGAACTAATAATATTTCCTGAGTTGGGTAGGAGGACACGATAGTGCTTATATAGAAGCCCGCGAGGGCACGGACGTTGGGTGGGTGGTTGGTTGGCTGGGTGGGTAAGAAGCGGGTTAGTTGAGCAGGGATCGCAGCCGTCCGTCATTCTGGTTGGATCCGGCGACTCGCACTGCGCCACGTGGGCGACCTGTGCGCCCGGGGTTGGTGGGGGAAGTGAATCACATGTCAGCACACCATCACTTCCAAGGTTGATTCTACACCTAAGAGCTCTTGACCCCCTGTGGGATTAATGGTCATTTAATCCACCACACACGTATAATTTTTTTTTTTTTACGTTGCATCATGTTTTTTTTTTTTCAAACCTGCTATTTGGCATCCGAGGGTGCATAGCCGATGTACCCGTGGGGCCAAGGACGATGCCCGTCGCGACGGGGGGAGACAGAGCGATGGGGGGAGGGCTCGCAGAGAAGGCGGCGGCGATGGCACCGACGTCGGAGGATGACGGAGCAACAGGAGAGGTGGTCGTCGTCGCTGTAGTCGGAGGAGGAGGAGGAGGTGGCGGTGGAGAGGGGGGTGGGGAAGATGGCGAGGGAATGGTAGGGGTGGTGGCGGCTGCGTCAGCGTCGTCCTCGGCCCCGCGGGTGCACCGGCTGTGGTTTTTTTTTTTTCCTTTTCAAATCTGCTATTTGGCATCCGCGGGTGCATAGTCGGTGCACCCGCGAGGCCAAGGATGATGTCCGTCGCGACTGGGGGAGGCAGAGCGATATGGGGAGGGTTCGCAGAGGAGGCGGCGGCGGCGGCGATGGCACCGACGTCGGATGATGGCGGAGCAGCAGGAGGGGGTGGTCGTCGTCATTGTAGTCGGAGGAGGAGGAGGAGATGGCGGTGGAGAGGGGGGGTGGGGAAGATGGCGGGGGAATGGTAGGGGTGGTGGCAGCGGCGTCAGCGTCGTCCTCAGCCCCGCGGGTGCCAAATAGTTTTTTTGCTACAATTAACACGTATATATATTTTTAACATTGCATCATGGTTTTTTTGGGAGACGGTTGAGTTTTCCATCATCTTTTGTTCTGTTCTTAAATGTCTAAACTTATGCAGTCTTGTTTATGTAATGTATCGTTAGCATGCTATGACACAGGTCGATGACTATTCATAGCTATTACCTTGACACCAAAGAACAATTCGGCCAAATGCACTATTTTTGTCGTAGTTGATCCTGATTCAACATTAAGATTGTTATCATGGAAGGTCCATTTGATATCCAAAAATTTCTTTATAAACAACAGTCGGACAAGTAGGTATTGTTGGGACGAAGCAAAAAAAGTTTGGGTAGGACCGGGTCAAAGTGTTGGCTAGGTAGCGTCATGTAGTAAGATGAATAGATATGAGTCCTGTAGACCATCTCCATGGATCGGAGAAGCAAGAGTCCCAATTGGTAAAGAAAAAAAATTTTAGCCCTTGGGGTTGTCCTACCCGCTTGACCAGGGGCATCTTCCTCTTTTCGAGAGATTGTAGAAGAACGAAACACATTTGAAGAAATTGAAGAGCTCAGCTGGACAGTTCAACTAAATCAAGAACTGAAACATCCATCATGGATGATTTTGCAACTGTCAATTTGACCTTTGCATTTTTTTAATTTGATCTTTTTATATTTAAAAAGTCAAATGGTAAAAAGAATATATAATCTTCTCTTTGATTAGAACATGAAATCTGAATGAATTATTCTCAGTTACTACTCTTCGGGACAGATTTGGAAGAAATGAGGAGATTCTAGAATGAAGAAAATGATCCAATTACCTCGAAAGAATTGAACGGTGAGCCAAAACTGAGACATTGATGCAAGTTCTTGCCTTCTGAATTAGATTCATATCTATAAAAGACTTGATAATAAGTTATTTCAAAATTGATTGTATGTTCCTCTCTTAGAGGTGTTATACAAATGTTTATGATCGATTGTATATATCGCTACATCCGAATAGATATTCATATCGAATTGGAAAATAAAAAATATTGTACTAGTTATATATACACCGTTAGGTATGAATATATCAGTTACTTGTGTATATGTCGCTACAAAATTAACTGTATGTTCCACTTTGTAGAACATCGTTAGGTATGAATATATCAGTTACTTGTGAATCTATTTGTCACTGTTGGTATCAGCCAGAACAAAACCTGGCTCTGATACCACTCTGTTGGGAAAGAAGCGCGAAAATCTTTTCCCAAACCGGAGAGTACCTGCGAGAGGACCGAGCAAACAACGCACGAACCCAAAAACAAGCACACAAAAACAATCACGCAGACACAGAGAATTTTTGACGTGGAAACCCTTGCGGAAAAAACCACGGGACGATCGGAGTCCAACCCTGAGAAGCCTCCACTAATGGAATATAAGAATTACACCCTCTACAAACTCCTCCCGATCCAAATCGGATTCCCACAACACTCAGAGACAAGAACAATGATCACAAGGCTACGAAGAACGAGAACGACGAGTAGAGATTACCCGAAACACGATCTCCTTCGAAAACGACCTTCGATCCTCCGTCTTCTTCTCCGAAGTTGCAATGGCACTCTTGCCTCCTTCTCTCTCAAACTTGTGTTGTCCAATGCGATAATGCGATAATGAATTAGGGTTGAGAAAACTCAATATATCTCCCTAATCCCGCAACCAACCTGGACCGTTGGATTAGATCCAATGATGAAAACTCATCCTGAAATCCGCTTCAGCCCCCCGACACACAGAGTTCGGCCAGAACTCTGTGTGGGGCAACCAGCACTGGGTGGCCAAACCCTGGAACGGCCAGACCGAGTTCGGCCAGAACTCGGCCTGGGACCGAGTTCGGCCCGAACTCGGCAGACTTGGTCCAGAACCCCCTTTGGGGCAGCAGCAGCAGCAACAACTACTCCCGAGCTTCTCCGACATCGGACGGCGCTCGTCGCACTCCGGGATCTTCTCCACATAGGTTGGGAACCCCACCCACTCCAACAAATCTCCCCCTTCACAACTATGGGGAGGACGTCGTCATCCCGACGATCTGCCTGCAGTACTCAAACTTTCCCCTTGGTAGAATCTTCGTGAACATATCAGCTCCGTTGTCATCTGTATGCACCTTCTCAAGCTCCGCGTCCTTCTTCTCAACCACATCCCGTATCCAATGATACCGAGTCTCGATGTGCTTGGACCGGCTATGAAACGTCTGATTCTTCACAAGATGGATAGCACTCTGACTGTCGTAAAGCAAAGTATACTGCTCTTGCTTCAGTCCCATTTCCTGCAACAGCTTCTTCATCCACAACAGCTCCTTGCAAGCCTCCGTCGCCGCAATGTATTCCGCCTCCGTCATCGACAAAGCAACACACTTCTGCAATCGCGACTGCCACGACACCGCTCCTCCCGCAAACATCATCACGTAGCCTGAAGTCGATCGCCTCGTGTCTACATCTCCAGCCATATCAGCGTCGGTATACCCAACCAGCTTCGGCTCGTCACCACCAAAGGAAAGTCTCCAACCAGCAGTGCCCTGAAGATATCGTAGAATCCACTTGACCGCACTCCAGTGTACCCTTCCAGGATTCGAAAGATACCTGCTAACCGTACCAACTGCATGAGCAATATCTGGCCTCGTACACACCATAGCATACATCAGGCTTCCCACAGCTGAAGCATATGGAACCCGCTCCATATCTTCCTTTTCGTCCTCGGTAGATGGACACTGCTCCTCAGTGAACTTAAAGTGAGCCGCGAGGGGTGAACTCACTTTCTTCGATCCGTCCATCCCGAAACGCTGAAGTACCCGGTGAATGTACTTCTTTTGGGACAAGTGTAGCAGCTTGGACCCTCTCTCTCGGCTGATCTCCATCCCAAGAATAGTCTTCGCTGCGCCCAAATCCTTCATAGAGAAGGCCGCGCCCAGTTGGCGCTTCAACTCCGCTATCCTAGTGGCATTCCGACCCACTAATAGCATATCATCAACATAGAGCAATAAGATGATAAAATCATCATCGGCAAAATACCTCACAAATGCACAATGGTCCGACGTCGTCCGTGCATAACCATGCTCCCCCATAAACGACTCGAACTTTCTGTACCACCGCCTCGGAGCCTGCTTCAGACCATACAAGCTCTTCCTCAACCGGCAGACCAAATGTGACTTGCCCTTCTCACAGAATCCCTCCGGCTGCTCCATGTACAACTCCTCCTCAAGATCACCGTGGAGGAACGCCGTCTTCACGTCCATCTGCTCGACCTCCAAGTCGAAACTGGCTGCTAATGCTAGCACCACCCGAATAGACGAATGCTTGACGACAGGCGAAAAGATTTCATCATAATCCACGCCTTTCCGCTGACCGTAGCCCTTGACTACCAGCCTCGCTTTGTATCGAGGGCGAGTAGCATCATCCGTCTGCTTCACTCTGAACACCCATCGATTTTTCAAAGCCTTCTTGCCCTTTGGCAACCGTACCAGATCATAAGTAGAATTGGTGTGCAAGGAACTCATCTCCTCCTGCATAGCTACCATCTACTCCTGCCTGTGTTCGTCTTCCATAGCCTCTGTGAAACTTTCGGGCTCTCCCCCGTCAGTCAGTAGCACATACTCATCCGACGAGTATCTCGTAGATGGTCGACGATCCCTGTTGCTCCTTCTCAGTGGAGCCACTGGTGCTGGCTGTATACCGACAGCCTCCTCCCCTTCAGGAACTACCTCTCCGGCATGCTCATCCTCCTGAGGGACACCCTGACCACCATCAGCAGGCTGATGATCAAGGTTGGGAGCAACTCCATGTACCGGCTCCCCCATAACTGGATCCTCTGCGATGTCCTCTGGAAACTGCTCGAAGCGAAATGACTCTAACTCAGGCAATTCCTCAGCCTCAGAAGACGTCTCGGAATCCTGAGTGTTGGTCATGGTCTGATCCTCGACGAACACCACGTCCCTGCTTCTGTAGAGCTTTCCTTCCACTGGGTCGTAGAGTCTATAGCCAAATTCATCCCGACCGTAGCCGACAAAGACGCATCGCCTCGTCTTCGGCTCAAGTTTGGTCCTCTCGTCCTTCGGTACATGCACGAAGGCTTTACAACCAAACGCCCGCAGGTGATTGTATGACGGCTCCTTGTCGTACCATACTTTGTCAGGCACATCACCCTGCAAAGGAGCACTAGGAGACAAATTAATAATATAAGCAGCTGTGAGAAGAGCCTCACCCCAATAACTGCCCGGCAAGTTTGCTTCTGACAGCAAACACCGCACCCTCTCCATCAGTGTCCTGTTCATGCGCTCCGCTACACCATTGAGCTGAGGTGTCTTTGGCGGAGTCTTCTGGTGTCGTATCCCTTGCTCTCTGTAATACGCATCAAAGGGACCGATGTATTCGCCGCCATTGTCGGACCGAACACACAACAACTTCTTGCCCGTCTCCCTTTCAACGGAGGCCTGAAACTCCTTGAAAGTAGGCAGCACCTGATCCTTGGTCTTTAAGGCATAGACCCAAACCTTCCTGGAACAGTCATCAATAAAAGTCACAAAGTAAGAAGCAACACCAAGAGATTTTACCTTCATAGGACCGCAGACATCCGAGTGAATCAACTCGAGCAACGCCGGCTTCCTCGAACTTGGGTGACTCTGGAAAGACACCATATTTTGCTTCCCAGCCAAACAGTGCGTGCACTTCTCCAACTTTGTAGACTTGAGCCCCGGAATCACTTTCCTGTTCACCAAGTAGCTCATCCCCTTCTCGCTGATATGGCCGAGCCGCCTGTGCCACAACTCGGTAGACGCGTCATTGACTGCGTTCACCTCCTGTGCCCCCTCTGCGCTCCCCTCCATATAGTAGAGACCGGACTTCTTGCTTCCTCTGGCAATCACCATCGAACCTCTGGAAAGCTTCCACTGACTGTTCCCGAAGAGACTGAAGAATCCCTCGTCATCCAACCTTCCAACCGACACCAGGTTGAAACGGATATCAGGGACATGACGAACATCCTTGAGAACAAGAACCGCACCCGTCTTCATTCTTAAATGCACATCTCCAACGGCAACCGCCTTCGACACATCTCCGTTGCCCATCTTCAACACGCCACAGTCGCCTGTCGTGTAAGTGGCAAACAGTGCCCTATTGTGAGATATATGTGCTGAAGCCCCTGAGTCCACCAGCCAAGAATTGTCATCGCAGGCGAGGTTAGTAATGACCTCATCACCTACGACGATCACATCGCCTCCATGCATCGAGGCCGCCGCTGTAGTGTTCTCTTCTTGCTTCCCCTTGTCGCCCTTCTTCTCTCTCTTCCAAGCGAAACAATTCCGCTTGATATGGCCCTTCTTACCGCAATGATAACACTCTAAGTCCTCGTACCGACCCTTGGACTTCTCCCTGCTCTTGTCTCTGCCACCACCTGGACCCCTGCTTTTGCCCCTTCCGCGGCTCTCTGAAACAAGTGCCTCTGAGTGGTGGGATGTGGATGAAGTGCCCTGAGAACGTCTCCGCATCTCTTCATTCAACACCCTGCTCTTGGCAAACTCCAGACTGACCACGCCCTCTAGAGCAGAAGCGATCATAGATACTCGTACGGTCTCCCACGAGTCTGGCAAGGTACACAGCAGCCACAGTCCCTGAACTTCGTCGTCGAACTTGACTTCCATAGAAGATAGCTGGTCAACCACGCCCTGGAAATCACTCAAGTGATCCGTAATAGACGCCCCATCCTTGTACCGCAGACCCATCATCGTTCGGATCAGGAACAACTTGTTTACCCCGGTCTTCTTCGCATACAAGGATTCCAGCTTATCCCACAACGTCTTTGCGTGCTCAATATTGGCAACGTGGTTGTACACGTTCTCATCAACAAACTGCCGTATGTACCCACACACCTGTATGTGCTCGAACTTCCAGTCCTCCTCGGATTTATCACTGGGCCTCTCGGATGCAAACACAGGTAGATGCAGCTTCTTGACAAATAGCAAATCCTTCATCTTGCTCCGCCAATAATGATAGTTTGTGCCATTAAGGTTCACCATGCGCACCGGCTTCGCGTCCATCTCTCCTCTCTGGTTCCTCTGTCAACTCCTGACACCCTTTGAACCCAAAGCTCTGATACCACTCTGTTGGTATCAGCCAGAACAAAACCTGGCTCTGATACCACTCTGTTGGGAAAGAAGCACGGAAACCTTTCCCCAAACCGGAGAGTACCTGCGAGAGGACCGAGCAAACAATGCACGAACCCAAAAACAAGCACACAAAAACAATCACGCAGACACAGAGAATTTTTGACGTGGAAATCCTTGCGGAAAAAACCACGGGACGATCGGAGTCCAACCCTGAGAAGCCTCCACTAATGGAATAGAAGAATTACACCCTCTACAAACTCCTCCCGATCCAAATCGGATCCCCACAACACTCAGAGACAAGAACAATGATCACAAGGCTACGAAGAACGAGAACGACGAGTAGAGATTACCCGAAACACGATCTCCTTTGAAAACGACCTTCGATCCTCCGTCTTCTTCTCCGAAGTTGCAATGGCACTCTTGCCTCCTTCTCTCTCAAACTTGTGTTGTCCAATACGATAATGCGATAATGAATTAGGGTTGAGAAAACTCAATATATCTCCCTAATCCCGCAACCAACCTGGACCGTTGGATTAGATCCAATGATGAAAACTCATCCTGAAATCCGCTTCAGCCCCCCGACACACAGAGTTCGGCCAGAACTCTGTGTGGGGCAACCAGCACTGGGTGGCCAAACCCTGGAACGGCCAGACCGAGTTCGGCCAGAACTCGGTCCACTTGGTCCAGAACCCCCTTTGGGGCAGCAGCAGCAACAACAACTACTTCCGAGCTTCTCCGACATCGGACGGCGCTCGTCGCACTCTGGGATCTTCTCCACATAGGTTGGGAACCCCACCCACTCCAACAGTCACGTCCCACTCCCAGAATACTGGAGAAATATGAGGATGGATATGGCCAGCTACCCTGTACAAGGCATGAAAATGTCGTACGGTAATCACGGCTGTCTATAAGACAAATGAGAGGACTCTAGCATTGCCACTAACGACTCCTAAGGTCAGATAAATCCTATCTCAATCCAATCAGCACAAGAAGCAGTAAAAAGTAAATCTATGTAATGGGTAAGGCGTCCCAAACACAAAAGTATACATAACCATGAGAGCTGACACAATAAAAAGATACATCAACTGAATATATAAAAGTACATAAATGTACAACTAGCCGCGGTCCAAAATATACATCTACGTCGTCCAGAGACGAAGGGAACAAAACCTAGATACAAGGACTTATAACATGTCCTTGGCTCACCACAAAATAAAAGTACAACATAGAGTGGGAGACAAAGATAACCCATTCGCTAATTCGAGCCGCAATCCTTCGAGTGCGAGCCATCCGGGGAAGGTGACGGTAAATCCTTGGGTCCAACTAGGGAACCTGGTCATGCAAAACCAGTGGGGTCATGTCACGACCCGCATCCATTTTTTTGGGGATGCGAGTGCGTGTGCAAGCTAGCCTACCCCACAGTATCGACGGTAGAACGCTATCTAGGCCATAAATAACAAGTGCTTATAAAATTAAATTACAGCCCTTAAAGTTTACATTTGAAGAAAAATACGATATCTTACAAATTTTGCAAATGACTAACTTCTA
The DNA here is from genome assembly GCA_029216955.1 of Iris pallida. Lineage (NCBI taxonomy): Eukaryota > Viridiplantae > Streptophyta > Magnoliopsida > Asparagales > Iridaceae > Iris > Iris pallida. The sequence continues at coordinate 18,073,270 of JANAVB010021796.1, read as the reverse complement.
TCTAACTTGTCTTCTAGGGTTTGGCTGTCGTATCTCCCCCCAATGCTAAGAGTAGCCACGATTAACCTGAAAAAATATGGTTTACAGTCAAAAATGGAACGAGTACATTCTAACAGCAGTTTCAATGATTGACAAAGTCTATAAAATAGTAAATAGTAATAAAATACACGATGAACATGTGAGCATAGAATCATAGAACTAAAAATAGAGTAAAAGTAAACGAGCATGGTGACAATGACAAGTGAGGACTAAAGCTGATAAGGCATGTAACCAGCAATGTATAAAGTGGAACTAGAAACTGCATTTAACATAGTGAGTTGAAATACCACTTTCGACATGTAAACTGCTACGAGTAAATCCGGCACCCCGTACGTGAATTGTGCGACTGCGATCAGACATGAATAAAAAATTGGGATGTTTCTGAGTATGTTTACATGTCTACTAATGTATTTCTCCGCTCGACTAGTACTCATAGATTCAAACTAGTCACGAACACAGTAATACATTGGTTACGAACAATATGTAAAGAATCCATAACTACTACCTCGTGTAACCATCGTGTCGAGAATCAATCAAAAAATCAATGTAAAATGCTACTAAATACATGAATCATAGAAGTTATCAAATATAAAAACTATCAAAAGTGTACTCACCTGGGGTCCTTAGCTGGTGAAACAGTTGATACTATTGCGTCCAGAATACTCTGATTAGCTAGGGTAGCACGCAAATCCCACAATATCTAACCACTCAGTGAGCCACAAAATTCAACTCGCACAACAGTTTCTAGATGCTGAAACAAACATCACCAACATGTTTGGTATAAAAGATATGCCTAAAAAATGTCTATCCAAAAGTCAAATTCTGGACACCAGGGCAAAATTATAATTTTAGATCAAAACGATAAATGTAAGAGAAATGGTACATGTGAGCATGTTAGATATGTACGTTGGACCCATTTTGTACCGAAAAGCGTGCCAGTACCTACGGTCTCTAAAGTCATCAAACTATATATCTACGGATTTGATTTAACGATACGAACCCAATGTAAGTCCAAAGTTGGATTCCAGCGGACCGTACACAATTTCGTCTCGAGATGACGAATGTACACGAAGTAATTGACTAATTTACAAAGAGGCCGATACAGATATCTCTACAGATACGCCTCGATTTCATCGCACAAACACAACGAAATCGAGTTTTGTCGAATCCCACACGTCGACAACATTCATACGCATCTTTCGATGCTCATGTGTTGCAACCACATCGCCCGATTTGATGAGGCGCACGTCGTATCGGTTATTTTTTTTAAAGATTTCTCTGTTTTTGAAAAGTAATTTTTTTATTTTGGAAATCGATTTTCTCAACGTACAGTCGACGAACCTGAATTCTATAAAATAGGTTTTGAAGCCCTATAGGTTGTCTAGGACTGTGTTTAATTAGCTCTGAAAATTCTGAATATCGAGACCTAGTTCTGCCTTCTAAGTTAGGGTGGTGGACTACTTCTATACTGTTTTTAAAACAGTTTTTCGTCTATTATCACATCGATTATTCGGACAGATCGTTCGATTACACCATATTCTAATTGTTGGAATTTGAAGCTGGATAGGATAACTTCACCTAGGTTTTTGTAGATTGAAGTTTGATCAAGTTGGTAAGAAGAAAACTTATGATGAACATTGGTATCTGAGGGTAGTTTACGACATAACTGGGTCGGATGCGACTGCTAGCTGTGACTGTCCTCGGTCTGGCGCGCTTTCAGACAGTCGACGGTGTCTGCAGGCTGCGTAGTCGTTCGGGGAAGGCTCGACGAACCTTGGCAAGGTTTCCCTTGGGTTGACTCTCTCTCTCTCTCTCTCTCTCTCTCTCTCTATTTCTTGGTCTATAGAGAAAGGAACCAAAACCGAGCTAGCTCGGCATATATATACATAGAGAGGTTAAATTTGATTTAACCTTGGTTAAATATGGATAGGATTAAATTTGATTCGAGATAGGATAGATTGGGGTTCAAATTGATGTAGATTTGATCAGCTATTTATCTATTTCAAAGAACACAAAACTTTAAGTTCGGTTTAGATTCTTCCCTTTGGGGAAGACACGTGAACAGTACTTACACTGTTCACACGTGGCATACAAATCCTAAAGATCTTAATAATGATAACAATTTAAAAATCCTCAATAAAAATCCTAAAAATCTTAATTACCCTTTTTCTTAGTGTAGGCTTTTTATATACTAAATATGTACATACAAATCATATTTATTTCCTAGGATGCCTATCTAACCAAAATAAAGATATTTTTATAATATTTATAATAACAATATTAATAACAATAATAATGATAACAATTTAAGATAAACCAATAATAGTTATAGTATAGGGTGACACATTATTCTCCTACTATAATTGGTCCATCGAAAATCGTGCAAAATTCTAAAATGTCATATCAATATTAATAACACTATATTAATACATATCACAATATTTAGAAAATATTTGTCAATCCAAAAATAAAATATGAAGTATATATGCATCTACTTAAAGTATGTCTACATGGGCGTCTTTGGTCTCACTACGTGCCTATAGGAATTAAGTCGCAACTTTGACTGGTTTTCCTAGTTAGAACACACTTATGGCTCGACGGTTACGTGTGGGTTGGGTGGAGGGTTCTTCGCTTGGGTCATTGGGAGGAGGAGGCTACACGTGGGGGGTCGCTTCCTCGGTGCTTCACCTGGATCGGAAGAGGTTGCGTGTATGGGAGACGAAGAGGAGGGGGTTGGGTAGGGGATTTAGGGGTTGGGGTTGGGAAGGAGGCTGCCGGAGACGAAGGAGGAGGGGAAAAACGAATTTTGTTCATTTGGAAAATGAGATAAGTTACTCTTTAGCGCCAGTTTTATATTCCACATGCAACGAAGGAAGTGATCCGTCGCTAAACCGTTGCAACATCATTTCTAACATCTTAGCCAGTACCAGCGAGGAAAATGTGGTCTTGTGTTTCATGTGCATATTTTCGTTGTTGGGAAATCGATCATCAATCGTTACAAAATGACGGATCATCTTCCGTCGTTGTGGTCACTTGCTACTTTGGATTATTTTTGTAGTTGTACTATAGTATGATATATAGATAAAGAAGTAGTTGTACTATAGTATGATATATAGATAAAGAAGGACATGAACTTTTTGTACATCGTATGCCCACTTTTTATGAAATATTTTTGGTAGTTTTGGTAGATGGAGAGGAAATTGTGAGGGTCGATGTTCCTTTTAAAAGGCCAAAATCAAAGTATAGTGTTGAACAAGTAGGTGTAACTCATTTCTTGTTTGATCTGTTTGAATTCATATCCGAAGTTGTATTTGGAACTATTCATTTAAAAGAATTGATTCGATACATTTCTTACGTACCCATAGGGCTATATTTGATTTGAATAAACCTCGCGACGATATCGATGATGGTGACGATATCGATATTGATGATAGTGACGATCTTGATGAGGATCTTGATACTGAGCGGCTAACTATATGACTCCGAAAGTAGACGAATTTGATATCGCCCTGCAATTCTAATTAGCAAAAATAATATATCCTTGCATAACATGGATTCCAAAACATTCATAAATATCTGCATGTGAATGAATTGAATTTCTTATCTGGTAATATCCCCGTATACTCATATTGGTGACGTTATTGTTGCCGCAGTCAAAAAACAATGCCCAATATGCCTCCACGAAATAAAAAATAATTAGGGTTGGAAAGGGTATTTTAGACATTGTACTCAGAACAGTCGTGCATCTGGATGGATGCAATGACATTAGACAAGAAGAAGAAGCTGGTGACAAAAGGTTAATGTTTTTACTACAGTAGATCACATATATCATTGCTGAATATCTTCTGGACATATCATGTATTTATTGAACTGACAATAGGTTAATCAATCATAACTCTCGTCTACTGTCAAATGAGCCAAGTTAACTTCGTTGGTTGGGTGTGGCCCTCCCTTGAGGAAATTGCTTCGCATGTTTACATGTGGTTTGTGGTTGATTTATGTTGGAAGTTTTCATTTGTAGCTAGAGGGAAAACATGTTCTACTCTGAACGTACTGAAGTTGATGTCACCATGGATGTTACAATGATATTTTGTTTTCAAGTTCTTGGAAGTTCACTAATGGGTGGTGGCTAGGCCTTAATTTCCTATGATGTTTAATTGGTGGTCGAACCTTAGAAATGCTTGATATATATTTACTGTTCAATCTCTTTCATCTAGAAATGCTTGATGTTTAGTTGTTGAGTTCCTAATTTCCTTGCAAATGGGGTGTGAAACCAACTCGAAGCAGTACGTTCCTGGTAGTTGACATGCTGCAGCTAGTGATCAAGTCTTTCACAGAAATTTCCAAGTGGAAAGATCGAAGCAAGAGATCGAAGACCAACAAAATTACAAAGTGGTGTGAAGAAGAAGAAGAAGAAGAGTTTGAATGCGACTAAATTGTTGTGAGTAGAATTACATGCATATAGAAGACACATATAATGTTATATATGTGACTGACCGCTTAAAGAGTTGACCTCACCTAATAGAGGCCTACGTAGTGATTACGTCCTAAAGAAATTTTGCTGTATGAATGTGTATATAACTGATATCTCGACTCTTGAGCAGGGCCGGCCCTGGGGTAAGCCGGATAAGCCATCGGATTTGGGCATCCCCCTGGTCAGGACAACCCCCCTCCTCTACCCCACCCCTAAGTCCCCACCTCGCCGCTAATAAAGTCTATGCGGTCCACCTCAACTCCTCTTTGTTAGTTGAACTAGCAATTCATCATACCCATGTTTGAGTTCCTATTGGAAAGGATTCGAGTAGCTCAAGAAGAGGAACTCGAAATCTGAGCTCCACGATGTCATTAGAACATCACTTCGACGTAGCTGCCAACCCCACTCACCATCAATTTTTTTGATATCTTGTTTGGAGTCGATGACAAGGGACAACCCAATCTAGCTCCGACTAGGACAACCAAACTCTCTGGGCCGGCCCTGCTCTTGAGCAAACTTATTTGGACATGATGTTCCAGCAGCCCTAGGAGGTTTAATGGCCTTTCCACTTGTATTCCTCCACTAATTAAGATCACAAATTGCTTGTTCAAAAATTGTTTCTCCATCAAATTAGGATTAGTCAAGGACGGAATCAGAAATTAAGTAGGTTGGGATAACTTATTTGAAGAAAAAAAAGTTATGAATTTTTTTTTTGGGTCCACGTACGATGTGGTTGCGCCTCTGGGGTTTGTCATCTTCTCTCCTTATCCTTTTGGGTCCTAGGCATCAAAAAATAAAATTGTGTTAGAACATGTTAGGTTTTGGTGTTAAAGAGTATTTATCTACATATGTTAGTTAGAATATGACAATATATTCTCATGTTCAAGAAAAATGTCCAAAAATAGGTCCATAATTTTTTTTGACTTTGACTATATATTTGATTCAGTTTTTCCATATATATATATTTCTAATATGTGATAAGCCTACATAATATTGGATTTTCATATATGGACATAAGATTGGATTTTCATATATGGACACATGACATGCTACATAAAGGGGAAGGTTCTCCTTGAGATATTTTATTGAGACAATATTCATCTCGATTTCATCAAATTTGCATGCAGATGACGGACCAGACCGATTCGAGATACAGATTATGCTGAAAGTTCATGCGTAACTGGTTCAAGACATATTGTGCTAAACTTTCATGCATATAATCGGATTATACGGGGAGCATCCTCCATAAGGTGGTCTGGGTGTCAAAAAATTTGCAGGTGAAAGACCACTACCAAAATAAGTCATATTGGCGACGAAATTAGCGACTCCAGATAAATACGTCGCTAAGTTCTGTGATTTTAGCGACGTTTTATATATACGTCGCTGAACGTCACTATCAGCGACGTTTTATATATACGTCGCTGTTTTTTTTTATTCAACGACGTTTCGTGACGCCTCTTTTACGACGTCGCCAGGTTTTAATAAATAGCGACGGTTAGTGACGTCTTTAACTGACGTCGCTAAAACATTTCATATATGGTTCTGGCCCGATCGATTTTTCATCTTTTTCACCCAAAATTTTCTAATCTCCCGCTCTTCCCCTTACCCCTGCCCGCGGCGACCCCCTACCCGACGACCCCATTCCTCCGACGACTCACTCCCTCCGACGACCACCCTCTATTCCTCGTCGACGCCGACCCGACCAGTCTCCTCCACCGCTGCTCCAGCCCCGACGACCCCGACCCAACCCCAACGCTGTGTCAGTAAACCCTAACCCTATCTCCTTTTTTTTGATGCGACACAGACACGACCCTTTGACACACACGTGGACACTTTGACACACAAGTGGACACTTTGACACACACACACTATGACACTTTGATACTTTGACACTTTGACAACACGTGGACACTTTGACACTATTAGGCCTCGTTTGGTTCACGGAAAGGAAATGTATTCCTTTGTATTTTTCATGGGAATCGAAAAGTAGGATTCCTGTCACATTTTCTTTCCGTTGTTTGGTTGGTGTAGGAAAGGAAAGCAAAAATATAACAATGGTAAAATAAGCATTAATGATAAAATAAGCAATAACACATGGTTACTTTTGTCATAACTTTTGTAATAAATGTTGGGAAAGGAGGAGGGAAAATGAATCCCATGGGTCATGAGTGGAACCATATTCCCTCCAATTTTTCCCCTTGTGAGAAAATTGATTCCCAAGTTTGTGGTTACCAAACAAAGGAAAGGAACAACTTTCCTTTCCTAGTTCCTTAAATCGGTGAACCAAACGAGGCCTTAGGATAATGTGTATAGATGAGGACTAGGACAATAAGTATAGGTAACTTCAAGATAGGAATTGTTTTACCTATGAGTATAGGTAATGACTTTACCTAGAGTGACTAGTCATATATAGGTTTAGGAAGCCTATAGGTTTAGGTAAAGGGTTGACACATGGGTATGGGAGATACCTATGTTGTAGTGTATGGGGTATTGAGTTTGGGTATTGGTTTTTACTAGAGTTAAGGATAGGCTAGTGTACAGGTAATTAGGTAAATAGTCCATAGTATTGGTTTTACCTATGTGAATAGGATATTAGTAAGGCAAATACATAGGGTATTAGCCTAATATAGACTAGAATACCTTGGTAAGGCAACGTATGGCCCTAAAAACCTAGGTGTGACCTAGTTTGACCAAGTTTGGCAAGGTATTGACCCAGTTATCCTAGTGTGACCTAGAAATAACTTGGAGACCTAGAATTGACCTAGTATATCATGTTTATGATTCCAAAACACCAATTGACATTAATATTCCATATTTAGGTCTTCGAGGTACCGTATCGGATATTGTTGACATTTCACACTACCAAAATAAGTTAAATCAACAACAAAATAAGTCAATCCTAGAGTGTATAGAGTGAGCCTCCCTACTTCCTTCCTTCTCATTCGGGTCATTCAGTCGACTATTCCGTATCATAGGATATCTACCTCAACCTCACCCTAGAGAAGTGTGAAAATATTAATGTTAACCAAGGTTCACAGTAAAAAGAGGAAAAGAAACTATATAGGATACATCATATCTATTATCACTTGTTGTATCATGATTACTTTTACAAGTGTTTCAACGATGTGCTTGTATCTATCTTACAGAATTATCCTCAAATGGATATGGAGCTGAATTACTATCTGCGAAATCGTTCGTAGATGTACAACCGTCATCCTGATGACATGTGCGGTGTGCGGGATGAATTCATAGAGGGTGTACAGCAGTTTCTGCAGTTTGCCAAGGCGTTCCCTCAGTACATGGATGGTACCAAAATTAAGTGTCCGTGTATGAGATGTCGTAACTTGAAATATCATCCAAAAGTGGAAGTCATGTATTATTTATACTCGAAGGATTTCATGTCGAATTACTATCAGTGGAGCGCACACGGAGAACTTGTGTCCTTAGCATCGGAGTATGAGCCTTTTGTGGATGTCTACAACGATGATGGGTTGGTGAACATGATTTTTGACGCGGCGGGGCCTAGTTTCGATCCGGACAATCATGATGCACCTGAGGAGGCACCGAATGCCGATGCTGCAAAGTTCATGGAGTTGCTGGAGAATACAAAGACTCCATTATATCCTGGTTGTGACGATCATTCACCGTTGGAGGTGGTTACAAGATTGTTGAACATCAAGTCCGATTTTAATATGTCGCAAGATTGCTACAACCGACTTACGGAGTTAATTATAGAAATATTGCTTGAGGGTGCTAAGTTGCCTAAATACTTTTACCGATCTAAGAGGATGGTGAGATCGCTCTGGATAGGATATGAAAAAATTGATGCATGTCGCAACGGGTGCATGTTGTACTACAAAGACGACAATGATGAAGACGCCTGCAGATTTTGTGGTGCTGATCGCTACAAGGGCAGTGGTAGAGAAAAGTCTGTCGGTGCAAGAAAGCATACCGATTCGATGCACTACTTGTCGTTGATGCCGCGGTTGCAGCGGTTGTTTATGGTGAAGGAAACTGCAAAAAACATGAGTTGGCATAAGCGAGAACAGACCGAAGGAGTGTTGGATCACCCATCTGATGGAGAAATATGGAAGCACTTTGATCGAGAGTATCCATATTTTGCTTCTGATCCGCGTAATGTCAGATTGGGTCTCTGCTCTGACGATTTTACCCCATTCAAACTTTCGGGATTCCAGTATTCGTATTGGCCTGTGATCGTCACTCCGTACAATCTACCGCCTTGGATGTGCATGAAGACTCCGTATATGTTCCTCACCGTTATTATCCCAGGTTCGAATAATCCGAAAAGGAACATCGATGTGTATTTACAGCCATTGATTGATGAGTTGAATCAGCTGTGGGAAGTAGGTTCCAACATGTACGATGTATCTACAAAACAAAATTTTCAGATACGGGCATCACTTATGTGGACCATCAACGACTTTTCGGCCTATGGTATGTTATCTGGATGGAGCACGCATGGTCCTCTTTCATGTCCGTATTGCATGGACCGCACTAAGGCTTTCCGTTTGAAATACGGAGGCAAACCGTACTTCTTCGATTGTCATCGACAATTTTTGCCGAAGGATCATCTGTACCGGAGGAACATGAATGCTTTTCGTGTTGGCATTATGGAGAAGGCTAATCCCCTGCCAAGGTGGCCCGGATACACGATATGGGAAGAGGTAAAAGATTTACCAAGGGCTATTGAAGAGCCTGCTACGGGCTACAAGTGTGACGGATTTAGTTGCACTCATAACTGGATGAAAAGGAGTATATTCTGGGATCTGCCATATTGGAGCACCAATCTGATTAGACAAAAACTTGATATCATGTATATCGAGAAGAATATGTTTGACAACATAATTAATACTGTAATGGGCATAAAGGGGAAGACGAAAGACAATCTAAAGGCTAGATTGGACTTGGAAGAAATATGTAGACGTCCTGCATTACATTTGATAGAGGAGGGGAATGGGAAGTTGAAGCAGCCTAAGGCAATTTTCTTACTGGAGAAGGAGGATAAAGTCAGACTTTGTAGGTGGATTCAAGGTCTAAAATTTCCAGACGGGTATGTTTCGAACTTGAGAAGATGCGTCGACCTCAAGGAGAACAAACTGACAGGTATGAAGAGCCATGATTGTCACGTATTCATGGAGAGGTTAATTCCGATTGCATTTCAAAAATTCTTACCCCAGGTTGTTTGGGATCCATTGACCGAACTTAGCATATTCTTCAGAGGTCTTTGTTCTACTAAGTTGCTCGTCGATCGTCTAGAAAAGCAGGAGAACGATATTGCGGTAACAATGTGCAAGCTCGAGAAGGTATTTCCTCATGGATTCTTCGACTCTATGGAACATTTGCCAATTCATCTTTCCTACGAGGCACGTGTTGGTGGGCCCGTCGGTTATCGGTGGATGTACCCGTTTGAGCGGCATTTGAACCATCTAAAGAGGAAGGTGAAAAACAAGGCTCGGGTCGAGGATTCTATTTATGAAGCCTATATTCTCGAGGAGATTACAAACTTCTGCTCGACGTATTCAAATCTCATGTTGCTACGAATAGAACAAGGGCTCCGAGAAACGACGACGGATCATATCAAGAATCTAATGATGGAATACTAAAAGTATTCAATGCGTCCGAAAAGCCTTCGGAAAAAATGAAGAAGAGATATTTGAATGACGAAGAGCTAAGGGCTGCTCAGTTGTATATATTACTCAATTGCGACGAGGATGAAGTGGAGAAGCTAGAGGGGTAAGTAATTAATGATGAGTTTACGTCATCTCAATGTAATAGTATAAGCTAATATTATTGTACTAATCGACGGTTGCTTCGTTGTTTTTCAACACATATAATGATGATTTGAGGTCGGTTAGACCCTACCTAACAGACGAAGCATTAGAACAAGAAATGAGACGTCATTTTCCTTCTTGGTTAAGCGAATATGTAAGTAACTTGGTAATTACTGGCCTCTTCTAATGCAACTGCGCAATAAAAAACTTACTATCTCTTCTTTGGTATTCAGGTCGATCGTCTAATTTTACCAGAGATTAAATTAATTAGAACTCTTGCCAAGGGACCCATTACTTTTGTTAAAATATGGCCAAGTTACTGTGTCAATGGCTTTAGGTTCAAGTCGACAAATGCTCCGATCAGAGACAGCTTCCTTGATCTTGATTCTACGAAAAATAGTTGTTTGTGTATCAAATCTTCGAACTACAAAGGCGTCGATCCAGAAAATAATTTCTTTGGCATCTTGCGAGAGATTGTGGAGTTGACATATAATTATGGCAGAGAACCAGCAAAGATCGTGTTGTTCAAGTGTGAATGGTTCGATCCGATTGAAAATCAAGGTTGGAAAATTGACAAGCATGATCTTGTGGATATAAACTACAAGCGTAGATATCAAGGCTACGAACCATTTTTTCTATCAACTCAGGCTCAGCTCGTGTACTTTACAGCTTATCCGAGACGGGGAGCAACGAAGTCTGACTGGTGGACAGTATGCAAGATTAAAGCTAGAGATACTTTTGATGTTGACGAAAAAGCTTATCAGGAGGACGAGCTACCTCTTGTAACCAATATTGTTGATGTGGACTCCACGGAAGTTACGTATTACACGACTAATATAGAAGATGTAGAATTATTCGAAGAGGAAGGCGAAGACGACGAAGGCGAAGATGAAACTGAAGATGATGAGGAGGAGGAAGAGGAAGATGAGGTCGAGGAAGACGAACAAGATGAATATTCTGAAGATGATTGAGAGAGATGTACTTTCATTTTTTAGATGTTTCTTCTAGAATGTACTATCTGGACTTAGATATTTCTTATAGAATGTACTATCTGAACTTAGATGTTTCTTGTAGAATATACTATTTGGACTTAGATGTTTCTTGTAAAATGTATCATCATATGTTGTCTAGGAAGCAGGGGTCAAAGTGGTGCGGTGGGTCAATTCCGATGACGGAATATTTTCGTCATTTGGTATTTTTTTATTTCAAAAAAATTATTTTAATGCAACTTCGATAAATTAGTAAAAGGTGATATATTTAATTACAAGTAAGGAGGGATGATGACGCCAATATGATGACTGTCTTCCTGGCCACACATCGGAAGGTCGGGAAGCTTATTGACGAGAGGGCGGAGCAGGCTTATGTAAGTATTATAATTCTATTTATTAATTTTAAAACTTCGTATTGTAGGAACGAAATCGTCAAGCAGAATACTCTAGAGGGAGGTGAATAGAGTAGGCAGCGAAATATTGCTAATTAAAAACTCGTTAGCAGTTAGATCACAGATATAATAATAATCACAAAATAAATAACAGTGTCACCTCCGTTTTCTGTATACGTATTTCCAGTATACGTGTACGGTATCCTGTCCAGTATTTATCTTGTCTTGTCTTGCTAGCTGATTTTGATTTAATCTTGTTTAGGTTCATCATGCTTTGACTTGGTTTATTTTGGGTTGGCTTGGTTTATTCCATGGTTCAACATGTTAACTCTCCTACCTACCACCATCCCCATTTATAAACCCCAACTACTTTTCTCTCTCTTCATTACTCTTCATTTATTTTTTCTTCTTCCTCCATTAACTTCTCCACCTACCCAGAGAGGCTTAGGCAAGTGCAACTTGCTTCATGGAGGAACTCTATTTTTATTATTCCATTGTCTTGCTCACGAGATTCTAAGACACTTTAGTACTTAGCATTTTCCATTTTCATGGTTTATTTCTTATAGATCTAAGCTTGTTGCATTTTTGAATTTCTTGGGTTTTGATCTATTAAACTTTGCTACTTTCAAGTTCTGATGGTTTCATGTTGTAGAGGAGTTCATTCTACCCTATTTTGACCTATGGAAGTCCAGATTTGGGCTTGGATTGAAGGTTGGAAAGTCTGGGAACCCCCAACGTCCCAGGTTCTTCTTCTCGGAAAAGTTGGAGATGAAGAACAGTGCCTGCCTCATGGCCTTTTCATGCGGCAAGGTTCCCTGCGGCTCCTCTTTGGCCGCATAGGCACTCCTGTCTTCATGCGCCCCCCTCATTGCAGCATTATTTCTTTGGTCGCGTGCCGCATGGTAGTATGCCGCATAGGCCTTTGTCGCGTGGCTGCTAGCCGCATGGCCCTTGTTTTCCCTTGTCGCATGGCCCCTGTTTCCCCCCTAGCCGCATGGCTTTGGTTGACTTTAGCCGCATGGCTTTGGTTGACCCTTGCCGCATGGCTCTTGGCAGCCTTGCTGCATGGCCCTTATTTTCCCTTGCCGTATGGCTCTTGGCAGCCTTGTCGCATGGCCCTTCTTTCCCCTTGCCGCATGGCCCTTGTTTTCCTTTGCCGCATGGCCCCTGTTCCCCCTTGCCGTATGGCTCTTGGCAGCCTAGCCGCATGGCCCTTGTTTTCTCTTGCCGCATGGCTCTTGGCAGCCTTGCCGCATGGCCCCTGTTCCCCCCTAGCCGCATGCTGCATGGCCGTTTGGCCCTTACCGCATGGCGATCCTTGGCTGCATAGGCCATGGCCCTTGGCTCCCGGGCCGCATGGCTCTTTCCACAGCCTTTGCACCCTTTTACTATTTTGGTTGTTACATTTATGCTTGTGTCTCATGACCCTCTGTGTAACTGGAGTCCTTGATGGAAATGCTTATACCATGTTAATTCTGAACATGTTTCATAAACACGATCGATTAATGTGACTCACTTGACAGTGGCCCGTCGTGGCGCACTCACAACAAGAATGATTGATTAGTAACATGACACGCTAATGGCCTGTTAAGGCGCACTCTTAATAAGTAACTTGGCATGATAACTCTAAATTAGTGACCCGTCGTGGTTCACTCTTGACAAGCAACCTTGACATGATAATTCTTGATGGTGGTCCGTCGTGACGCACTCTTGACAAGATAAGTAATCTTGACAGTGACCCGTCGTGGCGCACTCTTGACAAGTAATCTTGATAAGTAAGTCTAGCATGTAATCTTGAATGCTGTTGCGACGGCTATCTCGACTTGCTAGTAAATTCTTGTCATGACACCGTAGGTGATTGTATTGATTGTGCTTGTATAAGCTACCAGTCTTGTCTCGCATCATGTCTAGGACTTGTATCCCTGGTTACTGTCACGCCCCGCTCCCGTAGGAGCGATCATCCTCGCTAAGGCGTGATGCCGCACGAGCCTAGATTGCGCTCGTGCAAGGCGGGTTCCATAACGGCCGATTACAGCGATGGCGACGGGATCGTCGCACAGAAGTCCCAAGCAGAGACATTGAACACGCAGCGGAAATTTGGAACAAACACAAGTTATTCAAAAGAAGCTCTTTATTGATATCGAAACAACGGTTACATTGTGATCGCAAGGCCGAGATTACAATCACTCAAATTCATTTGTCTCACATTACAAATCACTCTGCTCTCTCTCATCTCTCGATTACAATGCTTGAGCCAGCGGAAGCTTCGAAAGGCGATGTCCATACATTATGTCCCGTATAAGTCTAGTCTTCATGCGGAACGTGCGCTTCGAATCGCCAAGGAACTCCGTACCTCGACGCATCCAAGCAAGCTCCGTGCCATGAGCTTCAACCTGCGCCTGCACATGAAAACTATGTGGGTGTCAGTACTCAACTGTACTGGTGGAGTGAGCTCCTCGTCCACTCATACAAAACCAACACGTTAGTTTACTTTTGTACAACATATCCCTTTTACGATTGTCTTTCTATTCTTGCCTTAAGATCAGTTTTAGGACCGACGCCTTGGCCTATTTGTGTCTCTAGACCGTCACCGTTCTATCGTACCGATATCTTCCTTATCCTTGCCTCTAGAACTTTTTTGTGCTTGCATTGTCAATACACCGACTCGTGCTTGTCTTTCGTGCCATACTCTGGGACGTAACAACTCGGTCGTGTCAAATACTTGCTCGTGCCTCAAACATCGAGGCCATGCCTCACAGCGTAAACTGACTTATCCAAACTCGCCTTACGGCCCTTCCAGACTTAACTCGAAACGTCTAACACAACTTGTGGAACCGGTGTTGAGAACTCAAGTACGATGCCATATCTCGTGGCGAAACACATGTCTTTACGTATAACCAAATCTTAGGCTCATATTACTTTGGGTGCATATCGTGCATGCTTTCCATAACACATCACACACCGTACTTACGCTTCTTTGGTTACGATCGACACCGTACATGCGGATTCTTCGCGTAGCATGCCAATTATCTATATGAAAGGCCACTGGCATGACAAGCCATCGCGGACATAGCTCGGGTAAGCGGGGTCTTTCGATGCAAGGTTGCGAGCCCCATGGAAAGCCCCCGACTACCCTCACGCAATGAATCGTGCGCTGCTATAACGTCTACCCCCTAGGATGACTGGCCCCGGTGCTCCGGCGTATAACCACTCTAGGCAGAAATCCTTGTCGACAAGGTGTCCAATGACCACGCACCTACGAGACATCTAGACTCACGTAAATGCATGGCCTAATGTTACGGTACGACTGGAATCATACTTAGCATCTCGTACTCTAAACCACCCTTTGTATAACATGCATCAAATACGAGACTCCCAACCGAGGGACCGCCTCGTACTTCTTAACATGGATAGGAATGCGAGACTCCCAACCGAGGGACCGCCTCGTACTTCTTAACGTGGATAGGAACGCGAGACTCCCAACCGAGGGACCGCCTCGTACTTCTTAACGTGGATAGGAATGCGAGACTCCCAGCCGAGGGACCTCCTCGAATATCTTAACGTGGACAGGAACGCGAGACTCCCAACCGAGGGACCGCCTCGAACATCTTAACGTGGATAGGAACGCGAGACTCCCAACCGAGGGACCGCCTCGAACATCTTAACGTGGATAGGAACGTCTCATACTCCAATGTATTCCGTACGACACTATCGTCCAAGTCACACTCTATGTGACGAGCCTTAAGATCGTGGAAACGAATGGCTATATTGCAGCCGTAGAACCGTGGGACCGTGCATCCGCTCAACTTGAACAACCAAATTCTTTGGGTACCTAAACTAATGTCATAAGCCGTACGATACAACTTAGCTCGTGGGACGATCAAGGCTACGCCGAGCCTTGCATTCGAGAAAACGTGCATGCTTTATCGAGCATTTATGCGGGCGACGCCTATGACTTAGGCTAACTCACAGTTTGTGACGAATACCAACTTTCCTTCTCCCAAGCCACAGGACGAAGGACCGAGTGTCATTTTCAAAGCACACCGTGCACCAACTCTAATCCGACCGTGGGACGTTTTCCATGTTCTAAGCTCGATCCGACACGTCGGGATTATTCTCTTAGCTATGTGGATTCGTCTCTTTTATTATCAAGCCTATTGTGCAAGTTGAAAATACACAAATTATTAAGTGAAGGCTAAGATGAGGCAAGTTCACCGAAAGTACCCCACCTGAGCGATGTCTTCGAGTCGCCGTTGGAAGGCCAAGTCCGAACGCCGTCAGCGTTTCGATTCCTCCGATTGACTGAACGGGACGGGGCACTACATCATACACCACCCAGAACAAGTCTCGTCCTCGAGACTTTCCTGAAGGCAAACCATCCTACCATTTCTATGGCCAAGACTTAATCGTACACACTCCGCCTACGCGTTTCTTCGATTCCGAGCCACGCTCGTACTATCGCTAACTTAGTCATAAGGCACACCAACTGATCAACCAACATTCGAACTCGTCTCAATTCAATGATCGCGTTACCATCAACATTTCTTCGAAACTCACGATTTTGAAATCCTCGACACTTTCCCGTTCCTCAAGTCTCACTTGATTCAACGTATCACTTAGTTAGATCGTACACATATTCTAGGCGTCCCCAAAATACATATATTTCAGCCAAACCTCGTGATAGAGAATCCGCCATCACCACTCGAGCCGGATCGTGCACATATTCGGGCGTCCCTGATATACGTGCATGTCAACCGAGCCTCATGAGTGGTGCCTCCATAATTCCTATCGTTCTGCACTACGAAGTCTGCCTAACCACTAGGCTATGTCTTTCCGTCAGTACTGGAATCATAGTTCCCAAACAACGATATCAAACTGACCCTATCCTAAGGTCAAACCAAATCGATGGTACGGGATTTTCTATCCAAGCTTGCATCACTCTGATTTCTAAACATCGAGCATCGATTTCCTATGCACATCCCAACATTCGTCGCACGGGGTCCGAGTCGTTCGGTAAGGCCATCCTACGATAAATCACGTTTCAACCGATTTCTTCGATAAGACATATCGCTCGTTCATCAAGTCATTTTGCATAGTCTATCTCTTTGAACACGTACGACGTAATCTGCCTATCAATCCTTCCAAATCAGATACGCTACGACACAATTCGACCCTAAACCATAATTCACATCTCATATTCCCTAAGTCATTCATCCCAATTTACGTAAACGATTACAAGGTCGTCCGACTTAACAATATGTTGTGCCCCGATCTCACGCGAGTCAGATTATCCACGGTGGGCACGAATCACCATGCACGCTCCCGCGAGATAATCATTCTCATCGGGACGTAACTCTTATTTTGCGTCTAGACTAATTTATTTTCGATGCACGAATTGGACCTGCTCAATCCTCAAGTTTCATTCCTTCATCAATCACATGTCCTACAAATCCCCAAATTCACCTTCGCATCAAACCGACAAGTCAAGACAATCAAGTTGTTGTGCCCTGATTTTTCTGAGTTCGATCATCCCCGCGACATGAATCACCATGTCAGCGCTCACGCGAAACGATCGTCCCAAATCTGACACAACGTATGTGCGAGGCTAGAGTTGTGCTCACGCAAGACAAGATCATCGACAATGTGGTTATCCGCGTAACCATCAAGACACGATCACTTTCACCCGACATTCATCTCAATCAAAATCCTAAGTATAGCATCCAACCGAATAATAGCACTTGTACGATCGTCATTCACCGAGTCAGAGTACCCCCGAGTTATCGCATATCATCTTTGATATGCCTCAATACCATCGACGATATATGTAACCTGACGATCTTCGTTTGCAACGAATTCTGAGTCGTGCGAATGATGCTATCGTCCGACTGGATAATCTCCTCAATATTCAAATTCAATTTCGATCATCACCCCTCGAATCGTTTTAAGATTAATTCGTTCAAATCTGAAATCACGTATTATTCGTCCGTCTACCTTAAATCATCGACCAACGTACTTCCTCAATTTGTATCATTCCTTTACTAACTCAAATCATCGAGCAACATTCAATCCAATCCTTAGAGTCATTCGCGTAATTTTAAAATCGAACATTTCATGCACGCTATCTACCCGTCGTGCTAACTTTTCGTATACGATCCGTATCAATTTTTTTCAATCAAGTCATCCATTTATTTTATCGTTTAGAATCTCCATTCAACCATTTCGTAACTCGCATTACCACTCACAAATCGTTCGAACGATATCTCCTTTGCGACTCTCGAATCATGACCAACTAAGCGCTACTCGTTCTAAGGCTTTGCGATATCATCGCTTGTGGACATACTCGTACTGTCCGTAATTCCTTTAGTTTCGCCTGAACAATTTCTATAACGTCCATACACCACTCAGGGTCAAGTCATTCTACAAATCCTCAAAACGATCATTCGAATCAAAATCGACTTCTTTGAATCTCGTTCGAACTATTCCTCGAATTTCAAGCACGCTCATCTATATCGTATAGACGTTATCGTCGCTCGATAGCACTCTATCGGTAGCCACTCTAAGTATGGTTTCGTTCCCGACCGAGCGGTACTTAATATCGCTCGCAACTCGCTTGCACCATAAAGTCTAGGTGTACGACGCACGGCACAACTTAGCCAAAAGGTCGTGTGCATAACCATCCCGTATTGACTATACTCTGAGTTTGCACGCTTATTTGCTAACGTCGACGTAGGACTATTTAGGCACGCACGCGACTTGCTAACTTTAGCACGTGTTTTCTATCAACTCAAGGTCGGCACCGTTCGGCCCAAAGGCCATCGTCTATCGATGTATTCGATTGAACACTTGTACGAGCTTTTGAAAATATTAGACTTATTGTATAGAAATCCCGTGGGACAATTGAGAGAGATCGCACCAACGATATCAACTTGCGGAAGCAACACTTCAGAGTTTGCAAAAACAACGGAGTTAAAGAATTCAATCGGTAGTCCAAGGACGTAAAACCGTGCTCTGATACCATTATGTCATGCCCCGCTCCCGTAGGAGCGATCGTCCTCGCTAAGGCGTGATGCCATACGAGCCTAGATTGCACTCGTGCAAGGCGGGTTCCATAATGGCCGATTACAGCGACGGCGATGGGGTCGTCGCACAGAAGTCCCAAACAGAGACATTGAACACGCAGCGGAAATTTAGAACAAACACAAGTTATTCAAAAGAAGCTCTTTATTGATATCGAAACAATGGTTATATTAGGGGTGCAAGGCCGAGATTACAATCACTCAAATTCACTCGTCTCACATTACAAATCACTCTGCTCTCTCTCTCATCTCTCGATTACAATGCTTGAGCCAGCGGAAGCTTCGGAAGGCGATGTCCATATATTATGTCCCATATAAGTCTAGTCTTCACGTGGAACGCGTGCTTCGAATCGCCAAGGAACTCCGTGCCTCGACCCATCCAAGCGAGCTCCGCGCCACGAGCTTCTACCTGCACCTGCACATGAAAACTATGTAGTTGTCAGTACTCAACTGTACTGGTGGAGTGAGCTCCTCGCCCACTCATACAAAACCAACACGTTCGTTTACTTTTGTGCAATGTATCCCTTTTACGATTGTCTTTCTATTCTTATCTTAAGATCAGTTTTAGTACCGACGTCTTGGCCTATTTGTGTCTCTAGACCATCACCGTTCTATCGTACCGATATCTTCCTTATCCTTGCCTCTAGAACTTTTTCGTGCTTGTATTGTCAATACACCAACTCGTGCTTGTCTTTCGTGCCATACTCTAGGACGTAACGACTCGGTCGTGTCAAATACTTGCCCGTGCCTCAAACATCGAGGCCATGCCTTACAGCGTAAACTGACTTATCCAAACTTGCCTTACGGCCCTTCCAGACTTAACTCGAAACGTCTAACACAACTTATGGAACCGGTGTTGAGAACTCAAGTACGATGCCATATCTCGTGGCAAAACACATGTCTTTACGTATAACCAAATCTTAGGCTCATATTACCTTGGGTGCATACCATGCACGCTTTCCACAATACATCACATACCGTACTTACGCTTCTTTGGTTACGACCGACACCGTGCAGACGGATTCGCCGCGTAGCACGCCACTTATCTAAATAAAAGGCTACTGGCATGACAAGCCATCACGGACATAGCTCGGGTAGGCGACGGGTCTTTCGATGCAAGGTTACGAGCCCCATGGAAAGCCCCCGACTACCCTCACACAATGAATCGTACGCTGCTATAACGTCTACCCCCTAGGATGACTGGGCCCGGTGCCCCGGCGTATAACCAGTCTAGACAAAAATCCTTGTCGACAAGGTGTCCAATGACGACGCACCTACGAGACATCTAGACTCACGTAAATGCATGGCCTAATGTTACGGTACGACTGGAATCATACTTAGCATCTCGTACTCTAAACCACCCTTTGCATAACATGCATCAAATGCGAGACTCCCAACCGAGGGACCGCCTCGTACTTCTTAACATGGATAGGAATACGAGACTCCCAACCGAGGGACCGCCTCGTACTTCTTAACGTGGATAGGAACACGATACTCCCAACCGAGGGACCACCTCGTACTTTTTAACGTGGATAGGAAGGCGAGACTTCCAACCGAGGGACTACCTCGAACATCTTAACGTGGACAGGAACACGAGACTCCCAACCGAGGGACCGCCTCGAACATCTTAACGTGGATAGGAACACGAGACTCCCAACCGAGGGACCACCTCGAACATCTTAACGTGGATAGGAACGTCTCATACTCTAATGTATTCCGTACGACACTATCGTCCAAGTCACAATCTATGTGACGAGCCTTAAGTCCGTGGGAACGAATGGCTATATTACAGCCGTAGAACCGTGGGACCGTGCATCCGCTCAACTTGAACAACCAAATTCTTTGGGTACCTAAACTCATGCCAAAAGCCGTACGATACAACTTAGCTCGTAGGACGATCAAGGCTACGCCGAGCCTTGCATTCGAGGAAACGTGCATGCTTTATCGAGCATTTATGCGGGCGACGCCTATGCCTTAGGCTAACTCATAGTTTGTGACGAATACCAACTTTTCTTCTCCCAAGCCATGGGACGAAGGACCGAGTGTCATTTTTAAAGCACGCCGTGCACCAACTCTAATCCGACCGTAGGACGTTTTTCATATTCTAAGCTCGATCCGACATGTCGGGATTATTCCCTTAGCTATGTGGATTCGTCTATTTTATTATCAAGCCTATTGTGCAAGTTGAAAACAAATGAATTATTAAGTGAAGGCTAAGATGAGGCAAGTTCATCGAAACTACCCCACCTGAGCGATGTCTTCGAGTCGCCGTTGCAAGGCCAAGTCCGAACGCCGTCGACGTTTCAATTCCTTCGATTGACTGAATGGGACGGGGCACTACAGTTACCACGGTCAGGGATTCATACTGAATCTGACTAGGTTAATGACTAGATTAATCAAGTTGTTCATATAGAGAGATATTTCAGCTACAAGCAATCCCGTTATCTGGACGTCTTCCTGATGGAGTTGTAGTCTGCCGACGAATAGGGTACATTTCCAGCTCACTGTTATTTGGAGCACTACATGAAACGATTAATATGCACACTGTCATGTGTTGCATCTAAGTCACCTAACAAGTCAAGATAACTCTTAACATGAATCTTGCGCCTGGATAACCTGGATGGTCTGCAGGGCTTGTGGCCGTAGGAATATCTCATTGCATCTTGCTAGTAACTAGGCTTGTGATAACCCTAGTTAGTTAAAGTATCAAGCCGTACTCTTGCTTGGCCGTGAATGATTGAATGGATTTCCATCTTGTCTAGTCTTGCCTTGATCCAGTACATGGCTATACCCAGACATGCTTGTGTATGCTTTACTTTATCGATAATTATTTAGAGACTAAGTTCTGTTCAGGTGAAGAGTTACAACCCCGGTCCTTGTTTGGTTTACGGGTTGTAACTTGGTTACCGAAATAGTCCTTTAATTATCTTATCGTTTATCACCCTGTTTTCTCTAACTCATGTCTTTTATCATCAATTATGTTTTCATGTGCTAATGTGCTGATTTTGGTTCTTAAGTGAAGCCTCCTTTGTGGCACTTGCTCTTTCTGGGGTCTGATCCAGCTGGTTTTGTATGGCCAGATTTTGGAGCAGCACCCGAGGTTCTACCTACATTTCAGCCAGATGGTGACCACTAGAAGAAACCCTGGCAACGAGTGGGTTTTATTTTGCTCTTCCACTCTAGTATAAATTATTCTTTTGAGGCGTTTAACCGTCGAGCAAGTGTTAGCTCGTGTTGAATACTTATATTTCTTGTCTGCCTACGGACTGTAACATGATTAACAAATCCTAGGATTGATCATGTATGACTGAAACTCTTACTTGTCCTTGCATTTTATACGACTAGCTTCATGATCATCTGTATATGAAATGTATGGGACGTCTTACTATTGAATATCTGATGGTCCACTACAACAAAAAGGCCTATTAATAACGCTCGATAAGACGTATTGATGACGCCTGCTACCTAAGTGTTATCAAAGTTCGAAATACCTTTTTTCTATGACGGTTTGGGCTAATTTTGGACTTTTTATAACGTTTATAAAACAAAACGTTATTAATATTTTAGAGCGGTGGCAAACTTGTAATAAATTTTCTGTAAAATTCTTTCCACCCCTGCGATATTTTGAGGCTCAAGCCCCCGTCCCCTTCCCATTCCCTCTCCAAATCCCTTCTCCTTCCCTCTCAGCTCCACTCCCCTTCTCCTCCTCTTCCCTCCTCTCACCAAACCCTAATCTTCTCCTCCTCCTTCTTTCAATCCTCCACATCGTCGTCCTCCGCTTAGTTTTCTCCTCCACTTCTCGATCCTGGAACCCTAAATTTCCCTCCATCCCCACCAAACCCTAGATTCTCCCCCACCCCCATCTGCTGAACCTCGAGGTTCAAGAAATTTCTCATCCGAGATCTCCTCTCCTCTAGGTTTGATCATGGCACTCTACTTCTCATTCAATTTCCTCTTCTTATTTTGTCAAAAGTTTTCGAAATTTCTCTAAGCTAGGGTTTCCATTTTATTGAAACTCTAGATCCATACAATTTTCTTCTTCTTTCTAATTTTGTATCTAGTTGTGTCGTGATTAGGTCTAGTTGATCATGGACGGGCCCAACCGATCCATGCTCTACTCCTTCCTCCTGTTCACCATCATCCTCTCGCTTCTCGAGATGTACAGAGACAAGTTTGCGTCCACCGAGCTGCTGACAATCGCCGGCGGCTTCGTCAGCTCGCTCCTATTTTTCTTGCTGCTGACTGTAAGTTTTTCGACGTCGACACCTTTATCAAGTACAACTGACGTCCTCATATTTTTTTTGCAGTTCATCGGGAATTATCAGGAAAATTGTGGAGCGAAAACAGGATGGGGTGCTGGTAAAAATTCTATTGGCATTGCCGTTCTTTGCTATCCACGCTCTTGTTTCAATTTCTTTAACATGTTTCTGGTTTTCTTTTTTTGGTACAGTTGTCGTAGCGGAATATACAGCACTTATTGTTGCAGCCACGGTCCATCGCGTTTGCAACACCACATGGTATTGCATTCATCCTATGCTGTTACCAAAATCTATTTAATTCGAAGTATGTAGGCATCTCTACAAACTATATATATAAGTTCCACTATGTGTGGATATTTTCCAGGAAAGTAGTTTTTGATGCAACATGCCTACTTGGTTTAACTAAGTCTATGATTCCATGAAAACATTTCCACATTTGGTGATTTCCCCGGGTGAATCTTATCAAACTTTCTTCCTCCCCTCATTTTGATGGAGTATCGTTGAGTTTTTGAAGAGACTTAAACTGGAATTATAAAGATATATTTGGTTTAGGAATCCTGATGGATCCTTACTATTCTAGTAGTCATTACGAGGAAGGAGCCTTACTGTTGAAACAGAGTTATTTTTTTCTTTAGAAGTAAGTTTCACCAACATGATGTTCTTTAAATCTCTTATAAATATTGGAAAGAATAGGCATTATTGAGTGACATTTGGGAGGTGATATACATTTTTTGCTTCAGGTATTTGGTTTTAACCAATTGAGTCTGGGATAAGGAAGCCTCTATTTGACCCAAGTATGGATGGGATAATCTCCAGTGTCCAACATTAGCCAATATGTGCCCAACTTCAACAACTGTACCACCCAATGAAGTTTTATGTAGTATTGAGGCCAACAAATTGGCTCGGGAAGTACATGGCTCAAAAGATATGGATAAGTCCTCCCCAGGATCTTGCCAATCAAATACAAATACGGAATCCATTGTATCCTTTATTTTGATATAGTTGTCAATTGTGACGAATGATTTCTTATTTTATATACGAGTGTTTTTTGGTAGTTTTAAAATTAAATGAAATAGTAGTCACCATTACTAATTGGTTTACCTATGATAGATAAGTTTTCTTATTTTACATGTTTCTACAACCTTATTGTGCTTTTACACCCTTGATGATTGTTCTTTTCATTTATTTTTTTTGGTCAAATTGTTTGAAAAAGAGACCCCTAATATAGTATCGGTCGGTATCAGATCGGGATATGTCAAACCGTATCGGTATCTATCGTATCGGATCAATATCAGTTGATGCTGCAAACTATGCTTTGTACATCTAATTGTTCGATAAATTTTTTTTACATCTTCTCTAGACTCGCATGTATCAGTCATTGTGTAGAAAAAGGGCATAACAAAATAAATGATGTCAGTCTCTAGCGAATATATACGTATCAGAAAAAGCTAATACAAAAAGTAATAAAAAAAAATAAACTGATCGAGTTGCCATAATGACACAAGATCAGTTAAACTAGGTCATATAGGATAACCAAAGTTACATGCATGTTGCATTTCTCGACCTCTATTTCTTCTTCCCCAACTTATGTTGCTTCCGGTCTGCCATCGAGGTTTATTTCTGACATTCTTGACTGCGATAGGAGGAGGACGAGGATACTTACTTTCAACGTGTTAAGCACTTGCCTGATTACTTAGCGGAAGCCATTCACAACCATGGAAGAAATACAATATTATCAACCTTTTGAGGTTACTTTTAGTTCTAATCGAATTCTAATATGTTGCTTATATTATAGAGTAAATCTTGATACATATGAATGAAATATCATTCTGTTTTATTTTGAAGTAGCTTCATTTAGTGGCTACTTATTTGCTATATGATTGCCTTGCCACTATCTAAATTTGATTTTTGTTTACTCTACAGGCTTCAGAACTTTCTGCATTTTGCAATCTCAAAGACCTAGCACTTCTCGAATATGGTCAGTATGCAATTAAAATTTCTTTCTCCTGCAAAGTTATATATATATATATATATATATATAGTAGTCTTCTTGGATGCGTCTTGGATGCGTAAATTCTAAAGGGATATTTGCCTCAGTAATTTACTTCTAATGTTGCTTTGACCAATTCTTCCCAATTATATTAGCGGAATTTCTGCTGGTTGGTTCTACTAACTATGATTTTTATTATTGATCACATATATAGTCTGTCTGAACGAATTATTTGTTTGCTGTGTTCTTACTTTTTTTGTTGGGTGGTGGTGGTGGTGTGAGAGGTCATTAGGAAGAGTAGGTCACTAAGGTTTAGGAATTGAGAACCTTTAGGACTCGTTTGGATGAAGTTTTTGTATTCTTAGGAGTCTACTTTCTATTCCTTTTGTTGGGGTGGTGGTGGTGTATCGTAAGGTATGATATGATATACTACCACCTCATTATGTATCGGTATGATACATATAGGTTGATAGGTAGTATCTCTTTTAACTTTGACATCTAAAGCCATTCAGTTGTAATTTATTAACTTCAATCGTAAGGTAGGAGAATACAAATGCAGCCAGGCACTATATTTTCAAATGGTCACTAGAACTATATGAGCAGAATATTGTTGCTCCTAATCTAGCTCTGGATCCAATCGTCCTCTACTGCCTTAAATAATTTTCGGCAATGAGTACATTGAAGAAGATGGCTCTACCGGTAAATATTTTACTTCTCTCTAAGTATGTGTAGCTTGACTTCTGGAACAGTTAGTAAGTTTTCTCCTAAGCTAACATCTTTTCTGGAAAGAATTTAGTTGTAGTGATTATTAGTTCTTTTGTGGTCAAGTATCCTTAATGTGTTGATAATACTTGTTATAGATGCAGTGGTGGAATTGTAGCTAACTAGTATTAATTTTCCTTCTCAGGTGAACATGAAGATGCAACTATTATTGTAGTGGTGGGATTTGCTACACGTGATGTTGACAGTTTTGATGTGCTCAAGTTGAAGCCAAAGTAGTTACTTGTTTTGAGGATCCATTTAAGTAGTAATTGTAAAAATATGTATTTGGATACCCTATTTTGAGATAATGTAATGAAGATGGTGATATAACATTTCGATGTTTTCTTGTGAATATAGTTCAAAGTTGTTGTTTTAAAACTGAATTGAGAAGTTTTTGGAAAGTAACATATAATGTGCAGTATTAAGCGTTTATAAATGTGATGAGTTCAGTAATATTGAGTGTTATAAATGTTCTCCATTGAGCTTATACAGATTATCTATTCATAACGCTATCAAAATGTCCTGAATTGTGCACTATATATTAACTATTCATAACGCATTTATAGAAACTATTCATGACGGTTTTTTATAACGCTTTTAAAAAATATTTATAACACCCGTTTTCATAACGGTTGCTTTGAAAAAAAAAAGCATCATGGTTCGTCATTAATGACGCTTTTTAGCCGTCATTAAAAGAGTTTTTTTGTTGTAGTGGTCTAACATCTTGTGACTATTATTACTTGCTTGAGATTGAGACACTAGACTTGTTCTTGACCATAAGAGACTGTTGGCTTGCAAAAAAACCCTCATACATCTAGACAGCCGTGACCGTATAAGGAGGTGGAATACACTTCTATATACGTAGCTGGCTGTGTCTGCCCCCGCTCTCCAGTATTCTGGATCTGGGGTACGACAAACATTAATGAAAAGAGTGATCAGAAGGCAAACGCAACTACAGAGATTTATACTGGTTTTTCTCTTGTGAGAACTAGTCCAGTCGGAAGAACTCTAGCTTCCAGTTGAATCCACTATTGGAAAATCTCGTAAGTTTTCATACGAAGTCCTTACAACTTCTACAGACGCGAGCTTTGATACGAAGAACTCGACCAACTTCAATTGTGAAGAGTCAATCTTCAATCAAGCCTCTGATTACAATCGCTCTAAAACTTCTAGACCGCACCGCACTGGCAAATCGACTAGAGGATTGTAACTGACTTAGGATTTTAAAATGGAAGCTTTTTAGAACTCTTTGGAAGAAATGTAAGCTTTAGAAGAGAAGAGATGAAAGTGAATTGGTGTTTTGAAATGATCGAAATCCTTCTCTATTTATAGTTTTTTCAAAGGCAGAACTCTGACAGAATTCGGGCAGAATTCGGGCAGAATTCGGACAGAACTCTTTGTAACCAACCGCAACTGAAGGAAGACCAAGTTCAAAATCAAACGTTCATATAACGTTCAACTTGGCCGAACTCTGGCCGAGTTCTGTCAGGGTATGGTTAGTTGATTTTGTGAAAAATTATTTTGGCTTTTTTGAAAAATCCTTCAGAAGCTTTTTGCAAAATAGATGGCTTTTCAAAAATATAGGTCATGTTAAAAAGATAGGTCAGTTTTGAAAAACGATTTCGGATAGCCTATTTGTCAGTACGACATGGTGTACAATATATTCTTAGACTCAATAAAAATAAAAATTACACTGCTTTAAGGGAAATACATTCTTGAGTGGCAAACAACTTCGGTCTTGAACTGAGTAGATATCTATCTTTGATCAGTGTCCAAAATGTCGTTAGTAAACATCTGAATTGATTCGTATATCGAGACAGAGTTTGATCAATTATTAAAATCAGGTTTGACCATGACCAATGGGCCAACACGTGTTAGTTTTGATATAACTTAGTAAATATGCATGCAAATAGATATTCATGCTAGTTAGTAATAATAAGTACATTAGACATTAGAAGTTATAGAGTATCCATGCTTTCTAGGCCAAGTTTGAACGGCTTAAGGAGCGGGCGGCTGCTAGTGCATATGCTGTGGGAGAGGCCGGTACTTCCTTGCAGCCCGCTCCAGCTCCGTCGGAGGACGAGCTGTGGGAGACCGCCGCTGGTGGTCTCCAGAGGGGTACGTACTACGGTACAGGATCCTATGGCGCCCTAGTTGCGTCACAGTCCTCTAGGGCCTCCCATGATAGTGTGCATGGCCCACAGCCCTCCCAGGAGTCTGCCCGAGTCCAGCAGATGGTGGAGTCTATCCGTGACGAGCTGCTACGACGGATCCAGGAGCCACTACAACATATATGGGATATGATAGCGTACGCTGAACGCTGTAGAATGCATATTATAGCATATTTTGCCCGCTATATATGCCCCCGCTATAATAACCCCATGTACAAGAACGCTATAAAGTTATAGCGTTCACGAACGATATTCATGGATTATAGCGTTCATTGACGCTATAGACAATGTATAGCATTTAAAAACACTATATGATAGTTATAGCAATTAGGAACGCTATAGAACTTTAATAGCATTCATGAACGCTATTAATATATTGTAGCGTTCATGAACGCTATAGACATGTTATAGCACTTACAAACGCTATAAAGTTTACATAGCCTTTACGAACGCTATAGTTCATTAATAATATTTGTTAACGCTATAAATGTGTTATTGCTTTCCTGAACGCTGTTTATTTTTAATTGCGTTCCTGTATGTTATTGTTTGTTAATAGCGTTTCGATATATATCTGCTTTTTATAGCATTTCTTTCCTGCTATTATATGTGCAACAATAGCATGTCAGAATGCTATTGCAGAGTCAAAATTCTGTATTCGAAAATTTGCAGAATACAGCACATCAGAATTCTATTGCAGATAATGCCACAGTTACACAAAATACAGGTATTCAAAAATTTAAATACGAATCAATCACAGAATGAATTTCGAACATAAGTAAATTCATTAATTATACTGTCTAATATATGTAGAACAACGAAGTAGTACCAAATATTCAAAATCTTTAATTTCTCCATGTAGAACAATGAAGTAGTACCAAACATATGTCCAAAAATTAAACATTAACAGTGTAGTCAGCTACATATATCCCAAAATATTGACTATCTAATATTTAGCTCCCTTCGAGCCTATCCACAACCAAAACTCCTCAGAAAGCATCCTCTTCCTTCATCCAACCTACACAAAAATAGGGGAAAATCATTAGTGTAAAGAAAAAACCATCTCGAGCCGATCCAGACAATTGACGAAAAGTAAATTATTGGGATAGGAAAAGTGATGCCCTACCAGTGCACTAATTGAGTCTTATGTGTTTATATATTCTGTTGTAATTGTAAGTGTTCTCAACTCTTCTTCTCGTTTTTTGACCGAAAGCTTGAAAGGATTAATAAGTTCCAACTGAGTGCGTGTATTTTTTCATATAGATAAAGCTGATATCGCTAAATGTGCTCTATACTAAAGACTTACCAGTACAGACCAAAGCTTTCAGTTTCCATATCTGTTGTGTAGTGGAAAATAGGTTTTCTGTAGGTAAAGTTCAGTAAGGTATTATGTCACTACAACAAAAATACCCTTTAATGACGGCTAAAAACCGTCATTAATCACGAACCATGACGCTTTTTTTTTTTAATCCAAGCGTTATGAAATCGGGTGTTATAAATATTTTTCAAAGCGTTATAGATAAATCGTCCAAAAACGTCATTAATAGATTGAATTTCAACTACGTTCTATTTTCAAAGCGTTATGGATAGTTATGTAAAAACGTTATGAATATTTAATATGGTTGGAAGTCAGGACATTTTGAAAGCGTTATGATTGGTTATTTGTATAACATTTATAACGCTCTATATTGCATGTTATACATTCCAAACCTTGCTCAATTCAATTCGAAAACAACCACTTAATTTGAATCATATTCACAACAAAACATTGAAATATAACATTAATCTCCATTTCATTGTCTCAAAATAGGGTACATTCCATTGTCTCAAAATAGAGTACACTTTAGCTATTATTCCACATTTCTCAGGCCATATATATATACATCTTCACAAAAATCTATAGATCAGTATCCAATATAGCTAGTACACTTTACATCAAAACTATCCACATATCCCACACCATAACATACAACTTAGTCACATGAAGACCTGTGTCTACAGCACATGTACCCTGCAAAAGATAAAACAAGGTTTAATAAATATGATATAATGATATAAGTCCTGATTAAAAACACACATTAAGATCACAATTCAACATATGTTATGGGAAACTGTTGTGTGGAGTTTCTGTCAGATTCATCTTGTGTATATATAATGTAACTATCAGAAAGATGTTGGCTAAGGCCTGAGGCTATTGCCTGCAGGTAGGGCAAGTGGCAGCAGGCCAGGCCAAAGCAGTAGGCAACATTAGCAGCAGCAGGGGACTCATTCCCCCACTTTCCAGCTTGACCTGCTGTAGGCAAATGGCAGCAGATGTTGGCTAAGGCCACTGATGCTGCAGATGTCGGGCTAAGGCTTGAGGCTATTGCCTGCAGGTAGGGCAAGTGGCAGCAGGCCAGGCCAAAGCAGTAGGCTACATTAGCAGCAGGGGACTCATTCCCCCCTCCAGCTTGACCTGCTGTAGGCTCTTGGCCATAGGCCTACGCAAGCAGTGAGCCAGTGCCAGTTAATGAGTATTTGTTTTATGTTAGAGTATGACAGGTATGCAAGACCTGGAAACAAATTTAGGTCAGCAACATACACATATGGACAGGTACAGGCAATCTAGGAAACTTAGTGTACCCTTAGAGTATCAATGGTCGAATTGGACAAGTAGGGTATCAGAGATCTCTGCACATGAGGCAGACAAAGAACTGGGGCACAGCCTTGGGAATTACATGTGTAAGAGATTAGGAGGCCATGTATAAGTGATTCATCCATAAGCTGCTTTGTGTGTCAAGTTGGTATATAAGAAAATACGAGCCAAACTTAGCGTCATTTGTCAACAGGTGGATGATAATACAAAAATGTTTTATATAAGAAATTCCCAAAATATGCCTAAACCACTTGATCATACAAGAGATGCATAAACAACACATGAAATATTTCCAGTTCCTTTATATAAGAAATTCCCAAAAGATGCCTAAACCACTTGATCATACAAGAAATGCATAAACAACACATGAAACATTTTATCTTTTGTTATTAACTTAAATATGAATTGAAGTATTATTCTTATCCATAGCAGCAAAGTAGAAGAAATATAGGAAAAGCTTATGCTATTTGATTGAAAATCAAAGCTGTGATTGATGTTTCAAAATCCACAACAAATCCACAAACCCTAACAAATCCATAACAAAAAATTGATGTTCGACAAACAGAACAGAGGGTAGGACTATCAGTCATAGTTTAGTGAGTGTCTTGACAGTGTCTTGAGTGTATTGTGTCCATGTGACACTAGGGTGTCTCGTATCAGTAATAGAAATGAGTGAAATGAGTACCTTGACCCTCATGTATCCATATGATTGGCAACGAATTCGATGAATTCGCATCGGACATCATCTAGTTCTTCCTGCGTGTATATTGATTTTCCAGCCAATTTTTTTAGCTAAAAAGTCAAAAAATAGTTACATTAGTTTGTATAATTTCAGAAAAGTAATTAAGAATTAAATTAATGAACAACTTACCTTTGACTCAATAGTAGTGTCACGACCCGTACCCTGAAGAGGGACACGAGCACGTGGTTACGTCCAGCCTACGCCGCAGTATCGACGGTAGAACGCTGTATATAGGATCTGTAAATACTACGACTAAAAATAGATAAATGTACCTGTACAGTATTTACACTCCGAATGGAGGTGACATAGCAATACAGTCTCAATCACATATATCAAACTAAGGTAGATAGCATAGAAAAAAGATATGATAGATAAACAGGAAATGAGTCCAAGATCCACACAAGTCAGAGCTATACACAAACATCCAAAGTCTCAGAAAGTATATGTAATAGATACTATAAAACTGGAATGTACTAGCTGGCTCACAGGCCAGGCAAACCTAACTAAACTATGCTACTCAGGATGAGCAAAGTCTAGTGGCTCTACCAACAAGCCACGGTCTAAGTCTAGTCCATCAGACTCAACCCCATAGTAGGTCGGGCAATCAGCCTCTGAATCATTTGTAAAATTTGTCAACGTATCCTGTCAGAAAAATGAGCAAGTACAAAACACCAACAGCAGTTCCATATGAATTGAGAAATACTATAAGAGACAGCAATAATGAAATACAAGACAAAGATATAGGCGACTTGGGAACCATTTGAAAGCCGAGTTACAACCCTTGAACCAAACAAGGACCGGAGTTGTAACCCTTCTTTCAAACAGGACTTAGTCTCAAATCATGATACAGTATAAAGACAGGTAGAGCATGTGAGTAATGGAATCATAGCATGGTGAGAAGTACAGAAAGTAAAGCTGAACTGGAAATATAAGATACGCTAATAAATGTAAAAGGTGATTTGAACTATTAGAGCGATATGTGATCGGCTAGGGAAGCAAGAGATGGTTATCAACTTGGCCCGGCAATCCGCGATGTCCTCAACGGAGAGTCATGCCGTCCAACCTGGATAACTGGCAATAGGGTATCTGCTACACCCTACGTGAGGTAGGGTGGCGCTAGCAAAATATAGTTACAGGGAGGCTTTGATCACATAACCCCTAATAATTCCTCTATCCCTGAATAGTATTACGGATCCGGACATGGCACGACATGACACGGGGTTCGAGAGCAGGGGGCCAGCCCACTCCCAAATCAGTGTCTATATAAGTACAGAAACACAGAAATATCACATACTTATATACCAAGGGAGTCCAGGAATAACATCTCATGACAGGATCCGACGTATACTAGTCTGTGAACTGTCGTGTCAGAAATCATGTAAAATACTACAACTGAATCGGATATAGTAGATATCAAGACAATAAAAACTATCAGTGAATGTACTCGCCTATGGTTCTGAGCTGATAAGGTGAACAGACGCTCAGAGTGATCACAGACCTAAAATAAGATACTATGAGTCAAACAGGGTTTTATACTGAAAAAGAAACTAATATAAGTCATGAATGCAAGTCTAAGTCAAAACTAGGTCAGTCTAGGTCAAACTGAGTCATACTAGGTCATACTGGTTCATACTAGGTCATACTAGGTCACTGAGAGTCAATCCAAGTCAAACTAGGTCAAACGGGGTCAAAGGTTGACTTACAGTTGACTTTTGGTCAAAAAGTCAACCCTGGTCAACTCTGGTCAACTCTGGTCAACTCTAGGTCAACCCTAGGTCAAACTAGTCTAATGTTGACTAACTGCTGACTTTTAGTCAACTGGTCAACTATGGTTTGGTTTCGGTCAAATCTGGTCGCTTAAAGGCTAAATTTGACTCTCGGTTGACTTTTGTTGACTTTTGGTCAAAAGGGTCAACCGACGTCGAAACTAGTCTATGAGCACCATATTTGATCATTACCAACCAAAGAAATCAAGTTCTATCCCTATCTTAGACTCTAGACTCCAATACCCTATTCCTAGGCAAAAATAGCATTACCTTACCAAGGTAAATTCCGATACCTTGCCCAATACCAAGGAAACCCCGCTAATACCCAAGATACTAGCCTAGGCTCCTTAGGGTAGCTAGATACAATCCCATCTAAGGCTTATCTACCAAGGAATATAGGTATCCTAGGTATCTAGCCTATGTTAGAATACATGTGCTAGTTTACCATATTTCTTACCTTACCCATATTATGAATTACCCTCACATCTCCCTAACACTCACTCACACACAACCCTCTCACAAATATCACACTCTAATGGGCTTCTCCTATAGGCCTTCCTACTAGTTATTTGCTATACTCAATTAGGCTCTCACACACACACTCACAAATGGCTCACACACACACATCTCAACTCATAGATACACCCACACACAAGCCAATTTATGGACTAACTAATGACAGGTTTTGTGGGGGTTTATGGGACAGTAATATAGGGTGTTTATTGGTGTTTAGGACAGCAATGTGGGGCTATCTAGGGGGCAAATATGTGAAGCAATGTGGACAGCTATAGGGCTTGTTAGGGACAGCCACAAGGCCATATATATGGGCTGTTTTAGTGTGTTTGCATGGACTGGTTTTTGGTGGCTGCTATGGGGGTTTGTAGGGGGCTGATATGGGATGGTTGGGGCTGATTTAGTGGGGCTATGGAGGGCTAATTAAGGACTGAAATTGACAGCCATTAAGGGTGGTTTCATGGACTGTTAAGGACAGTATAGGGACTTGATTGTGGGGGTTAGTTAGGACTGAAATGTAGGTGTTTTGGACAGGGGTTTATGGGCTGTTTTATGGTCATATGGGGACAGCCAAGTGCTGGGTTTGATGGGCTGTGTAGGACAGTATATAAGGGGGTTTTGGACAGTCATGGATGGGTCTTAAGTGGACTACAATGGCAGCCAAGTGCTGCTGAAATGGACAGTGTCCCCCCCTCCCCTCTCTCAACACCACTCTATTTCACATTCCCCTCTCAAACATTTAATCAAACACTTCACATAATCACCACATATATATATATATATATATATATATATATATATATATATATATATATATATATATATATTAACAAAAAAATATATATATAGATATTAACAATATGATACATTATGATACCTTATGATACATAGGCAAACTCATTTCTAAACACATGAAATTCTGGAATTAATATTAGAATAACATAAAAATAATACACAAACAATTTACATGTGTCCAAATAGGGTTTTCTCCTTTAGGACACGATCCTACTCATAGGACACCTCTACAAGTGTCCAAATGGACACGAAATGGACACCAATGGGCACAAAACACCAATGGGCACAAAACCAAGGGGGTCATTCCTATGGGTCAAAACTATCCTAATGCATGAATAGAATGAGAAGGAAAAGGGATTTATACCTCCCGGTGACTCGAATCGATCCCGATACGCCACCGACTCGTAGGAATCCCAAACTGACACTAACAAGCTTCGAATCCTCTCAAACTTGAGGAGCTCCTCCCTTGGCTTGAATGGAGAAGGAAGGAAGAAGATTTGGTGAAGAAATGGGAAGATTTGGTGAAGAAATGATTAGGGATTTGCTCTCAAATCAATTTGGGGAAGAACAAGAGAGAGAATGGAAAAAGTGGAAATGATGAATGGCTATTCCAATCCCCACATGTGTGGCTGGCCATAAAGGTCTTTTTGTCTTATTAGGAAATGTCCAAAAGCCCCCTCTCTTATCTATAGGTTAATACATTGGTAAGGGGTTTAAGTCGGGGGTAGTTTGGTCAATCCTAAATCACTAATCCAAATTAATCCTAACCAAAATAATTAGCCTAGTCACTAACTAAAATACTAACATGTGGGCCATGGCTAACTAGTGTGTGGGCCCGCTAAGGTCAACACTACCCTGGATCCCCGATACAAGTCGGAATGAGTTGAAATTCGAACCCGACTCAAACAACCCCAAAATAATACAATAAATAAATAAATAATTCCAAAATAATTTTAAAGTAGAAATTTACCAAAATACCTCTGTTCATGAAAACTGGGGATGACAAATCTATCCACCTTAAAAAAAATTTGTCCTCAAAATTAAAACAAACATACACTGAATCACAATGCAGAAACAGAAATTATACCTCAGAGCTCGAAGAGATAAGGGAAACGCTCCCGCATGTCGTCCTCTCTCTCCCAGGTAGACTCACCTGGAGAGTGATGCCTCCATACAACACGAACCAAGGGTATAACCTGGTTTCGGAGCACCTTTTCCCTACGATCCAGAATCTCCACTGGCTGCTCTGGATTGTGAAGAGTAGGCCCCACCTCGATCGCTGAATGATCTAGTACATGGCTGGGGTCCGCCATGTACCGTCTCAGCTGTGACACATGGAACACGTTGTGTACCCTCTCTAGCGTTGGCGACAAGTCTAGCCGGTAAGCCACTGCACCGACCCTCTCAAGGATAGTGAAAGGTCCGATGTAGCGCGGACTAAGCTTCCCGCCTCCGCCAAAGCGAATCGTCCCCCGTATCGGAGAAATCTTCAGGAACACCAAAGCACCAACCTAGACATAGAACAAACTCAGCACACAGGACAAACAAAATCACAAACAATCACAAACAGGAACTGAAACTAACCTCGAACTCTAACGGTCTCCGGTGGCTATCGGTCCAATGTCGCTGCCTATCCTGAGCCACCCAAAGTCTGTCTCTAATCATCGTGACCTTCTCAGCTGCATCCACTACCATCTCTGGTCCAAGAAGCACCCTCTCGCCAACATCGTCCCATGACAAGGGAGTACGACATCTCCGTCCGTATAGAGCCTCGAATGGCGACATCTCTATACTGGCCTGATAGCTGTTGTTGTAAGCAAACTCTACCAGGTGAAGATGATCCTCCCAAGAACCTCCGAGATCTAGCACACACGTGCGAAGCATATCCTCCAAGGTCTGGATAGTCCTCTCCGACTGCCCGTCTGTCTGGGGGTGATAAGCGGTACTAAACTTGAGCGAGGTACCTAAGCTAGCCTGTAAACTCCTCCAGAAGTAGGAAGTAAAATGGCTATCCCGATCTGAAACTATGCTCACAGGAACCCCATGCAATCGCACGATCTGACGAACATACAGCTCTGCCAACCTCTTCGTAGATAATCCCACCTTGAAAGGCAAAAAGTGGGCCGATTTGGTCAATCTATCAACTATGACCCAAATTGCGTCTTTCCCTTCTGGAGACCGTGGAAGTCCGGACACAAAGTCCATGGTGATGTGCTCCCACTTCCACTCAGGAATGGGTAGTGGCTGTAGCAATCCACCAGGCCTCTGCCTCTCGGCCTTCACCTGCTGACAAACCAAGCAGCGAGATACAAACTGAGCTACCTCGCGCTTCATGCCGTACCATCAAACGTGCTCTCTCAGATCTCTGTACATCTTGTTGGCACCAGGATGCATAGAGTACTAAGAGCGATGTGCCTCTTAAAGAACCTCCTTCCGAAGCTCTCCATTCGGAACGCACAGTCTAGCACCGTGCCGCAGCGACCCATCTTCGGCAATAGAGAAATCATCAAGCAGCCCTGCCTGCACCTGCTCCCTGATGCACCTCAGGGCAACATCATCATACTGTGCTGATCTGACCCTGTCCATCAACTCAGACTGAATCTGCAAGCCCCACATCTACACCTCCATGCCCGAAATAATCACTTCGATTCCCAAACTGTCCAGGTCAGCCAAAAGATGACGGTCTGATGTCAGATACATAGCCACTGGATACCTGCTCAAGGCATCTGCAACTACGTTGGCCTTCCCTGGATGGTACTGTAAGGCGATATCGAAATCCTTCATCAGCTCAAGCCAACGTCTCTGCCGCATGTTCAGCTCCTTCTGAGTGAACCCGTACTTCAAGCTCTTATGATCAGTAAAGATCTCAACCCGCTCTCCGTACAGATAGTGCTTCCACAACTTCAGGGCAAAGATGACAGCGGCTAACTCCATATCGTGAGTCGGGTAGTTCTTCTCATGAGGATGTAACTGCCTAGATGCATAGGCAATCACCTTCCCGTGCTGCAGAAGTACACAACCCAGATTCCGGCCAGAAGCGTCGCTGTAAATCGAGAAACCACTGGTCCCATACGGTAATATCAAGATCGGAGCTGATGTCAACCTCTTCTTCAGCTCATCGAAGGCGGCCTGACACTCCTCAGTCCAGACGAACTCCACGTCCTTCCTGGTGAGTCTAGTCATCGGCTCCACGATCTGCGAGAAATTCTGGACGAACTTTCGATAGTAGCCCGCCAATCCCAGAAAGCTCTGAATCTCGGCAACTGTACTGGGCGTCGACCAAGACTCTACCGCAGCAATCTTCTTCTGGTCTACTGAGATCCCGTGCTCGGTCACAACATAACCCAAGAACTCGACCTGGTCCAGGAAGAACTCACACTTCGACAGCTTCCCGTACAACTGCTCCTTTCTCAAAGTCTCGAACACAATTCTCAGATGCTCCTCGTGCTCCTCCGGCGTCTTTGAGTAGACCAGGATGTCGTCTATGAAGACCACCACGAACTTGTCAAGGTACTGATGGAATACCTTGTTCATCAAGTTCATGAACACAGCTGGGGCGTTGGTCAACCCAAATGGCATCACAGTGAACTCGTACTGGCCGTACCGAGTCCGAAAAGCTGTCTTCGGAATGTCTTCCTGCTTCACCTTCAGCTGATGATAACCGGACCTCAGATCTATCTTCGAAAACACCTTGGCACCACTCAACTGATCGAACAAGTCGTCGATCCTCGGCAATGGGTACTTGTTCTTGATAGTGAGGTTGTTGAGCGCCCTGTAGGCGATACACATACGTATCGTACCATCCTTCTTCGGTACAAACAGGACTGGCACTCCCCAAGGCAATAAACTGGATCTAATGAATCCCTTGTCCTGCAGCTCGTCGACCTGCTTCTTCAGCTCCGCCAACTCACTGTTGTTGACCCTATAGACGTGCTGTGAGATAGGCTCAGCGCCCGACACTAAGTCTATAGAGAACTCAACGTCTCTATCCGACAGCATCCCAGGCAACTCCTCGGGAAAAACATCCAAGAAGTCAGCTATCAATGGATGCGGCAATTGTCACGCCCCAGAACCAGAATACTGGAGAGCAGGGGCAGACATAGCCAGCTACGTATAATGAAATAGAATCCACTCCACTATACAGTCACGGCTGTCTAGATATATGAGGGTTTATCTACAAGCTAACAGTCTCTTAAGGTCATAAACAAGCCTAGTGTCTCAATCACAAGCAAGTAAATAGAGTTACAAGATGTAAGATCACCAAATATACAATAGTAAGGCGTCCCAAACATTACATATTCAGCTGATCATGAAGCTAGTCGTTACAAAATGTGAGGAATAGCAAGAGTTTCAGTCATACATGATCAGCCCTAGGTTGCCAATCATGTTATAGCCCGT
Source organism: Iris pallida (assembly GCA_029216955.1). Classification (NCBI taxonomy): domain Eukaryota; kingdom Viridiplantae; phylum Streptophyta; class Magnoliopsida; order Asparagales; family Iridaceae; genus Iris; species Iris pallida. Next base: position 18,034,480 of record JANAVB010021796.1, on the reverse strand, counting down.
AGGCAAACAGTAAGTAAAAATATACACGAGCTAACACTTGCTCGGCGGCTAAACGCCTCAAAAGAATAATTTTACAATAGAGTGGGAGAGCCAAAATAAATCCACTCGTTGCCAGGATTCCGTCTAGTGGTCACCATGTGGCTGGAGATTCGGTAGATCCTCTGGAGCTGCTCTGGTATCTGGCCATACAAAACCAGCTGAGTCAGATCCCAGAAAGAGCAAGTGCCACAAAGGAGGCTTCATTTAGGAACTAAAACCAGCAATCAGCACAAGAGTAATAATATATATAATAAAAGACAACAATTAAAGAAAAACAGGACAGGTGATATACGATGGGATAACCATGGGACTATTCAGATAACCAGGTTACAACCCGTAAACCAAACAAGGACCGGGATTATAACCCTTCATCTGAACAGAACTAGGATTTTTCCACCATTTATCGGCAGGATAAATGTAAGAAATCAGGACATGTAACAATCTTGTACAGGATCAAGACAAGACTAGACGGATTGGACTTCATCCAACATTTCACGGCCAAGCAATAAGTACGGCTTGATACTTTAACTAACTAGGGTTATCACAAGCCTAGTTACTAACAAGATGCAGCGAGATTATTCCACAGCCACAAGCCCTGCAGACCATCCAGGCTATCCGGACGCAATTAGGATTGAATTCAAGTGGGTACATCGTCCAGGAAACGCATGTACCCTTAGTTGGCTTAGAGGGTGCAACACATGATAGTGTGCTGGAAATGTGCCCTACTCGACAGCAGGCTACAGATCCCAAGTGGGGCGCCCAGATAACGGGATTGCCTGTAGCTGGGAAATCTTTTCATGACTACTGGATTATTCTAGTGATTAGCCTTAGTCGATTTCAGTGGGTGCCCCTGACCGTGGTACTCAGGGATCCCCGTCCTAGACATGATGCAAGACAAGACGGGTTCATTTACACAAGCACAATTGTCCAGGTGTCCAGTTCATTCAATCTTGTCATGCCGTGTTAGCCGTCGCAACAGCATTTCAAGGAATATCATGCCAGGTTTATCATGTCAAGAGTGCGCCACGGCAGGCCACTATCAAGAATTATCATGCCAAGTTATCATGTCAAATTTGTCAGGTCAAGTTATCATGTCGGGAGTGCACCACGGCGGGTCACTATCAAGTCATGCCATTTATCAAGGAGGGAAGAAACTTGAGCAATTAAAATAATAATATAATATAATATATATATTCTTGAAGCCAAGGAGAAATTCTACAACTTTCATGTTGGGAGTGGGAAGAAATTCTGACCACAATTTAGACAAATAAAACATTAAACAATCAAAGTGGGACCCATGCGGTCCAAAGTGGGAGAACAAACATGCGGTCAAAGAGAGTGGGAGGCCACCCATGCGGCCAGCCAAAGCTTATGCGGCCAGAAAACAACTGAATGGGGCCATGCGGCCAGGGATAAATGCCTACAAGAATTATTCATGCAACTAGAAAAGACAAAGAGAGTGGAACCCGCAATAAATGCAAGCTTCCACTCAAGCAAAAGAAAGGGACACGTGGCCACTCAAGTATAGTGGCCATGTGGGACCCAACAATAATCAATACATTAAACCCACGTGGCAGCACACAATGGCAATTTGCCATGCGGCCCAGGAATAACCAAGGCCATGCGGCTACAAATTTTCAAGTGGTCATGCGGCCAAGAATTGCACAGGCCATACCAGCAAATGCTAATAAGCATTAAATACTACTAAGGAATCCATGCGGCTCACTACTATTTAATTCATGCGGTCACAACCATTGTTCCCATGCAAGCTAAATGTTAAAATAATGCATGCAACAATTACATGCATGCAATTCCATGCATAAAGCCTGCTATACGTTCATATGACAATCGGCATTAAATATGACTTGCTCTAACCATATGCGGCTAGATTAGAAAATGCATTAAAGAATTGAAATCTAACCATATGCGGCTAGGTTAGGAAAAAGGGCATTAAAGAATTGTTAATCAAAAGCATTAGTCCAATGCTTTAAGGATTGCATTTAATAATGCTTTTGACAATTCCACTCCAGAACATGTATTAATGAATCAAAAGCATTAAAGAATTGAAAGCATAAGCAAAGCCTTTATTAAATGTGTTAACAAAAAAATGCATTCCAAAGCATTCTGAAGCAAAGCAATTAATGCTTTTAACAATATATGCTTTAACAATTATTTAATGCTTTAACCAAAAGTCCATTCCATGCATTCCAAGCTTTAAAAAGTGCATTCAATGTATTTCCGAAGCAAGCATTACAATTAATGCCTTAACAAAAGTGTATGCGGCTGGGCAAAGAATTATATTTTAATGCTTAAGAATGCTGCGGCTTGGATTTGTATATGCGGCTTGGATTTGTTAAAGAATTATATTTCTTTAACAAAAGTGTATGCGGCTTGGATTTGACTAAGCATTGCATTTAATGCTTTACATGCGGCTGGTGTTCAACAATACGTTAAATACAATTTCTCATGCGGCTGGGTTATAAATGCTATCACGTCAGGAAGCAATTAATGCTGCCACGCCCATGCGGCTAAGCAAGATTCCTGTGGCCAAAATGCAAGCAAGCAACAATTTGTTGCCAACTGAGAAAAAGTTCATGGAAAATACCATGGCTTCTCCACACCACCCAATTTCCCACAGGGGTCCAAATTTGGACTTCCATAGGTCAAAATGGGGTAGAACAAAATTCTCTACAACATGGAACCATCAACTAGCAAAAATATGCAAGTGTGATGGATTAAAAGTCCTGGAAACCAAAATATACCACAAAGCTAGATCTACAAAATTTAGCCACTGAAATGAAAAATTCTAAGTACTAAAGTGGGTTAGAAACACATGAGGAAGACAATGGAACAATAAAAATAGGGTTCCTCCATAAAGCAAGTTGCACTTGCCTAAGCTCTCCACTCTCTCCTGGTAGGTGAAGAGTAAAGGTGGAGAAGAAGAAATGAGTAATGAGTAATAATGGAAGAGAGAGAATGGAATTGATATTTATGGTGGGAGTGGTGGTAGGTGGGAGTGGTTCTCCACATAAAACCAAACCAAACCAAACCCACTAAACCGAAGCAAACCAAGCCAATGCAACGCCATGATGAACCATGCTAATGCAATATGCAAAATAAAATCCCAAGGCTAACTAATTATGACAAACCAAAAATACGCATCCGAAATACGTACACGTATTCCCAATACGTAATACGAACTACGGGCATTACAGCAATGCCTGCCCCGCCAGCAAAGCTCCGCAGAACCCATCTCCCGGCTCAGCTGCTCCTCTGGCAAACACAATCTCTGGCTCTCCCGACGGCCTAAACAGAATCCTACCTCCTCTACAGTCTATAGTAGCATGGTGCATGCTCAACCAATCCATTCCGAGTACCACATCGTACCTCGAAAGGGGCATTACGAGCAAGCACGCACCCAAAACTCGGCCTCCTACAGTAACTCTCCACCCCTTGCAGATATTGTTGACCAGGATGATGCCTCCCCCGGTCAATATCTTGCAAGTCCTACCCAAAGGTTCAGCAATAATATTGTGTCTCAGAGCAAAGGAGACAGACACAAAGCTATGAGAGGCACCGGAATAAAATAAGGTAAATGCAGGGAATGAATCAAGAAGAACGTGACCTGCCACTACATCGCCTACTGGCCCTGTCTCCTCCTCTGCTGTCAGGGTAAACACTCTGCCCACAGGGGATCCCCTCTGGTGCTGCGTAAAATGCTGCTGCTGAGTCTGAAGTGGAGGACCTCTCTGCTGAACTGCTGGTCCTCTGGTCGGCTGCGCTCTGTCCTGGACTCCTCGGACTCCCCGAAAACGGCAGTCCTTCAGCTGGTGATCGGGCGCCCCACAGTATAAGCAGACGCCCAACCTCTTCCTACAAACCTCTCTAGTGTACCCTGGCTTCCCGCAGAAGTTACACTGTGTAGCCGGCCTCTGACCCTGACCCTGGTGCTGCTGGGCACGTGCCGGTGCCTGTTGGAACTGCAACTGAGGCTGCTGCTACTGGAACTGCCTCTGCTAGAAATGTGGGCGCTTCGTTGGCCCTGCACTCGAACTAGCTCCAAGAGCGTCAATGCTCCTCTTCGGCTTGAGGCCAAAGTCCTCCTCTGCAATCTGAGCCTCCATCAGGATCTGCTCGAAGGTCGCATCTCATCTCCCAGAGGTGCGAGTGCGCACTGTATGTATAAGGCCCCTCCAGAACTTCCGAGCCTTGCACCCCTCATCCTGGATCAGACTAGGTGCAAACCTGCTCAGGAGGAAGAATTCTGCTGCATACTCGTCTACCGACGAGTTCTCCTGCACCAGACTAGCAAACTGCCCCTCCAAAGCTGTCAAGGCTACATCTGGGTAGAACTTCTCCTTAAAGAGTTTCCTGAAGTCCTTCCAAGATATACCTCTCACTGACGCACGCGGATCCGTGCGGTACCAAGTCAGCGCTATGTCGAAAAACTGGCTCGCTGCAGAAGTCACCCACAGACCTCTCGGGACCTCTGCCAACTCCAGACTCCGCTGGACATCCTCTAGCCAGTCGTCCGCGTATAGGATACCCTCGGTACCTTTGAACTCCCGCGGGTTCATCTTCCTGACGTCGAGGTGTGTACCGGGCCTCCCCTGACCCTGCTGCTGTGCTGGTGCTCCCTGAACTGTAGCCGGTGCACCTCTCTCCACTGCTACCATAGCTAGCTGATACGAGTTCTCCATGGTCTGTCGCAGCACCTCTGCCTGACGGTGCTGTGCCTCTGCCTGTGCTCTCTGTGTCTGCAACATCTGCTGCAGAAGGGCCATCATCCCCTGAGTATCTGCCGGTAACTGAGGCGGCGGTGGAAGAATGTCAGGGATGACCAGGGACGGTCCCGCTGCGGGAGGTAGAAGACCTCCTGGAACCGTCTCTACTGCTGCTCCCGCCGGAAGGACAGGAACTGAGGGGGCAGCTCCCTCAAGTGCAGCTCCCGTAGCCTGAAGTGGAAGACCAGCCGGATCGGGCCTCTCTGGAACAGCGCTAGAACCCGCTGCCTGAGAGCGAGTGTTCGTCATCCTGAGGATAGATTGAAACAAGGAATCAATATGGCACATGATAGGAATATCAAAGAAGGACAATTAAATTCAATGCAAAAGAATTTGTCATAGTAATCAAAAGATCAGAAATTTCCTAACATGTGATTGAGTAACCCTATTATACCATAGATCCTATGTCCTAATTGCAGGCTCGTAATTAGTACTCTAAGTCGAGCACCATTACGAGATCGCACTAATTACGACACTGACCTGCATGGGCCACCACAAAAACGTGTCACGACCCGTACCCTGAAGAGGGGCACGAACACGTGGTTACGTTCAGCCTACGCCGCAGTATCGGCGGTAGAACACTGTATATAGGGTCTGTAAATACTATGACTAAAAATAGATAAATGTACCTGTATAGTAAATACACTCCGAATGGAGGTGACATAGCAATACAGTCTCAATCACATATATCAAACTATGGTAGATAGCATGGAAAAGAGATATGATAGATAAACAGGAAATGAGTCCAAGATCCACACAAGTCAGAGCTATACACAAACATCCAAAGTCTCAGAAAGTATATGTAATAGATACTACAAAATTGGAATGTACTAGCTGGCTCGCAGGCCAGGCAAACCTAACTAAACTATGCTACTCAAGGTGAGCAAAGTCTAGTGGCTCTACCAACAAGCCACGGTCTAAGTCTAGTCCATCCGACTCAACCCCATAGTAGGTCGGACAATCAGCCTCTGAATCATCTGTAAAATTTGTCAACGCATCATGTCAGGAAAATGAGCAAGTACAAAACACCAACAGCAGTTCCATATGAATTGAGAAATACTATAAGAGACATCAATAATGAAATATAAGACAAAGATATAGGCGACTTGGGAACCATTTGAAAGTCGAATTACAACCCTTGAACCAAACAAGGACCGGAGTTGTAACCCTTCTTTCAAACAGGACTTAGTCTCAAATCATGGTACAGTATAAAGACAGGTAGAGCATGTGAGTAATAGAATCATAGCATGGTGAGAAGTACAGAAAGTAAAGCTGAACTGGAAATATAAGATACGCTAATAAATGTAAAATGTGATTTGAACTATTAGAGCGATATGTGATCGGCTAGGGAAGCAAGAGATGGTTATCCACTTGGCCCGGCAATCCGCGGTCTCCTCAACGGAGAGTTATGCCGTCCAACCTGGATAACTGGCAATGGGGTATCTGCTACACCCTACGTGAGGTGAGGGTGGCGCTAGCAAAATATAGTTACAGGGAGGCTTTGATCACATAACCCCTAATAATTCTCCCATCCCCGAATAGTATCACGGATCCGGACATGGCACGTCATGACACGGGGTTCGAGAGTAGGGGGCCATCCCACTCCCAAATCAGTGTCTATATAAGTACAGAAACACAAAAATATCACATACTCATATACCAAGGGAGTCCAGGAATAACATCTCATGACAGGATTCGACGTATACTAGTCCGTGAACTGTCGTGTCAGGAATCATGTAAAACACTATAACTGAATCGGATATAGTAGATATCAAGACAATAAAAACTATCAATGAATGTACTCACCTGTGGTCCTGAGCTGATAAAGTGAACATACGCTCAGAGTGATCACAGACCTAAAATAAGATACTATGAGTCAAACAGGATTTTATACTGAAAATGAAACTAATATAAGTCATGAATGCAAGTCTAAGTCAAAACTAGGTCAATCTAGGTCAAACTGAGTCATACTAGGTCATACTGGTTCATACTAGGTCATACTAGGTCACTGGGAGTCAATCCAAGTCAAACTAGGTCAAACGGGGTCAAAGGTTGCCTTACAGTTGACTTTTGGTCAAAAAGTCAACCCTAGTCAACTCTGGTCAACTCTAGGTCAACCCTAGGTCAAACTAGTCTAATGTTGACCAACTATTGACTTTCAGTCAACTGGTCAACTCTGGTTTGGTTTCGGTCAAATCTGGTCGCTTAAAGGCTAAGTTTGACTCTCGGTTGACTTTTGTTGACTTTTGGTCAAAAGGGTCAACCGACGTCAAAACTAGTCTATGAGCACCATATTTGATCATTACCAACCAAAGGAATCAAGTTCTATCCCTATATTAGACTCTAGACTCCAATACCCTATTTCTAGGCAAAACTAGCATTACCTTACCAAGGTAAATCCCGATACCTTGCCCAATACCAAGAAAACCCCGCTAATACCCAAGATACTAGCCTAGGCTCCTTAGGGTAGCTAGATACTATCCCATCTAAGGCTTACCTACCAAGGAATATAGGTATCCTAGGTAAGCCTATGTTAGAATACATGTGCTAGTTTACCTTATTTCTTACCTTACCCATATCATGAATTACCCTCACATCTCCCTAACACTCACTCACACAGAGCCCTCTCACAAATATCACACTCTAATGGGCTTCTCCTATAGGCCTTCCTACTAGTTATTTGCTATACTTAATTAGGCTCTCACACACACACTCACAAATGGCTCACACACACACATCTCAACTCATAGATACACCCACACACAAGCCAATTTATGGACTAACTAATGACAGGTTTTGTGGGGGTTTATGGGACAGTAATATAGGGCGTTTATTGGTGTTTAGGACAGCAATGTGGGGCTATCTAGGGGGCTAATATGCGAAGCAATGTGGACAGCTATAGGGCTTGTTAGGGACAGCCACAAGGCCATACATATGGGCTGTTTTAGTGTGTTTGCATGGACTGGTTTTTGGTGGCTACTATGGGGTTTGTAGGGGGCTGATATGGGATGGTTGGGGCTGATTTAGTGGGGCTGTGGAGGGCTAATTAAGGACTGAAATTGACAGCCATTAAGGGTGGTTTCATGGACTGTTAAGGACAGTATAGGGACTTGATTGTGGGGGTTAGTTAGGACTGAAATGTAGGTGTTTTGGACAGGAGTTTATGGGCTGTTTTATGGTCATATGGGGACAGCCAAGTGCTGGGTTTGATGGGCTGTGTAGGACAGTGTATAAGGGGGTTTTGGACAGTCATGGATGGGTCTTAAGGGGACTGCAATGGCAGCCAAGTGCTGCTGAAATGGACAGTGTCCCCCCTCCCCCCCCCCCCCCCCCCCCCCCTCTCTCAACACCACTCTATTTCACATTCCCCTCTCAAACATTTAATCAAACACTTCACATACACACTCTTAACCAACACAAACACACACACTAAGTCCCATGCTTGGCCGACCCTCTATGTACCCTCATCCAACATCAAGTATCACACATCACAATCCCACCATAACATCTCCACATATATATATAACCCAATATATATATATATATATATATATATATATATATATATATATATATATATATATATATATATATATATATATATATTAACAATATGATACATTATGATACATAGGCAAACTCATTTCTAAACACATGAAATTCTGGAATTAATATTAGAACAACATAAAAACAATACACAAACAATTTACATGTATCCAAATAGGGTTTTTCCCATTAGGACACGATCCTACTCATAGGACACCTCTACAAGTGTCCAAATGGACACGAAATGGACACCAATGGGCACAAAACCAAAGGGGTCATTCCTATGGGTCAAAACCATCCTAATTCATGAAAAGAATGAAAAGGAGAAGGGATTTATACCTCCCGGTGACTCGAATCGATCCCGATACGCCACCGACTCGTAGGAATCCCAAACGGACACGAACAAGCTCCGAATCCTTTCAAACTTGAGGAGCTCCTCCCTTGGCTTGAATGGAGAAGGAAGGAAGAAGATTTGGTGAAGAAATGGGAAGATTTGGTGAAGAAATGATTAGGGATTTGCTCTCAAATCAATTTGGGGAAGAACAAGAGATAGAATGGAAAAAGTGGAAATGATGAATGGCTATTCCAATCCCCACATGTGTGGCCGGCCATAAAGGTCTTTTTGTCTTATTAGGAAAGGTCCAAAAGCCTTCCCTCTTATCTATGGGTTAATACATTGGTAAGGGGTTTAAGTCGGGGGTAGTTTGGTCAATCCTAAATCACTAATCCAAATTAATCCTAACCAAAATAATTAGCCTAGTCACTAACTAAAATACTAACATGTGGGCCATGGCTAACTAGTGTGTGGGTCCGCTAAGGTCAACACTACCCCGGGTCCCCGATACAAGTCGGAATGAGTTAAAATTCGAACCCGACTCAAACAACCCCAAAATAATACAATAAATAAATAAATAATTCCAAAACAATTTTAAAGTGGAAAATTACCAAAATACCCCTGTTCATGAAAACTGGGGGTGACAAGTAGGAGAGGGGTCTTCCATGAGATCCCGCATATATTTCATAACAAAATATCCGCATTCATAACCTCCAGGTTATTTCGGGACCTACATGAAGATATTATTTGTAAGAGAATATAATGTCCATGATTATAATAAGTCATATATTAGTTTGATTACCTTGGGTAATTTCCAAGTAGGACTTCTATTTGATCTTTTACCACCAATATATGCTGTGTTGAGGCCACTAGTAGAAAATAATTATATATACTAACATCAAAATATACACATTATTAAAATATTAACAATAATAATAATAATTTCACTCACGTATTGAAAAACAACTTAATATCTCCTCTCGGTTTAAAACACAGCGAGTCCAACCAGTGAACATTAAAGGTAGAGAGCTCAACAACAATTAGAATCCAATGCTTCCTACATTAAAGGGAACATGAATGGAATAAAGTAATTTGGTTATTGAATTGGAAAGAAAAATCTTGCTACTTGATTAAAACTTCATACTCCTTGTAAATGAATGGAATGAAGCAAATTTGGGTTTTCTTAGCCTCGTAGGGCCTTTCTCTAACCAGATTGCTTATTGCAGGCCCGGATGCATTACTCATAGCAGAAGGGTTGAACAATATCAAAAGCTCCCGAGAGTTTGGAAATTTATCAAGCAAAAACCTAAAGCCAAAAGAATAGTTAAATATGGTGTCAATCTCAAAATAAAAATGTCAGAATATAAATTTCATATTTCTTACCTCATATAGGCAACAACAGGATTCACATCTAGCCATGCCATCCTACATAACTCCTGCAGAACGATTTTAGAAAGATAACAAGATGGAGTAAAGCTTCCGAACATTTCTTCCTCCAATGGTATTTTAAGATGAGGGTCGGTATCCTTAATGGTTTCTACCATCTCTCCGATAGTGTCAATTATCTTCCTACCACAGCCAGCAACCTTCAAAGGTTGAACATTGTCAGATTCAATTGGTTTAGTACTTACCTGTTGCATATTGAATTTTTTTCAACAATTTCATAAAAGATATTGACACTAGCATTAAATAATATTACCTGAAGACCACCAACAATAAACTCTTTGGGCTAAGATACTAAAGACCCAATTGCATCTTTAACAACTTCCATTTCTCCATGAAGTGGCACAGGAAGGCTCACAGTAGGTTGAAGGGCTTTCATAATTGAAACCCTAACATTATGTTCTCCTAATTCAACATTATGAATTTTCTCATTTGGTCTACACCCTTCAAAGATAATTCCCTCGGCAACAATATTTTCTTTTGTGCCCACTGCTAGCTTACATTTGGTTCCCTAAACAAAATAAGAAACAGTTATTTCTCGATATAATTACTACATGTTATAATTAAGTTGTTGAATAAAGATTATGTATTGAATATATGAACTTACCATGCCAATGTCTGATGTAGAATATGTTATGAATTTTTGCTCGCTTAACTTTTTTTTTTCTGTTTCAGCTTTTCAAAGAAGATAGAAGATAAAAAAGCATATTAAAATAAACATATTAGACAAAAATAGAAGAAGAAAAGCTCATTAGACGAAATGGAACTAACTGTAATAAGCATTACCTTAGAACCATATGATGGACTCTTGTTTCCAAGAGACTCGTGTTCATTCTTACGAGACATTATATATTTCCTGTTACCACTTTCTTTGGTATTGGAAGCAACCTTCTCAGATGTTTGTGAAGCTCCTTGGGCTTGAAATTCTTTTAGCATGATCTCCAATTCTTGTCTCCGTTTACGCTCCTCTTCCAATTGGGACTTGAGCAGTTCATTTTGTTTTTTCATTCCCCGTTTTGGAAGCTTGAAATAGGTCGTTGGTGTCAGTCCTAATCTCAAACCCCGAATACGTCCCGAATGCTTGGGAGTGCCCAACGCCAAGGTTAGAATATCCGAAGCTCCTTCGGTCACCAAACTCCCATCTTCCTTTTGTTTGATGTATTCCTCCTATAAAAAGTACAAGGTTTTAGAAATATAAGCATGTTGATAAGCAGGATTCCTCTTAATAGACTGGACGATATATACTCACCACTTTCATAGCTACGTCCTTGGTCCCATCGTCAGTAAATGTACCGTCCTTACTAACTCGTGCTTTTGTCCAAAAAAAAACTTATGTTATCTATATATTGTTCCCCCAACTGTCGTCGCTGTTTTGAAAGAAAAAACCACATTATAATAATATATGTCTACATGTAAATCATGTTAACTGATATAAATATGCATTACCAGCTCCTCTTTAAGACCGGCATATCCTTTCCTGCTTAAACGATGAGAAAACTTGTCCTTGGCTCTCCGTGCACTTTGCTCCTTGCTTATTTTCTTATGATTACAACACATGAAGGTAGAGAAAAAATAAGATATATATAATAGGGACCTAGTCATCCTTGTTATGCATAAAAAAAGTAATTTTGACAAGTTAACCTTAAAATTTGCAGACAGTCTGCTTTTGACGAATTTCTCCCACACAGATTGTTTCAAGATCCCCGAGTACTTTGGTGGAGGGTGCTTGAGAAGCTCACGATTGCCCTCATTCGGATAAATCAAATGCTTCGTGAGTTGACCTTTGAATGCCCTCCAACTCCGAGCCATGGATGCTAACACAAAGGCTTGACTATTTGGATCCAAGTCAAATTTGGCCTACAACAGAAAATAAATATTCAGCATCTATACATGAGTGCATAACATAGTGCATAACATGTAAAGCATTCCAGTCTGAATAAGTTCAGACTTGAATTCAAGCATTCAATGGTGTACTGAACAAGTGAATTCAAGTCTGAACTTAGTTCACTTATCTGAACTTGATGTCCAGACCTGAGCACTCTATGTGCAGGCAATGCATATATGGTATGTAGATAGGTTTCCAATTTGTCCATGTGTATGTGTGTTATGTAGAGAATTCAGTGAGCAGTAGATAGGTTTGGGTGTCTCAAATTGTGTAAATCCTTAGAAAAATCAGTAGAGTATCTTAGTGTGTTTAGAGATAACAGTGTGTCTCAAATGTGTGTCCTGTGTGTGAGTGTGAGTGACAGTAAGTAGCAGTAGAGAATGTGTGTTCAGGAACAGTGTTCAGGATTGCAGTGTTCTTAGGTTGTGGGGTACACAACAGTTTATCAATTCTCAAATCAATTTGAAACATGGCATACAAAGGAACATTCAAACTGAAATTCTCAGGAACACACATGGCATACAAACATTGCATAGTTAATTCTCAGGAACAAACATTGCATAGTTAATTCAATGTCAAGAAACATGACATACAAAGGAACATTCAAACTGAAATTCTCAGGAATACACATTATTTTTACCTGAATAGCATTTCATAAGCTCTTTTTAACTGATTCTGGCACTTTATGCCAATTTGGATAAGTTATTTTTACTAAGGACTTTACTGTGACGCCGCAGTAAGTTGCCAAACTAATTTTTCCTTCACCAATTGGTTGTCCAACATCGTTATAAATGATCTTTATCCTCTCTTCATCATCTTTGATTTTGTTGACTTTTTTGGATTTTGATGCCCCTCTACCTTTTTTTCGGCTACAATTTTGTTCCCCGGAATCCTCACTGTGATTTGTAGCCTGTAACAAATAAATGGCATAATTATATTCATATTAATCTTGCTAAAATGTGCTTGAAATAGCATGAAACATAAAATTTGCTTGAAAACTGAGATTCAACTAACAAAATCTGAGATTAAGAAGACCAAACCTGATAATTCTAACAAAATTTGAGATATACCCATTCTCAGGTTTGATATAAGTAACAAAATCTGAGATTAAGAATACCAGTTAACATTATAAAAGTAAACCAAACCACAGTTTTGATATATGAAACCCCATTCTCAGGTTTTTCAAGCCAACTCAGTTTAAACATTCAAATCAATTCTATTCTCAGGTTCAATTTGAATCTCAGTTCAATCTAAACTTAGATCATATTAAGACAATTCTAGGTCAAAATAGACTACAGTTTCTCCCATATACTCTGAGATAAAAATAGACTACAGTTTTGAGAAAAAAACACATATTAAGACAATAAAGATGAGGGATTTCCATGAAACAGTTCTTGAAACAGTTCTCAAAATAGAGTCACTATAGCAATTTTTACTTGCAGCAACATTTCAGACTTGCAGCAACATTTCTTTAACCAATTCACTTGCAGCAACATTTCAACAAGAAGATTTGGACTGTGCAATCCAAGTTCCCTCGCAATCTTCACGTAAATAGGTCGAGGGTGATTCATCAACAACATCAAATGACTCAAAATCCGGTACTTTATTACAAGTTTCAACTGAATCAAAACAATCGATTCCCTCGTCGTCATTGTCTTCATCATAATAAGTCCTTTGCGGAGCCGATAAAACGATTGACCAATTTTCATCCAATTGATCAGGAACATAAAATACTTGCTTTACTTGAGAGGGCAAAACAAAAGAGTCAGACTTGTGGCCAACTCTACCAAGCTCGACCAATGTAAAACCAAGTTCATCCACCTTAACACCATTCTTGCTGTCAACCCAATCACACTTGAAGACGGGAATCCGGAAGGAGAAATAGTCAAGCAACCAAATCTCTTTGATGACACTGTAAAATGTCATATCTGAGATGATGGGAATGTTCTCCTTTGTGCTAGCAACTTGAAAAGTCTTTGCCACTAGAGTCACTCCACTGTTTTGCTTGACTCGTACGTCGTCACGATCTTTCGTCTGATAGTGACACCCATTAATTGCATAACCTGGGAACTTAGTCACGTGATGTCGAGGTCCTTGAGCTATCCATTTTAATTCGTCAGAGACATTGCTAGTTGGGTCTTCTTCCGCAGCCTTAACCTGTCATTTTTTTCCTAAGTTCAATATTTTATTTTCACTAAGTAGAACATAAAATATAGTAGCTTAATCAATACCCTTGATCGTAACCAACTAATAAAGCTGTGATTGTGCTCATCTTCTAACCATTTTGCACTTTTCACTCTACGAGGGTGCAGCTTTTTCAAGTAAGCCTCGTGCTCCCTATCAAGTAATAAGTAGAATTTTGTTAATTACAAAAAATATTAAAAAAGATGTGCTTGGTCCAAAGATAAAACTAAGTAAAGAGTAATATAGACATCCTTACCCGATATAAGGTTGAACATCATTTGTGTTGTACAACACATAAAGATGTGCTTGGTCCAAAGATAAGAGGTCAACTTCACAGATATTTCCTTTTCCTATAGGTTTTCCTCATTCTTCGTAGAAGGAACTCCAATGGCGGGTTGTTCTTCTAGATATTCTAAACAAAACTCAATGGCTTCCTCTGCGATATAGCATTGTGCAATACACCCTTCAGGACGATTCTTATTTCTCACATAACCCTTTATCACACCCATAAACCTATAATGAACAAATGATAAAGATAAAAATGATTACACAAACATCAATCATGTTACTACATAATGAAAATCAAAGTTCAGACTAGACCAACCTCTCTGGTGGGTACATCCATCGGAAGAAAACCGGACCGCCAAGTTCGACCTCCCTGACAAGATGCACCATTAGATGTACCATTATGTCAAAGAATGATGGTGGAAAATATTTTTCCAATAAGCACAATGTGATCACAAGATTATTTTGGATATCTTGCAATTTTTGTACATTCACGACTTTGGCACAAAGGGCATTAAAGAAGAAACATACTCGTATAATAGCACATCTCACATGCTTTGGCAACACACCACGTATTACAACAGGAAGTAGTTGTTGCATTAGAACATGACAATCATGGGATTTGAGACCATATAACTTTAGATCTTCCATTGAGACATTACATCTAAAATTCGAAGAGTAACCATCTGGGACCTTAAGGTCATGCAAAGTTTGACATACTATTCTTTTCTCTTACCTCGATAAAGAATAACATGCAGCTGGAAGATAAATCTCATTTTTCTTATTATGAGGTGCCAATTCTTTCCTTAAGCCCATCTCTACAAGATCTTTGCGACTATTGATCCCATCTTTTGTTTTTCCAGGAATATTTAATAGGGTCCCAATGATACTATCGCAGACATTCTTCTCAATGTGCATGACATCCAAGTTATGTCTAATAGGAAGATATCTCCAATACTCTAGCTCAAAAAAAATGGGTTTCTTCTTCCAACAACTTGTGGGTTTCTTCTTTGGTGTCAATTTCTTTTGCACTTCTGCTTCCTTCTTCTTCTTTGAAGTCTTCTTCTTTGAAGTCTTCTTCTCTGATATCTTTTTCTGGAACATCTTTTTTTTCCCCAAGAAACCGGAATCTTCGCAACCTTTATTAATATTTGTTCTCCACTTAATGGTTCAGGATGAGTTCCGAACTCTTTGTCACCATTAAATGCCTTTCTTTGTGATCGAAAAGAATGGTTATGCGGCAAATACCTTCTGTGACCAGTATAAATGTTCTTGTTGCAATGTTACAATCTATCTGAATAAGTATTTTCGTTGCATATTGGACAAGCAAAATATCCTTTCACACAACAACCAGACAAGTTGCCATATGCAGGAAAATCGTTAACAGTCCATAACAATACAATTCTCAATGTAAAAGATTCTTGCCGATAGGCGTCGTAAGTCACAACTCCATCCTTCCACAGCAACTGGAGATCCTTAATCAATGGTGCTAAGTAAACATCTATGTCATTTCCAGGTTGTTGGGGGCCTGATATCAACAATGTCAACAATGTGAACTTTCTCTTCATACACAACCAAGGTGGTAAATTATAAGTATTTAGCATTACAGGCCAACAACTGTACCTACTACTGAGTGAACTAAATGGATTAATCCCATCAGCTGAAATAGAGAGTCGAAGGTTTCTTGCTTCTGCTGCAAACTCTGGAAATTTATCATCAATTGTCTTCCACGTCGGTGAATCTGCGGGATGACGCAATTGGCCATCAACTTCCCTTCCGTCTACATGCCATGTCAAATTCTTTGATGTTTGTACCAATCGAAACCACCTTTTAAAGCGTAAAATGGGTGGAAAGTAACATAGAACTTTAGCTGGGATGCCCTTCTTTTGCTCTTCCTCACTTTGTTCAGACATATTCTTCTTTACCTTATATCTCGACGTTCCACACGTAGGACATGAGGTTGCATTTTCATAATCTTTTCTTTAGAGTATGCAATCATTCGGACATGCATGTATTCTCTTATATCCCATTCCAAATATTGAGAAGCAACGCTTAGCCTCCCTAGTAGTTACAGGCAATTCATTTTCTTCCGGAAGCATGTCGGCGAACAATGTCAACACATCTGAAAAGCTTTTATCACTCCAACCACTCTTGGCCTTGATACTAAAGAGCTTCACTATCGCAGATAGCTTCGTATACTTTTTACAACCATTATACAATGGTTTCTTAGCATCATCAAGCAATGAATTAAAGTTCTCTTCATCATCTCCTTCAATGTCGTTCATTTTTAATGCATGGAACATCTCTAGTGTATCTGCCACATCATTTAAAGTATCCATATCATAGTCCTTATAAATAGACGCACATGTATCCTCAAACACTTCATTAGGATCAACTTCCCCATGCCATATCCATATAGTATACCTTGGATCGATACCAACTGTCGTCAAATGAAATTTTACATCTTCTAAACTCATACTATAGAGATTCTCGCACTCATTACATGGACATCTAATGAAGTCGAGATCATCCCCACTAGCTTTAACATGCTCCATAAATTCATCAACTCCGGCTCTATATTCTTCCGATAATAGGTGTTTTGTCATCCATGATCTATTCCTCTGTATAATAAAGCAAAACACCGAGTAAGTGATTGTAACTTGAAAGTTTCATTTCAAGCTGAATGCGGAGAAGATTGATTCCAGAATGGCCAATGTGAAGTAGATATGGCCAATAAATTCAGACTCATGAAAGTGGAGAAGGTTGATTCCAGAATATAACTTTAATTGCTAGAGTTAAAAAAGAAGAACATGACTTAGGAATAGTTCATTTCGTTATTACAAAACAGAAAATGGTTTACAATTCCCTATATGTGCATACGGGTATAAAAGGTAACAAAATGTCAAAATATGTAAGAATATATATTGAGAAAGTCTATATGAATCATCTACATAACTACAAAAGAGGGTCAAATAAACCTAAAAAAAGAGTTGGTCAACGCTCACATCCAACATGACCGATATCATTTAATCTAAAGATGTACAGTCAAACAATTGCATATATTGATGTCAAAGATCCATCCCACCCTCAATGCATGAGCAACGTGCACACTGTAAAAAATAAGTTGTATTGCCTGGAGTAATTTAATCTAAGAAGAACAGGACTTGATTTAAAGACAATATGACATGGCACATACACAGACACGGTATCGATTTCTGCGTGACCTGGAGTAATTTTGAGTGTAAAAATGTCGTGTTCAACATGTGTCATATGTTACAGGGACATTGATCTCTTTCTTGTCCATGATTTTTAGAAAATAGGGCAATTGAAAAGAACATGTCTCCATGAACCAAATTAAAACCTTGCTACCCGAACGTGTCTTCATGAAGTTCAACTTGTAAGTATTCGTCCGAAAGCAATGGAATTAACACCCTTCCACACTGCA
This sequence comes from Iris pallida, assembly GCA_029216955.1. Classification (NCBI taxonomy): domain Eukaryota; kingdom Viridiplantae; phylum Streptophyta; class Magnoliopsida; order Asparagales; family Iridaceae; genus Iris; species Iris pallida. The sequence goes on along the minus strand of JANAVB010021796.1, from coordinate 18,016,535 downwards.
ATAACCAACAGAAAAAGAAACAAGAAGATGAAACAATGCGCGGACAAAGAAAATGCCTCACAAATTAGTAAAAAAAGAAAATTCTTTCAAAGATTTCCAAACATGCATTCAAAGATATTTCAGCCATCTTTCGAAAACTAGAAAATAGAAAATAGGTCAAAATTAGGGCATTTTACTAAAATCAAGTCGAGGCAGAAATTAGGGCACAAAATAAGAAATAATTTAGGACAAACCTTGGGGAGCGGGGAGCGGGCTGAGGGGAGTTGGGGCACGGGGAGCGGGGAGCGAGCTGAGGGGAGTTGATCGGGAGCGGGGAGCGGGCTGAGAGGAGTTCGGGAGCGCCGGAGCGGGCGGAAGGGAGTTGGGGAGCGGGAGGAGACAGAGAAGGAGAAAGAGAGTAAGTGCGGGAGAAGGGACTTTTCGACTTAAGTACGGGAGTAAGTGCGGGAGAGTCGAGATTTCGACTTAAAATTTGTGTTTTTTTCATAACGCTCGTACCACTGAGAGACAATCAATAACGCTTTTATAGATAACCGTCATAGATTACAGTCTTGTTGAACTTTGATGACGCTTCTTTATCAGCCGTCATTAAATCCCCTTATCAAGCGTCATTAAAGGGTATTTTTGTTGTAGTGTGTGCAGATATTTACTCTCCAATGTGCATCAGATCAAACGATTTAGTGTTCAGTAAACAGTAGATTATAAGTTCAGATTATTGAAGAAGTGTGCAGTTTGTAGTTTTAGCCACGACTGAGATTATTAGCTAACCTGCTGAGTAAATCCTACATAATCAGCAAACAAGGTTTTTTATGTGATGGAGAAAATTTGACCTGCTCGGACAAGGATGTTGCCCCATCCAGACCACCACTAGTAGCAACTTTTACAGCAATAACACTTCCTTCGGTTTCCAAAATTATCCTGCAATACCAGCAAACAATGAACTCAGATAAGCATGTGTGTAAGTCCAGCTTCAGAAAGTTCTTGAACATCGTGTCCGTAACTCAAAAGTTTGTAATTCCAACTAAACAATGATCAAAATCAACCAAAATTAACAACTTACCCCCTATCAATAATCTCATCAAGGCATAAAAGGATCATATCCAAATTTTCGAGTGCGGTCCTTTTATCTACATTGTTCCTGAAGGAAGCAACACATTTTAGTTGTTAGGACGACCAAGTGAAAACCGAAAGCAAAGGTAACTGCAACAAATAAGACCTGAGAAGAAGGCCCACTGCATCAAAGAAACCCTGGAGAACTGCTGCTAAGATGAGCTCATTTTCCTCATCTCCCCCGGTAACAAAAAAGTGGAGGTCCTGAATAAACTTGTAGACAACAATGTAACTATCAAACATAGCTATATCAGCTGCAGATGGCAAGTAGAATACAATTAGAACATATAGAAACTTAACAATTAGCTATTATGCACGAGGAATGAAGTATTATATAAAAATTCTAATATAGTATATGAAATTTGATACAACCCTGCTATTTGGCCCGCGGGCGGGTCGTCCACCATGTGCACTCTCCCATTGGCAGGTCGTCAGCGTGGACTCCACGTTAACAGGGAAGTCAATGGAAAAGTGCCACGCAGACAAACGGGCCACCAAAATAGCTTTTTTCTGTTTGATATCAGAAGTGTTAGAACAAGGCATATACAGCATGCAGTAGAGCAATTAGTAGTTTGTAGAACCATCTAGCCTGTGTTATAAATGTTAGGAAAGAGTCAGTTATGAAAGACTAGTTTTGGTGCATGCTACAACAATGGAAAATGATGAGTCATACATATATAGGCAGCTTGCCGAGGTCAAGTTCATTGGAAGCAAAAATAGTTTAATTGCCCATACAGAGGACTGAATATTTTATATACGAGGGCTTCCATGGTATGCCTATGCATGTGAAGGCTCATGATAGACTTGGTATGGGTGGAGGTAGTTTCACTTAGAAAGTAAAAGACTGAGGTACTCCCTTATTGTACTTTTTGGGTCTATGCGGTTTCCTGGCATACAGGAGAAATATAGAATCTAAAATCATATAAATTGCAATTTAGGAGATAGTGCATAATGAGAAATGTTCTCTTATACTAAATTATTGCATGGTGTCAAAAATTAATTTTGTCATAGATATGGAGCTGAACTAAAAGTAGATCGAAGGTGTGTCACATGATCAAGTAGGGCACTGTACAATATACCTTATTTATGTAGCAACAGTACTGATTAGGGAAACTCTTAGATCTACTCAGCACCATATTCTATATGTTGGATGATAGATTCTGATAAGTGTTTGTATCGGGGGTAGCTTTGCTTCCAGCCTTCGAGGGGAACCCACAAACCCCTATTTTTTGTTCCTTTGGGACTCAGATCTCCACTAACAGAAGCCCAAGTTTTCTTGATAATATACTTCTCATTATCTCCAAGATTCTAAACGGCGGTAGAAGGGTGCACGATAGAGAGACTCCGCCTACCGCCTATGCCGTCTAGGCACCGTCTGGATGCCGCCTAAGCGATCGATACATTTTGAATATTTTTTTTACTATTTTACATTGTTTTTTGCATAATATGCATATTTTAAGGGTGTTACATGCATAACTAAGTTGTAGAATGAAAATTTATAAAGTTTTAGTTTTGTAAAAGTGAACCATAGGTCCATAATGCTTAAATAACTTTTATGACTAAAATATCTTGTTAGGTACTGCTACACCTAGGCGTCCGCCTACGCCGTCTCACCTCCGCCTATGCTGCCAATCTCCGTTGGCTGCCTACTCCACTGTCTACCGAAAAACGGTGCGGAGAGAGACCGCTTACCATCTAGATGCTGCCATTTAGAACACTGATTATCTCATGCAATGGGAGGAATATATACAAATGAATCAAAAATTGTTATCAACAAACAACCACTAGACCGTAGGAATAACTTCGTATCAATAACTTGGATAACAAGTCCTAAAACAAACTCATTTTCAGAACAAAGTCAATAACCTAAATAGCAAAACAAATCCATAAGAATATTCAAAACCATAAAATTCATCTCCCCTTATAACAAACCTTGTCCTCAATGTTTAATATGGGATTGTAGTTCTAAACTTCTAATGCATGATGGTGACCGACCAACTTTCATGTCCTTTTATTACTTTGACAAATTATTCCTTTTCATTATCGTGTACCATAAGATACGTGGATGAGCCCATAAGATTTGGCTGTAATGCCTGTTGATACATTCTCAATGGAGGGGTTGGTTAACTTTGAGGGGAACCCATGAACACCTTCATTTCAAGGTTTGCATTTTCGACCGATATTGATTTGTTTTGGCTTGTTGATCTGATACTACCACCACTACATACCAAGCCCGATAATAAAATTGAGGTCTCTTTCTCAGCCAATGCAATAAAGAACCTTTTCTAAAATAAGCTAGGAATATGGCAAAAAACAATGTCGACACAATAAAATTCGAAGAAAATCAAAAAAATCAAAAATAATTAAGCAACAAAAAAAATCGAAGAAAATAAAAAACAATCAATCTTACTTCTTCACGTTTCGCCGGTGGCCTTGGCCGCCGCAGAATTGGGGGCCTTTTCCTCGTCCTCTTCGTAATTGAGAAGCTCCTCCTCGTAGGCATCGTTGTCCTTCGCTTCTCCCATGTCTGAACCCACCAAACAGAAACAAGAATTTTAACTTGAATCCATCAAATCAACAAGAAATGCTTCAAATCGGAAAAGAGAGGCAGGAGAGCTCACCTTCGTGTCCGGAACGGAAATTAGGGATCGTAAAGTTAGGGTTTCGAGGTGTCTGCAAACAAAAATTGAGGGGAGGGGGGAGTAAAACCCTAGGATTTTGGGGTTTCGTGGAGGGAGGAGGGAAGCTAGGGTTTCTGGGGAAGGGGGAAATGAAATGGTCTGTAGATGGGGAAATTTATAGCCGGAGATTCGGGTCCAAATGGGAGAATCATTGATCCATTATAATCCAACCATTAAAATATTTAATTCTTAATGGAGGTTGTGACACGACATGCCTCTCAGCCAACGCCTCCATAGTCCTTTGCCTCTCCTTCTGCATCCTCTCCATCATATTCTCTATGTCTCGCCGGCTTCTCAAGCGCACCAAACCCCCGCTAGGGATCGCAAACCCCTCCTGACTGCTGCTTTATTTCGAACTGCTGCTTTTCTCTTCTTAAGGAAGCTAGAAAGATGAAGATAGTTAATTAGAGGTGTTTGATTTGGGAATTGGGCCTAGACCTTGGATGAGGATCCAAGGGACACAACTAAAAGTGAAAATTTGTGCGGAAATAGGAAAAAGGTTAAGTTGGAAACTAAAAGTGAAAATTTGTGGAAGGATCTTTAAGAGGGAAATGAAAAGTTGTATGAAAATTTAAATTTTAAACTTTCTGTTATCATCTTTTCTTTTTGCACAAATTTAGGATAAACGTTTTATTTTTATATTTAATTTTTGTTATAAAAATTTATTTTCAAAAATTGGGTATATTTCAATAAATATTTTATACACAAAATTATATCCCTTAAGAACATAATTTTATATACTATTATTTTTTTTTCAAAAAATCTTTCTTATTTATTTTTTATTTTTATTTTTTTTTTGCTTTTTTTTTGAAAAAAGTTCAATAGTTTTTTTTAAGAATGATTTTTTTAAAAATATTTTTTGTTGTTTTCTCAGTTATTATTATTTTTATTTTTTTATCATTTTTTACCCGGAATATGGGTCTTCAATTACAATGCACAAAAAATGCATGTCGTAAATGAGTCTCTAATTACAACACGCAGAAATGCATGCCGTAAATGTCATTTTCAAACATAAGACACATCATTTTGCTATGGACGGTACCGATTTAATTTCTAAAAATCCAACGGACGGGGTCACCCACTATCGAGAAAGCTATAAATTATACAGCAAAACTGAATCGCTCCTATAACTTATTTTTTAATATAAAATAGAAAATTGTGTTGCTTCTCCCATGATTGGAACAGTAGATAGTTCAATTGTGAGCATTCGATTAACTCGGTTAACCGAACCGAATTACCAAATACCGAATTCGACCGAAAATCGAATAACAAAAAATGAAACCAACCGAAATATCCCGTACCGAACCAAACCGAATGGAATAAATCTGTTCAATTTTCAGTTTATTTGGTTTAACCAATATTTCAATTTATTTATAATTTTTTGTTGTCAATATATATAGTAACTAAATGTACAAAGATATATTTCGTATATATTACTAAATTTTTTTATTCGGTTTACTAGGGAGAGAAATTTTAGATAAAATTTCTGAAAGGTTAGTGGGATTAAACCGAAACCGAATAAGAAATTTTAATATTTTCGAAACCGAAACCGAACCGATTTTTTTTCAAACCGAACCAAATTTCTTATTCGATTAGGTTCGGTTCGAATTTTGGTCCAAAAACCGAATAATGCTCACCCCTAGACATATGGGCAAAACAACGTTCAGAAAAAACTATACCTTTAACAGCGTTCATAACACGCTATATAAAGTTCTGTTAACAGCACTGCATAATGAACGCTATTGATAATGACATTCTAATAGCAGGGAGGCTTCAACGCTATAGATAAACTGCTATTGTATGAACGTTTAATAGTTTTAATATGAACGCTATGGATGATTATATTATAATAGCAGGGAGGCTCGAACGCTATAGATAAACTGCTATTGTATTCTATTTTAATAGCACTGCGGAAGGAACGCTATTGATGATGACATTTTATAGCAGGGAGGCTTGAACGCTATAGATAAACTGCTATTGTATGTCCTATTTGTTGTAGTGAGCAGCACCAGACGGACGATGCTGCTCTCATAGCACGATTGGATACGCTTGACCGCAGTATTATGGAGCTCAGGGATCTGACTGAGAGGACAGAGCGGGGCGTCACTGATCTTAGAGCGTCGACAGAGCACAGCATGACGGATCTGCAGGCATCACAGCTGTCCATGGACGAGAGGCTGACGTTGGTGCAGGATTCGATGGTTGATAGCAGTACGAGACTGTTATCTACCATAGATTCCTACCACCAGTAACTAGCAGTGTTGAAGCGTTATTGTCCTCCGGGTGCGCCTTCATCGTCGTCGACTCCGCCGGCGTCAGTACCTCCGACTCCACCGACGTCACTACCTTCTGCATCGGTGACGATTTTACGGAAGGAGTACAAGATGTTCCTATCCTTGAGGCGCGGCGGTGCCCCTCCTCCAGATCCGCAGTAGTCCGAGTTAGGACTGTTTTTTAGTGTTTGTTTATGTTGTTTCAGTATTGGTGGTGGATTATTTGTTTGTGTAGACTTTCATTATTGGTTATGGATTCATGTGGATATTGGTTGTATATTTGGATCGATGATTACCGACTTTGGATATTTTACTCTTTTAGACTTTCTCTTGTTTGTGTTGATATATATGTATATTGTGATGTACCGGTGTTGAGTGTTCCACCGAAGGGGTCGGCGAACCCAGGATAAAAATGTGCTTCTGTGTATTTATTCTTATTTATTAAACTGCAGGAAAAAATATGATTCTGTGGACATTCTGTTATTTATTTATTTTTATTTTTTTGCATTTTAGCGACGTTTACCGACGTTTACCGACGTCTACCTGCGTCGCTAAACGTCAGTAAACGTCGCTAAATTACCAGGTATAGCGACGTTTACCGACTCAGTTTCCCTCTTCTACAGAGTCGGTAAACGTCGATAAAAAGTAGCATACGTCGCTAAATTCACCGACGTTGACCGACATCAGAAAGACGTCGCCATTTTTCCGACGTGTTGTCGGTGAACGTCGGTGATTAGCGACGTTTATTTAGAGTCAGTAAGCGTCGGCAATGGCGACGATTACCGACGTTTTGCCTGTCAGCGGCATGACTTTCCGCGACCACAGAAAAATGTCGGTAAATACGATTGGCGACGCTTTTTGTCATTTTAGCGACGTTTTCTGGCGTCGCTAATAGGACCTATACTGGTAGTGGACGTATAAGACCTAATGTTGGAGACAAGTACTTGGATAGGCTTCAAATGTGGGTCCGACATGTTCAAAGTGGAGCAAGACATTATAGTTGGCTCAAAAATGATGGCGTGGATGAATGTGTTGGTCTAATTCTATGGTCGAACGGATCGAGATGACAATATGTTGGATCTCCTGGGTGCTCGATCGGCTAACGATAGCGAGCAAGGGTGCTCGACTAGGGGGACGAGAAAATGTAGTTGGGGTGTGCTTGGTTGCTCCTTCAGTAAAAATGAGCTAAGGTAGAGTCTCATTTCCGGTTGAGGCCTCAAAAGGAGAGTTGGTAATTTAGTCTCACATCGGGTAAGAGGTGAGATCGGATAATGAGGTATAGATAATTGAAATTGGTTCAGGTCTTAAATGAAAATTTTATTTTGAGACATGTGAGCCCAGTCCAATATTGCATCTCTTGCACTAACTCCGGTTCGGATCACACCGCATTTCCAACACATGTGTAGTAAATTATATATATGAATAATAAGGCTAAATTTCAACTTGATACCCCCAACTATTCAACTTGTTCAACATGATATCTAAAATTTTACTCAACAACTTGATACCATCAACTATTAAATCTTTTCAACTTGATACCCAAAACAAAAAAAAATAGAACAAAATTACCCTACTCTCTTTCTCTCCCCCAACCTCCTCCCCGGCTACCCATCCCCACCCCCTACCCCGGTTGCCACCGCCACAACCCCCCCCCCCCCCCCCCCCCTCTCCCCCCGTCTGCACTACATTGTCGCCGCTGCAGCCGCTAATGTTGCTGCCGCCGAGAGGGAGGGGAGGCGGCGGGAAGGGGTGATACAACCGAAGGAGGGGACGACGGTGGGCGCAGTCGAGGGAGGGGGTGGGGGCGGGAGGTTGGGGGGAGAGAGAGAGGAGGAAGTAATTTGGCCTTTTTTGTTTAAGGGTATCAACTTGTACTTTATAAAGTTGAGGATATTAAGTTGAACAAGTTGAATAGTTGAGGATATCAAGTTGAAATTTAGCCTAATTATAAATAAGTAGTTGTTCATATTCAAATTCATAAAATTCAATTATTTTCTCCGAGGTTAATATTAATTAGACGTCCAACGGGTCATTCGGCTACGAAAATATTTTGTTCTACTTTCGTAACATCATGGATTATATACATATGTACACTGGCGGATCCACATGGCAGTCACTGGAGGGCGGGGCTCCCAGTGAATTTTTTTTTTAATACATTATTGTTCTCAAAATTTTCTTTTAAAAATGATGTTTGTGAACTTCTTTATAATGGTGCCCCCAGTGAATTATAATTCTGGATCCGCTAGTGCATATGTATATACGTGTTTGTTGTTGGAAATTATAATCCAAATGTTATGCTAATTACTTTAGAGAGAGGAGAGGTTAATTAAAGTAGGTGGTTCAAAGTTTGTTTTTAGCTGTGGAAGAGTCCTTTTTGGTAACCATATATGGCAAAGTCGGATGGTTGTTGAGAAATAATCATATAATGACAAAGTCGGATGCTTGTTGAGAAATTATCCTATTGGGTATTGGCTGTAGCCTGTACAAAGTCCGTTGCAAGGACAGGATAGTCATGAGCTGCTGACAATGTATGGGTAGAAAAGAAAGACCCGAAATTTTGATAGGAAAATAATAAAGTTTTGTGAAATTATAAAACAAGAAATAAAACAATTTTTGGTAGAACGTTTTTCTATACTGGCCATTTACTAGCACTAACAACTAGCTAATTTACATTAATAAAAAGAATTAAAGAAAACATCGGCAGGGTGTTTTTAACACAAAATTCATCCATCCAATTAGGGGTGAACATTATTCGGTTTTGGACTAAAAACCGACGAATCGAATAAGAGTTTCGCCTCGGTTTAAGAAAAATTCGGTTCGGCTTCAATTTTAAAAATACTAAATTTTCTTATTCGGTTTTGGATTTCGGTCCAAAATCGAAAACCGAATTAAAACATTTAGTTTATATATATATATATATATATATATATATATATATATATATATATATATAAAGCAATGGGTAATTGTGGCGAACTTGCCTCCACTGGGAGGCGAACTCCGACCACTTGGACCACATGCATCTCTCTTAACCATTAGACTAAAGGTCATTTGCTATATATGTATTTAGTTACTATATGTATTAACCAAAAAAAGCACAAATAAAAAAAAGAAGTAAAACAACACAAATAAACCGAAATCAAACTGATTTAATTCGCTTTGATTTGATTCGGTTGTGGGCCATTTCGATTCGGGTTCGCTTTTGTTTATTCGGTTTTCAGTCCAATTCCATTTTCGGTTATTCAGTTTGGTTTGAACCGAATTAGCCGAATACTCACCCCTTTTGGCCCAATGATTGTATCATATTTTTGAATATGATAAATCAAATAAGTTTAGCATTATATTGTCACTAATCTTCATGCAGTCACTATAGCATTTTTAATTACTTATACTTGTACCTTTAAGTGATACATGCTTATTGTTTTACATATTATTGATATGAGCTTCTATTATATCTATATTAAACTTAACCGAGTTGGCATAATCAAAAAGAGGAAGATTGTTAGCCCAATGATTTAACCATATTTTTTATTGAGGTTATTCGATTAAGTTTAACATTATGATATCATTAATATTTATGTTATCACTACAATATTTATACTTAAACTTAGCATAGTCCTAATGTACATTAATTTTATCATACTTTTTACAATGTATATTGTTTGTTCGTCTAACATGTACATGCAGAAACAATAAATCAAGATCAACATGGACATACGCGAATGAAAAAATAATGATGGGCCAAAGACGACAGTCCCACAAAAACTTTTCTGAACTGCCTGAAAGATAGTCAGTTTTCACAAACTAGGTATCATTGTACAACTGCCATCAAGGAAGACAAGGTCATCTCAATACAAAGGAAGAAGCCAAACCATGCGATCATCATTTTTAAACTCTGAAGAAGCCTGCACCTGCTACATTCTATCTGGTATCTGTACTGTAATGAGTCTTAAGAATAATTGTAAACACAATAAATGGATGAAAAAAATCGAAAGGTAGGGTAGAAAATAGCCTAGATATCATTTTTGGCTGAAAATCGGCATACCAGCGATATACGCTAGTATGTCGGCGGTATATCAATTTTATATAAAATTTGCTCTCGGCCAATTGGATCGGCATATCGACGATATACTAGTTTGTACCTACGGTATACCGAATTTATATAAAATCTGCTCTCGACCAGATGGATCGGCATACCGACAGTATACTAAATCAACACAACTGACAATCCAATGTCGAATCCTTAGCATTTAATGATCCCGACGGTCATATTTCTAGCCGTTTCATAAATAGATCGGCATATCGACGGTATACCGACTGTATACCGGTCGCTGATTGAAAGTTCCATTATTTGCACTTTCTTGTGCTTTGGTTATAAATAGCCTTGAACCCCTTCATTCAAGATTGATCTTTGAACCTAAATAGTTTGTAAACTACCAAAGCCTATCCAAAACAACTCTACCAAAGCTTTCACTTGCTTATCCACAAATTGTGTTAATTAAAGTATTCTTGAGTTGTAAAAGTTAGATTTTTATCTTGTTGTAAGAAAATCAAAAGCCTTCTTGGAAAGTGTGTTAAAGTTGGAGAGTTTTCGGACCAACGCTCTCGTGATGTTGGAGAGTTTTCGGATCAAAGCACTTGTATTGAAGTCGAAGAGGCCTTCGGATAAAAGCTCTCATAAAAGAAGTTTGTAAGGCTTCGGATAAAAACTCACGTTGTACTATTTGCAATAATAGTAGATTAAAGCCGGAGAGATTCCGGAACTGGAGTGTCCCTCGAAAGGGTACCAAGTTACATCGGGTGTCGATATTGTTGTTACTTCTTCACTTGCACTCTTAATTTTTCAATTGCCTATTATAAATCTATTAGTCCTTGATTAGTAAACTTGACCATATTCACCCCCTCTCTAGGGTGCTTTCAACCCCTATATCCAACTTATATTTTTATTTTGTTAAAAAAAACTCTTAGTAGGACGTATCTTGCAAAAAAAAAAAAAAAAATCCTATCATGGGACATTTTTCTTATTATTGATAAAATTTTCTCTTAAAATTTATTACTACACGAGCTAACCGCAAATATTAGTATTATAATGTTATAAATACATATACATACAATTCATGCGTCCATCCAATTGGCATTTTTATCGTTTGTTTGGTCTAGGAAAACACGTGGACGTTTTGGTTCCCTTTTGATAATTTTTCAAAACTTTGTACTATATCCACAATTTTATTCCTAGTATTTTTTATGTTTTTTGATGTTATAAATGTATATACATACAATACATACAATACAATACATACAATACAATACAATACAATACAATACAATACAAAAAAAAATGTATATACATACAATACATATCGTCCATTGGATGAGCCTCCATCCAATGTGTTTATTGATTGTTTGGTATAGGAAAACGTCCAACGAATGAACGTTTTTGAAAATTTATACTGTATGCACAATTTTAGTATTAAACTTTTATGTTGTGTTTGAAATTTTTCGAAGAAAGAATAAATGTTTAGGTAATAAGAGAGCCCATGTATGTTGTAGCACAATAGTCTTATGTTCTATATGAAAATTTTCAGTCCAAAGCATAAGTTAATAAATTATGCTGAGAGTACAAAATTTTGAGAATTTGTAGGGTAAGAAATAGAACACCCAACAATTGATGCTTCTTTTGAATTAAAAAATATATATTTTAGGCATAAAATGTCCATCGGTTGGACGTTTCTCTTGATTCATGACAGATTTTTTTGAAAAAATATATAAGTTGTTTGAAAAAACGTCCTTCCTTTCGAGGTAATATACAGTGCATAATTTTGCAAAATTAAGATGGAAAATGATATATTTATATGGTTTCATATCTAGAACCTCGATTCATTAATATAAAAACTATGAGAGAGGCTGGACATAAAAACTTGTGTATACATCTTGATAAGAATGATATAGATACGTTAATTAGGAGAGATTTTACACACTGCAAAATCCAAAGAAATTCGGGAACACATACGGAAGATATTCACCAACAAGTAACTCTGAGAACCATAAATAATACAAGTGCAAGTAAAGATCCGTTTGGTTTGCAGCGCTGGTCAACGTAATGTAATTGGCATTACGTTGTCAATCTAATTTGAATGTTCGGTGCGACTTTTTTTTTGTTTTGGATATAATATAATCACGATTACAAACATGATTACTTCATATTATTTTTCTTTTAAATTAATTACCTTATAAAACCTATGTAATTACAATTGTATTATAAATTTAATTCCATTTAACCAGCAAGTAAATATAGAAAAAGAAGGGGAAAAAAGCCATGGGCACAAGAAGATGTTTGTCACGTATGCAAGACAATCTTGACCAGATTTGTACTATTTTACAGGTTTTGACAAAAGAAAGTTGATTGAATTGGTTGGTGGCACACATACCGATGAGTGAGGAATGTCCACCACCAACCCCACTATAGTAGATTAATTCACATGAAAAATCTCTATAAAAGAGATTTTTAAAAATGATTAGCCATGTCATGTGTTATTGTTGGTAGCCTCAAATGGAGGTTGGTCTTCTTCCCTTCCTTCACCTAACCCCTTTGCCTCTATCAATTTCCCCTACCATTGGTTGACATCAATAATTTGACGAAACCTTTTCCAACATGAGCAGTTCTAAAGATTCAAATGTAGGGTATAGAAGGATAGTTAGTGGTCATCGAGTGTACATATATATATAAAATGAACCAAGAATTCCTCGTGGGGTCTTGAACAACATGTTGCACGAGTTTTCGTGCAGCCTATATGAACGGTTGCACGCACAAAAAGAAGTTAAATTTTAAAAATTAGTAGTCATGGTCATCACTATATAGGGGTAATTTTGAAAATTTTGGTATAAATCTGTCTGGTGCATGTAAAAAGCAGCACGGACACCATGCAAGATAAGTAGGGTTCGAGCTCCCCAATCGTAAAGACGTGTAGGGATGCGTGTGGGTTGTAATAAACAAAAATATTGGTTTCGAATTCCAAACTTAACAAATAATACCAACAAAGTAAATTAGGAAATACGAAATTGACAATAATTTGTGGTATGCTTTAAAAGATAAGAAAAAGATGATAGAAATATGAATTTTTTAGCAAATGTTTCCGTCAAAATATAGAAACTAGCATATACCCTCATTTAATATTAAAAAAAAACTAACAGATGCCACCCCACCCCCCCCCCCCCCCCCCCCCCCCCCCTCCCCCCATTTTCTTTGTAGATCAGCTAAAATTTTGATTAAATAGTGGGGGTATATTTTAAAATATTATTTGTTCCATTAAAAAGAATGAAAATATTTGCTATTTTTTAAAAAAAAAGTGGGGTATATCCCTAGAAATATTGAACCCTCTCGCAACTCATGGGTACCATTTGGATGAAGTTTTGATATTTCTAGGAATTGCTTTCATATAGGAGAGGAATTTAATATTTCTATACCTATATTTGGTTTTAAAAATATGTAGCCAGAAAAATTTAAAATTTTCATTCCCATATTTAGTTCATGTAGGAATAAAAGTCTTAATTTGTTTAATTTTTCACAAATATTAGTTTATTATTTTATGTTTCTACTATTACTTCAGGCCAAAAAGTTATAATTAATACAACACCCAACCAACATTGTCAAGAAAAAGTGAAAACTACTTTCAATGGGTCTTGGGTTTTACTTTTCCAGATGTGTCGAAAATCGAAGTCCCTATATTTTTCTCAATTCTCAATCTCAGACTAATGAAACATGGGTAAATAATCCAAAATATATTCTAAAGCCTTCAAAACTTGAACCAAACAGTACCATAGAGTTGAGATGCGGGGACTTTATAATGCAGCTATACAGGTTCAAATCAATTTGGAGAAAAAGAGAGCGTGAGCAAAAATTTTGTGTAGTTCTGAAAGAGCATTGTTATCCATAAGCAATTACGGGCAATGAGAACATACAGTAGGGAAGAAGGAAAAAAAAAATTTTGGCCCAGGGTCTTGAACAACAATTGTGACCGTCGACCATATGTCAGCATTCTATTGACCTTTTATTTATTTGGATCCGCCACCGATTGACCTGCCAATAGGACACTGACATATGGTCCGTTGTCACGATTTGTGGCCCAAGACCGCGGGTCCCGAGCAGGAGAAGATGGCAATGCCACCCAGACGAACTTGGTCCTGGATTCAAATTGGACAAAGGACTTCTTCTCAAGATACAAATGCAGGGACCATATATGATACATTTGCTGTCATTGAAAGGTGTCAGCATCCCCCATCCAATTTGTTCTTATGTTCCAAATTATTTATTTATTTATTTTCCAATAGGGTATTAGGGTTAGGTGCGAGTGAGTGGCAAAGGTAGTTGGGAAGGGTGGTGGTGGTGGTGATGCACACCCCCATTCCATTCCACCCAGCAAATAGCAATCAATCTCCTCTTCTCTTCTTCTCCCACACCTGGGAATTTAAAGGTGGCTGGTGTCTTTCTTTCTTTGTGGTGGTAGGACATCACTTTCAGAAAGTAGTACGTACAAGAAACAATAATGTTAAGTCTACTATCAAATGTTTACAACTCACTTACAACAATTCACTTATTTGCTGACATATAGACCATAGTCCATATGTCAGCAATGGGTGAAGGTTGTAAGTGGGTTGTAAGCATTTGATTGTAACTGTAGCATTACTCTACAAGAAAAGGCCCCATATGCTTTACCTAGTCCATATGGCCGATAAAACTACAGATAGCCAGGTTCACATATGCCAACCGGTATCCTTGTCCCCTCTCTCTCTCTCTCCTCTCTCTCTCTCTCTCTCCGTGCCAGAATAACGCCATCTCCCATGGAAATTTTTAAAAATTGAATTTTTGTCCTACTTGTCATTTTACTTGAATGATTTTTCATTTCTGTCCTATGTGACAACGAATAAAAAATTAATTTAATAACATGAAATCTAATATTAATTTGTATGAGAGATAATTTATGAGAGTTTTTGCATATAGTAATCTTTATAGAAACTTTTCATCCTACATTACCGTTATACATTACTGCCACATAGGATAGAAATTAGACTAGAAATCATGGTTGAGAGAAGTTTTTTTTTTCTTTTCTTTCTAAAATGAATTTCTACTATAAAAATATGGGAGATAGAAACCCCCATTAGAGATGGCCTGAGACTCTACAAGTGAGTAGAGAATCAAATAACTCACCCAGATAGTTAGGGGTGTGCGTTCGGTCTATTTAGTTTAACTGAATCATATTTTATTTTATTTTTCAAAATCGCACTTAACCGCAAACCGCAAAGCCACAATGTACCTTGTAATATCCTAACAATACTAGATTAGATCGAACCGTGTTAAGTATTGGGTTAATTCAGTAAAAACCGCACTCGACAAAAAATTCTGTAAAATACTAAAAAGTTAGACTATGACTTGGAGGTTGGAGAGTGGTAATGGTGTTGTGGATAAAGTAGATTTAGGTTCATGTAGGTACATAGGAGTTCGCAAGTTGTGATATTATGCAAAAAAAACCGCTTTTTCAAAAGAAAATTGCTAAATTGCAACTTGATACTCTCTAACTGTCTCAACTATCACTGTTTTTTAATTTGATACTCACAACTAGGTACCAACTTGATATCCCAAAAAAAAAAATTGGACCAAATTATCCCTTCTCTTCTCTCCCAACCCCCTCTCTCTCCGAATGCGGGTGGCAGCGGGCAGGCGCGCGCGAGCGGACGGCGGACGTGAGCAGGCGGCGGGCACAGGGACGCTCGGGGGTGCGACGAGCTGGACAATGCACGAGCGGGTGCGGGAAAGAGCCCAGGGGCGCGCGCCGGCGACGGTCGGGGCAGCGCGAGGGGATGCACGCGAGCGGGAGCTCGGGGGCGGGTAGGGTGGGTCGCCGAGGTCGGTAGGGGGGTAGTTGCCGGAAGGAGGGGGGATGGCCGCCGGGGTGGGGGGCGGGTGGGGGAAATAGCAGCCAGGGGAGGACAGTTTAGGAATAAAAAAAATTTGGTATCAAATTAGAAATATATGTTGAGATATGATATTAAGTTAGTACCTATAAAAGTTGAGGGTATCAAGTTAAAAAACCGTGATAGTTGAGGGTATCAAGTTACAATTTAGCAGAAAAAAAATGCTAAGTTTACTACCAAAAATTTACAACTTTCTTAGGACTCGCACCCACCCGTCCCCCCCTCTTCCCCAATCAAAGGATGCCACGTAGGCAGTAAAGCTTACAACCAAAATTGGTTGTAAGCATAGCATTATTCTTTCCAAAAACGCAAACTATTCGTCCTCCGACAGTTGAACACGAGACGAGACCCCAGCCTGTTCAGAATTTTTGGTTGTCCACAGCAAAAATTAAAATTGTAACCCTCCTAAAGCGTATTAAAAAAATTTGAAAAGTTAGACAATCAGACTTTGGACCCATACTTCGCTAAATAAGTTATATTATGTATATGAGCACTAATATATATATATATATATATATATATATATATATATATATATATATATATATATATATATATATATATATATATATAAAAGGGAGGTGAGGTGTTGAGGTGGCTATATGTCATCCGCTATTTTTTAAAAAAAGGTAGTTGTGTTCAGACTCCTGGTCCGAAGGTCCGTACCGATACCGTACCCGTAACCGGCTATATATATATATATATTTTTTTTTTTTTTGTTCTTCAAAATTTGGATGTGGACGATTGTCCGGTGTGTGGTGTGTGTTCTGGGTGAGAGCTGGCCCTGACAAGTACTCGTCTCGGCTGTACTAACACTGACTCAGTCTTCTCAAGCTGAAAGAACTCGAGAATATCCAGCCTTGGTGAGCCGAGCTTGAACGTTCAGTCCGGCTCGGCTCAATTGCAGACCTATTATATAGTTCACTTCATGGTGGCAATGATAGAATTGTGTGTGTCCAGCTCAAATCAAAGATACTTCTTCCCTGCAGGCCTCTCTCACCTACCATAATTGGTGTTTGGTAAAAAGCCCATATCACCACACCAGTCACTCTCCATGTTGCACAAGCACATCATTCTTCTAATGGTAGTGGTATTAAAATAACAAATAATCTCTAATCACATCTTTTAAAAAACAACGGTAATTTTCGGAGAGAGAGAGACCGCACGCCATTTCGAAGTTGACCTGATACGGTCCCCATTAGATCCAAGATAGAACCCGATATTTTGTCACGTTAGCTTCAATTTGATGTACGGTCCCTCTCTCAGTTCGACAAATATTTTTCAAAAAAATAAATAATAAAGAAGATAAGAGAGACAGAAAATCTGAACATAGTTGCGAAAACATGATACACATATATAACTTACTTTATTTCTCAAATGGGAGGGGTTTCGTTTGACGACCAAACACGAATATCAGCATACATTTTGTATGGATATCGGGGGCAATATAGGTCCAAGTTAGATGACCAGAATTACGTAATCCACAATTGCCCACCATAATTTTTTTTTAAGGGAGTACGTCACATAACCATATATGTCGCAGAGTCGAACCGGCATCTGGACAGAGAAGGCCAAGCCCACGAGCAAACCACCACCTTGACAATAACTTGTACAAGAGTAACGAAGGAAAGAGACGAGGATTTTAGATGGAAAATCCAAATTTAAAATAAAAAATCACTGATAGAATAGAAACTACTAGGTTTTAAGATATTATCAAGGTTTCCAGCATCGAGGTAGTTTATCTCCCTTTTATATTGACTCTTTATGAGCATCTTAGTTTTCGGCCCGCTTTTCCTCGCTCGATCGGAATCGGGGAGTGCTTCTTTGTTTGTTTTGTGTAGTCTCATCGTTGGAAAAGGCTAGCTTTTTTTAGGAGAAAAAGGACTTCTTCGGCTACTGCTTCTGGTCCAAGGAAGTAGGATTTTGTTGCCTACTTTCCAACTGAGCCACATGAAGGTTGCCCAGCTCTGTCTTTCACATTCTTGGAAGTTCAACAAGCTACTAATCTCTTCAACACCACTACTCTAATTATCAAGTTTTCCTCTGGGAACCCACAACTTCCTCGAATCAGAAAATTCATCTCCCACTGGGGACTCACCAAACCCTACTCAGTAGGGTCTTTAGTGGGCAATGGCTCCCATACCAGTGAAAGTTCCAACGCTTACTACCAGGCATGAGTCAATAGCTCAACGAAAGGGAAGAGCTACTTCGGTTCAGTCCTTTCTTCTTTCTAAGAGCTCCCTCTCCTGACAAGACCTCCAATTCCATATCGGACACTTCCTATGAGTATCGAGATCGACGGATTTCGGATCGAAGTATTAAATTTTTTGGTATTAGAATGCAAATAATTATTAAATTTTAGAATTATTTTAATATATTTAGTCACCATTTTAAGTATTTTATGTGTTGTTTCCTAGTAATGTTGGAACTGAATGAAACTGTAGTTACCATTGCCGATTGGTATATATATATATATATATATATATATATATATATATATATATATATATATATTGCAGGTAAACTCTGTGTGTGTGTGTGTTTTCTTTTGCATGTTTTTCCAGCATTAGTAATCTTTTAACACCCCTGTTGAATTTTTTTTTCCCCATTCAATTTTGTTTGCTGAATTGACTTAATATAGGTCCCCAAATATCGATATCGATTAATATCAGATAAGTGCCAAACCAGTATCGACAATATCTGATAGATATCAACCAATACTGCAAGCTATAAATTTTATAGAACACAATCAACTTCCACAACCCCAATAGGCAAAACTAACACATGGATCCAAAAAGAATCCGAGAATCCTCCGATTCTTCGTCTCTCTATTACTAGACACAACATTACAGGCACCAACTTTACCAATCACAAGTCATGAAGTGTCCTTTTCTTCGGCTTGACAAATGTCAAGAGAAAATTCGAATTTGCATCTTTCGCGTCGGGGTCCCTGTTGCTACCAGTAAGCTACAACCAATGGACAGTCCTGGAATCCCTATCTGTAGATGGTAATCCATAATTACCAAGTAGGTGACCAAACCAAATATCGATCGCTCTACTTGGTTGACCAATCTGGCAATTCCTAGGACTTCTAGGTAGAAAGGTCAGTCAAACCAATTGATAGACCGACAAGTGGTTTGCATCAAAAATTCCAACATTGTGCATGACCTTGTGAAAAATAAGAAGATGAGATGTCACACTACTAAACTAACTAAACTATGGTAGATCAATGAAATATAAAAAAGACGTACGCTGAGGACAGAAGAACATCAATTTCATTAAGGTTCCAACCATTGTCTCTAACATGGTTATTCTATGCAAAGGAGCAAAACATAGGATACCTAACAAGCAAGCAAAAAAGAAAGACCAAAAATGTGTTTCTAAGTATTAGACAAACAAAAGAGTGAGTGAAACATCAACTTAATGATGTTGAAAATTAACCTAAATACATGCAAAGAGGAAACCGCATAAACTAGAAAGAATTCAGACGATCCTTAGAATAGATTTCACTCCCACGAACCGTACAATAGGAAGTGACGATCTACATCCGAGATACAAAAAATCCAGTCGATCCGCAACACCATGCATCCGATGGCGAGTCCAACGATCGCTGCCTTGCCCGAATGAGGAGATGGACGAAGGTGGAGTTGGAGAGATTTTTGGTTCTGATCGTCTTCTTTGTGAGTTTCTCGGAAGAGAGGATGGAAAAATATATATATTAATCAAATATCTGGGATTCTCATCCCACTAATCATGTAATGTGAGAATAGGTCCACGGAAGAGTGAAGACCATCAACTGAATTTAAAAAAATTAAAATAAAAAAAGAGTTCAAAAATTACGTTTATACCCATGGCCCGGGTGCTAAGTGCTAACTGTTGTGCGCAAAAAATGTGCATTATGTTGCACACCCCGCTCGCGGGTTGCATGAACTTGAGCTCATCTCCCACAAAATCTACTTACCCAATAAAGTGACTTTAGAACTTTAACAAAGGAGAGTTAACAAAGGAGAGTGTTCTCTCCTATGGATGTGGGGCTAAAATATATCGCTCAATTATATTGGCAACTATGATGTTGCTTCAAAACCAGCAACACACCCAACAAATGAGATCCCATACATTTCATCCACACGAAGGAGTGACCCTTGAGATGCAAGTACAAGCAAGCATGAAAAACAAATCTATATAATGTCAACAAAACTGCTGCAGCAAATATAAATTTGTGTAATGGACCCCCAAAGTAGAAAGAGTGAAGATTCAAGAACAAGCATACAAATTCAGTAATGGAGCATTATAACAAATTAACTGCCTGAAGCCAAAGAACTCGAAACATTGGAAGATAAATACACTGAAAGTGCAAGAAGATCAATCGAATGATCTGATTGAATACATGTGGAAGCAAAAAAAAAGGAGTTAATTCACACAATTCCAAAACCACAAGACCTTATGTGGTTGAGACTGCTGATGGCATAATGACAGTAAAATCTTTATTTTTCTAGGCACATGTTGATATGTAAAACAATTATTTTCGAAACGTTGAGAATGTTGAGGCAATGAAATCATGAAGGGCAGCAACTAGAGCAGGCAATGAAATTAGTAATGACAATTGGAACATCTTATATAATTCATAAGTACACTTCTTGATAAGTTGACATACAACGGTTCCGTTTGAAACATGAGAACTTGAAGGCAATGTAATGAGTAATTAGTGATGGAACATATCATATAATTGATAAGAGCACATGTCGATAAGGCAGTTCTAATAGGAAGCAAAAACACTGAAGACAATGAAATATGAATATGGCAACTGGAGTCGCATATAATTGATGAGAGAAACATTTCAAGCAGTACAATTCGAGTTCAGACCAAATTGATTGACGTTAGAGATCAAAATCGGAAATAAAGTGATGTTGCATTTGTGCAATGGGTCCTGTGGCCTAACAAAGCAAATCCTAATTTCTGAATCAAAGTGTACTATATGTTAGAGACGAGACGAAACTTCAAGCAACCCATGTCGTGTTGGTCAAGAGAAGGGATTCATGACTTACATTATTGAATCATATCATCAATCATCCCTTCTATATCCACAAAATCCAGTGATCATCACATGATATCTATGTATACTGGATCTCCAACACAAAATGCTAGTTATCTACACATACAACTATCGAGATCAGATTCTTATGCTTGCCCAAACATAGGATCCATGCAATTATCACCTCCACTCAGTTATCCTCTAAAAGTCTGTCAAATTCACAACTCATCCCTTCCATGAAGTAACCTGATGCATCTAGAATATCAATGGTACCATATCAAGCAACCTACTGATATGGAACAACTGTCTCAGACCTTTCGAGATAGTGAGCTTCGTACAGCACTGACAGAAGACAACAAGCAACACCGGTAGTCTAATTTTGCACTAATCTCTCTTGTAAGATATGTATCCTCACTGTAGGGCAGTACAGGAAACATGCAAGATTTCACATCTGTTAGGCCTACTTCGTAGAAAGCCAATTATTGTTCTTTGATGAGCTCTGAAAGCACAAATACGATGTCCAGAAGAAAGGTCCCTCCCCCCTAATCAGTAGTTACCTGTGCCTCTTTAAGACCAACCCAACATAAATTCTTCCTACATCAATATCTTTTCTCATACAATTATGTGCAACCTAACCTCAAGATAGGTAAAGGGCCGGGCAGCCCGCAACCCGCTCCGGGCTGGATTGGCCTGGATCCGATCAACGAGCCGGCCAACCATCCCCTACGGGTCGGGCTGGATTTCATTTCCTAGAATCCGGGCCCGGACTGGACCGGCTCGAATCAACCTCTAGTCAGAACCGGGTTGACCTACAGGAATTCGGTCGGAGACCCGATTAGGCGCGGTCCCCGCGTCTCCGGTAGGCCCCACAACATTTATATAAACCATTTATATAAATTTTGGACGGTTGATTTACGCTTTTAAAACTCCCCCCCCCCCCCCCCCCCCCCCCCCCCCCCAAAAAAAAAAAAATCCGTTAATAAACGTTAGAGGGTATTTTTGTTAAAAAAAACCTCCAACAACCATATTTGTCTTTTTAGAGAGTACGTTTTACCAAAATACTTCCATTTCTTAACCGTTTCTAAACATTAATAAGGAATATTTTGGTCATTTTGCTGAAAATGACCAAAATATTTATAATAACAACCATATTACAATGGTACTAATGGTCATTTGGTACCCAAAAATTTCTATAAATAGGACTTAATTCATCAAAATTTACCACAAAAATTATTTTTCCCTCTTTACTCTTCTTTTAGGCAATCAAATGTTCTAGTTGGTGAAGTATCTTCTTTTTCATTGCATTGAAAAATCAACCACCGCGGCAACCGCAAGATCAGCAACCCCAACTCGTGCCGCATCCTCAGAGGCTACAAGGACCTCAACCCGCGCAACCTCAGCGGACACTAGATTACGAACCAATGACCCATACTTGGATTTAGCCAGATATATAGGTTTCACTTCAGCGGAGTTTATAATAAACGTGACACTGAAAGAACTCAAGTGCAATTCTTGTTCAATGTTACATTGTGGGCAACGAATCAACTGGGTACCTGAATGTGGCATAGAAAAACTACGTAGGCAATTACATCTAAACAATTGTATCTAGTATCTTGCATCTTCTTGAAAAAAAAATGTCTAGTTTAATTTATTTAGCTATTAGTATTAGAATCTTAGGTAGTCGCAATTACCATGTATCAGTTTGAAAAATTAGTTGTAATTACTATTTTATTCATCATTAGTCACAATTATCATGTATTATTTTTCAATATATGATATAATTATTAGATAAGTATTTTATATTTTTGATGTGATTTATGTTTTCTATCTCGGCTTTCAAGCTATGGAAGATTGTTGAGAGGTTGAAAGTCCAGACGCAAAACATAAGTCGCATAAAAAATTATCTAGATAACAAGAATAATATACATTGAAAAAACATAAAATAAAATCTTACTAGTTTTCTATATAATCAAATACTCAAATCTCATAGGCCTGAAAGCCCGTAGCCCCCATTGCCCCCACCATAATCCACATACTTATATATTTTGCAATCAAACCGGCATCTGGATGGAAGAGTCGAGCCCGCGGGCAAACCAACAATAGCATGTACAGAAGAAACAGAGCACAAAGACGAGGATTTCGAATTGAAAAAAACCAAATAAGAAAAAAGAAATACCAAGAGAAGAAAAAAAAAAACTACTAACAAGGTTACAAGGTATTTTAGAACCTAGTAAACTTCCACAACCCAATACACAAGACAACTAACATACAAGATAACCGAGATATCCCTAGACATTACACCTAAGAAGAACCCAAGAATCTTCTTATCTTTCTCTCGATTAGTAGCCATCGACACTCTCCGAGCATCGACTTTATCCATCATAAACCCTTACGCTATTTATAGATCAATAAAAAATCATAACCCATAATTACCAAATAGATAACTTAACCAATATCAGCCACCCTACTTGGTTGACCATTCTGGCAATTCCTAGGACTTCCCGATAGAAAGGTAAATCAACCAATCAATAGACCAATCGAATTTCTGGCACGACGAGTGCTTCGCATCAAAATTTTCAACATTGTGTATGAACTTCTGAACAAGAAAAAAGCACTAAAGAGTGGTAGATCGATGAAATAAAACAAGTATGCTGAAACTGAAGAAGGACAGGGACAAAAGTAATATTAACCTCATAAGGTTCCCAACCATTATGCAGTTATCTATACAAAGGAGCAAACCATAGGATACCTAACAACCAAGCAAAAAGGAAAGACCAACAAATATGTCTTCTAAATAGGAAGATAGACAAAGAGTAAGTGAAACATCAACTTACTGAGATTCCAAGCATTTCTATGACATATTATTGTACTTCATCAACGACAAGCAGTAAGCCTTGGGACGCATGTAAAAGCAAGCACCAAACAAATCTATATAATGTCAACAACTGCTTCAACTGGACTTCCAAAGTTGAAGGAGTCAACAACAAGCATACAAATTTCAGGATTGGAGCATCAAACCATAACAAATAAACTGCCTGAAGTCAATGAACTTGAATACAGTGACGATAAGTACACTGAAAACTGCAAGAATGTGAACAAATGATATGAATGAACACATGTCAAAGCAAAAGAAGTCCATCTACACAATTCCACAACCAAAAAAAGTATGTGGTTGAGATTATGTGGATGACATAATGACGATAACTACCTTGCTTTGTCTAGGCACATGTTGATATCTAAACCGATGCATAAGTGGGAGCCTTGTGGCACATGAAAATGTAAAACGATTCCATTTGAAACATGAAAATGTTGAAAGAAATGAAATCATGAATCACAAGTAGAGAATCTTATATAATTGACAAGGGCACCTGTTAACATGGCAGTTCCTTTTGAAATGCAAAAATGTACAACGCAATGAAATTAGTAACGGCAATCAGAGCATCTCATAAAACTGATAAGAGCACATGTTGATACGGTCGTTCTGCTAGGAATACAAGAATAATGAAGACAATAAAATGAGTAATAGCAACTAGAGTGAAATATAATTGATAATAGAAACAGTTCAGCAGCAAAACTCGAGTTGAGAGTCTTGAGACCAAAATCGGAAATAAAGTGATGTTGCATTTGTGTAATGTCTCATGGCCTACTTATGAATCATTTTTTGGCCTACACCCTTTATCTCAAGTTTTGGATCGAACTAATCCATTGACACAAATTGTTCATGGGCGAAAACTGGGGCCTAACAGGAAATTCCAATTTCTGAATCAAAGTGTAATGTATATTTCCAACAGGTTTTGTTGGATGAGTAAGCCGAGTCTTACTTCAAGCAATCCATGTCGTGTTGATCAAGAGAAGGGATTCATGACTTACATTAATGAATAATCAATCATCCATCTATTTCCACAAAATCCAGTGATCATCATATGATATGCATACTGAACTCTGTATGTACATGTACAACTATTAAGATCAAGTTTCTTATGCTTGTGTAAATATAGGACCCATGTCATTATCACCTCCACTCAGTTATCCAAAAATTATGTAAAATTCACAACTCATTCCGCCCATGAAGTAACCTGATGCATCTAGGATATCAACTGTAGTATATCAAGCAACCTACCAATATCAAACAATTGGTAGGTCAGAGAACCGTCTCAGACATTTTGAGATAATGACATGTCACTGCTTTCTTCCAGCAAAAGAAGCATCGTTTTACAGTTACTGTGTAGCCAGCTTCGTTACTAATACCCTAACAGAAGACGACACACAACACCTGTAGTCTAATTTTTATTTCCTTAAAAGTATGTATCCTCACTCGATGGCAGGAACTCTAAGTACGAGTAAACGAAACATGCAAGATTTCACGTCCATTAGGCTTTGCTATCAGCTCTGAAAGCACGAATACAATGTCCAGAAGAAAGACGGTCCTTCCCTAGTTCATAGTTTCCTGTGCCTCTTTAAGACCTCCCAATATAAATTCTTCCTACATCAATAACTTTCTTTCATACAATTCTATGCAACCTAACCTCGTGAACAACAAAACTGCTGCAAGTTATATATTTTAATAAAAGTTATCATTGCTTATATTTTAATAAAATTTAGAAATTACTTTTTGAAATGCTAAAATTGTCCGTGGGTTGTGGCCTAGTGGTAGCAACGGGGGCCCCGGCGCGGAAGACGCAGGTTCGAATCCCCCCTTGACATTTGCCAAGCCGAAGAAAAGGACACTTCAAAAGAAATGCTAAAACTTGACAATGAGATACTCTGAACCAGAACCAATGAAACTACTGATGCCAATACTCGTCGGGACTTGGGAGGGTTCAATACCTTTATCAATAATGTGTTTTTAAATTGACTATGATGACAGACGACTACTTAGGTTGAAGTGAAATTTCCTAGCATTCAAAAAATAAACCTACAAATTTTCGGCTAACTAATTCTAAATCTCAAGAAACAAAATTTATTCACACTTTAAAACGAGTAGTTAAGTAATACCACAACAAAGACATAAATACTCCATTCAAATTCAATGGTAAAATGCAGCAGGGAAACAACAACTACGACAACAACAAAACCTTTACCCCATATTTTTTGGGTCGGCTATTTGAATCATTTTGTTCCATTCAACACTTAAGGGATATGTCTTCTGTAAAACTAACAAAACAATATATGATTTCTGTAAAACCTCAATCCAAGTTCGTTTAGGTCTACCTCTAGTCCTGGCGGCTCCTTTAATTATTATCTTATTGCACCACCTTAGTGCAGCATCTATTTGTCTACGTTGTACATGTCCAAATCACCTTGACGATTTCTCCCATCTTGTCCTCAATTGACAACTTGCGTCTCCTCTAACTTTTCAAAAATACGCCAATTTCTTATCATATCTTTCAGTGTATTGTCACTCATCCATCTTAGCATACTTATTTATATTATACTAATTTTCTAGACATGTTATTTCTTAATTGTCTAACACTCTGACCCATAAAACAATGTTGGTCTTATAGAATTATTCTTTCAACTTCAAAGGTATCTTCCAATCATAAAGTATTTTAGAAACACTCCTCTATTTTAATCATCTTGTTTTAATTCTCTGCATAATATCCTTCTCAATCTTTCCATTGTGATGAATGACTAATCCTAAATACCGAAAACTATTACTCATCGGTATATTATGTCCATTTATGTGTACTCCCATCTCATTTCTTTGTCTTTTGGTTGAAGTTATATTTATGTACTCTATTTTTGTCCTACTAATTTTAAAACATTAAGATTCCGAAGTCTCTTTGCACATCTCTATTTTAGCATCTAACTCTACTCTCATCGACCAACATAATATCGTCAGCAAACATCATACACCATGGGACCTCCTCCTGGATATGCCTAATAATCTCGTCCATATTGATATTTGATGTAAGCCAACCGTAATAGAAAATTATTTAGTATCTCCTCCAATGGTTTGCACAGTTACTGTGTCTACTTCATAGATGTCATTAATAGTCTCAATATAGCTACTATAAAAAAATCTTTTCTAAAGCCCACCACAACTCTTTCAAAAGTTCTAATAAAAGCCATATGCAAACCCCTTTTTTCTCTCTATAAATATTTTACTTAATCTTCTTAATAAGTAAATGGCTTCCACATTAGATCTTTTTAGCATTAAACCAAATAGATTCTTTGAAACTCTAGTTTCTTTTTTTAATCTTTGCTCAATTGGGCTCTTCCATAGCTTCATGATATGGCTCATAAGCTATGCAGCGGAGTAAGAAAATAACAAATCAAGAACCTAAAATACATATAATGAGGTACAAAAGTGACTAAAGACTAGCTTGAAAATAATTTTCGACAAAAGCAAATTTATATACTAGAACCAGAGAACCCAACTAACTCTGAATCACAATCACATCTTACAGCAATATGGTTTCCCACAGGTTCTCCTAACCTATATCTCAGAAATAATATGCATGTCCATATTCCATCCATAGAAAATCCATTACCCCCACTATCAAAACTGGACTCACTAGTTCACTAGCTCAGCCCACCTTAACTTCCAGAATTGCTCAAATAAATCTACTAATTTCCTGCTTCCGCTACCTTTTTATGTGACGCAATTTGAACCAACAATAGCTAACACCCAAAATTAGGATTAAAGGCTTTCCTTGTTGATGATGTCGCAATCATGTATACAATAAAAAACTGAAAGTAAGTTGTCGTTTCCCTTAAAGAAACTTGCCCTTTTGTGCATTCATGTTTACTAAATATAACTACTTATAGTGAAGTAAGCCTTATTTCACTTATAAGTCATCAAGGATAGACTCCGCACAAAGGATAAGTTGCTATCCTTTGGTACTATCAATGACAGTACTTGTGTTCTGTGTACGAAGGAAGAGGAGTCTACTCGGCAATTATTTTTTGGATGTGAGTACACTGCTGTTTTTTGGGTCCAGTTTCATGGTCTTTAAGACTGATGTCTACTAATAACATCATGGATACTATCTCTGCTATTCAGAATAAGAGTAAGAAAGGTTCCAAGAGGTATATTGTGGAAAGACGGGCTCTAATGCTACGATCTGGCATTTATGGAAAGAGAGGAACAACAGTGTTTAATAATTCTGGTGTTAGGAGCCAATGTCTATCTACAGAGCATTAAGAGGGATGTGCAACTGCTTGTCAAGAACTGTAAGAAAAAGATTGATAATGTCAGTAGGATGCAGCAAATGGATGTTTTTGGGGTCTAAAGCCCTAATTGGGAGGCCACACAAATGAGAGGGATGTACTTTCTTACTTGTATTACATTTATACAACAAGAAAATTTACTAACCTTTTCCAAAAAAAGAAGAAGTAAGCCACAGCAAAAAAATTGGCATGGTCACCACTCTGCATAGAGGACACTGATATTGAAATGGGGCATCCTTACTGCGCCACATGGTAGCGCAAGTATATTTAATGTTTGTAAATAGGGCAAGAGATACAAGTCAAACACATTCAATCTTCTATTTGATGGCAAGTTTATCCGCTGTATTTTACCTATATATATTCGGTCCATTGTTGGATATTGCTAGAAGAATGTATTTTTGTAACTTCAAAAAATAAGGGATTAAATGCCCGTATACATGTAGTATGTACATATATGACGAAGAATGTACAAACAACAGGCATATCTAAATTATACACAATGCCACACTTACAATATAATGAAAATTAACAGAAGAAAGAATGACAATCAATTCGTATTGATTATACTGATATTATAAACCTGTACCAGAAAGAAACATTAATCCATCAAAATATTACTCCATAGATATGCTAAGATCATTAAAATCTTCCCATTTTTATCTATTCTGTATATAGAATTCTCTCTCTCTCTTACAGGTTCTGAGTTAACCTTGCAGTTTCAGTAGTCAATCGTAGCACAAATATAACATTGTTAGAATTCAGTGTTTGACTGCTAACTTTATGAAGGCGATTACCTAATAGAGTTGAATGGGAGAGAAGGATTAATGTAGCCAACCCAAAACATTTGGGATAAAGGCTTGACTATTGCTGTTGTTCTTTTTGTTGTGTACCAAAAGAGAGCCATTGTTTATAACAGACTGACGCTTAATTCTACATGTTGCACCTTACTGTGGCATAAAACAATTACAAGTGCATGCCAATATACAAGCCATGTTCAACACAGTTGAAAAAATGTTGATGGTACAAAGTTTAAAAAGAAAATGCATCAGTATGCAAAATAATGCCGAGAGAACTCTATGGAAACAACGAAGTACCCTCCTTTGGAGTTGTACTATACAAATGTTTAACACATATAAGACTTGAAAGGTAGCTGGTGCGCTTTGACCTTCTTCAGTATCGAAATTTCAACATAAGCTTTATTATCCCACTGAATAGTCTATGGTCAGTTAGGATGGTACATTTCTTCCAATGCCGAACTTTCCACCAACCAAAAGTTTCGGCTTCACATGGCTAAAAGAAAAAGACTTCAAATTAGTAAACTTTTCATTAAGGACTGGGAATCTCATGACAAAAATTAAAAAAGCAACTACTTGGAAAGCAAGTTAAAGATCTAGTACTATAAAAAATAAATCAAACCTATTCCAATTATGGTCATCCAGCAAGATGAGGGAAAACATATAAAATGAAGACAAAGAGATGGCATTAATGCACAACTGAGATCTAGCCATTTAAATTCCACGAAATACAACTAATCTTGCAGGCAATAATGGATCTGTCTGCAAGCAGAAATGTGTAAGAAATTGGAAACATTTTCTAACAAGTGGATTGTCAAAACTGACTCCTAAGCCCCAGCATACAATAAGCTCGTCATTGCCAAGAATTTGGAGCTTATCTCCATAAGGCAAGGCTATAGTTAAAACCTAAAATGAAGAATTTTTTTATTTTATTTTATTTTATTTTATTTGGCCCTATGTATATGTAAGGTTTGTTGACCAGTGTTCTGCTTAAGGTACATACTACATAGTGTAGTGTCTTCTATCAAATCTTCCACAATAAGTAACTCATTTGGTTAATAAGAACTAAAAGGCTCCCCAAGTACTATTAGTGGTAAAATCCAACCAAATAAATAGGAACCATAGTCATGGTTTAAAGTATCGGCCGATACCGATCCAATACGGCCGATAACGATACGGTTTAGCATGTCCTGATCCGATACCGACCGATACCCGATACTGACCGATACCGACATTGGAGGTCTCTTTTCCGGTCAATTCGACAAAGAAAATTAAACGAAAAAGACAAATCAGCAAGGGTTTAAAGCAGAATAAGATTGTAAAAGCATGTAAAAAAAGAAAATCAATCTATTGTATCTAAACCAATCGGTAAGGGTGACTACTATTTCGTTTAATTTCAAAACTACTAAGAAATAACACTGAAAATACTTAAAATTATGCTTAAATGTATAACATATATGTTTTTAAATGTAAATAATTTATTAATAATTATTTGTTTTCCGATACCAAAAAATCCGATACTCTAATCCGAAACCGCCGATACTACCGATATCGCTGATATCGATACTCATAGGAATAGTCCGATACCGATTCCGATACCGTGATACGAAAGTTAATAAAATATAAGGATATAAGTCAAAAGTATATATCTTATATGTGTAGAGTATTTACAACAAGGTCAATAAGACAATTGGCCTGTATAGGTTGGGTTGGTTGGAGATAAGAGATATATTCCTTATCTAAATACGGTAATGTATATAACCGTGTAAACCAGAGTTACCTTCTAAAGAAAATGCAACTTCCAAACGAGTACTAACTACTAAAATCTTGGGATATTTTGTAAAACCTCCCCTAAATAATGGGCTAATTTGCGAAATACCCCCTAAAGATCTCGAATTGGTAAAACCTCCTTTCCGTCAAGACGGTGTTTAATTTTGGGTGACGTGGCTATCCGTGTGTGGCTTTTCCCAGTCAGACGAAAATACCCCTGCGTACGTGGCTTTTCCCCCTCTCTCTCTCCTCTCTCTCTCTCTCTAACGGTCATCTTCTTCCTCTCTTACTTTTCCTCTAACCTATTTATACCGATCATCTTCCTCATCTTTCACTTGATCCTCTTCCAGCGTACAACTTGTCTACCAAAGATCAGGTTCCTACAAGCATGGGGGTGTTTCTTCATCTCTAGAGAATGAGGCAATTTCTGCCATTAAAGGAGGAAACACAAATTATTCTAATTACAGTAAGGAGGAAACACAAATTATTCTATTTACAGTAAGGAGAAAACACAAATTAAGCAGCAAGCGAAAAAGACAACCAAAGTCAGCCCAGCCAAGCTCAAAGCTGTTGGACATTTTTTATTTTGAAACTTAAACTCTCACACACATTCTTCTTGTTGTTGTTGTCGAACACGGCACTACTTTCCTCGTCCACCAGCGACACCGACTCCCTCTCCGCCTTCCGCGCCCTCGTCGACGCCCACGGCAACCTGGCCTCCAACTGGACCGGCCCCGACGCCTGCTCCTCGCGCAGGGTCGGCGTGGGCTGCTCCGGCGGGGCTCCATCGCGAGCGTGTCGAACGTGGCCGGGTGCTCGAAGGGGACGTGGCTCCAGGAGGAAGAAGGGGAAGGGGGATGGAGGAAGGGTAATTTGGAAATTTCATAAAATTTGGAAAACAGAGTTGTGGCCACGTATGCAACAATTGCCACGTCACCCAAAATTAAACACCGTCTTGACGGAAAGGAGGTTTTACCAATTCGAGATCTTTAGGGGGTATTTCGCAAATTAGCCCATTATTTAGGGGAGGTTTTACAAAATATCCCTAAAATCTTTGTTATAACAGAATTATTAAAGTTTAAAACGAGAAACATAATAAGGTTCTCAAAAAAAGCAGAGTCATAACTCCAACAGAAACATGCTTTCCGTATCTCCTAGACACATATTTTAGGGATTGAGTTTATAGGAATAGTGTTTCACAGTTTGAATTGATAGAAGATCGGAAGATCCATAAAGGTTAATCCTCAGTATTTAAGAATTGACAGATAATGGTCATAGTTCGCCAATATGGAACATGAATGACTTACTTTGGCAATATTAGTAATAAATTGGATAACCAAGTAGCAACAAATTGGATAACTAACAAAGGGGCATCCATTTTATGAGTCCGATGCATTAGAAGAGCTTACTAAATCTGAAACCTTGTGTGTGTATACCATACCTATCATATATGAACTAGCTTAAATCATATGAACTAACTTATATTATTGCTTATTGATTTCAACACATGCATATACAAAGAAATCAAAGAAAAAAAAAACACAAATGTTTGTGTTTACAAGAGAAGATTATCCAAACAATGATTTGAATAATACCATCTCACATAAGCAAATATTCACATAAAAATAGTAAGGATCAAGAGTGCAATATGAACTATGAATTAGCCTCAGCATGTAGCAACGTAAATGGTTTTTCAGTTTTGGATTTGAGCGTTCTAGCATGTAGGAAATTTATTCAGTGTTTTGCTTTTCCACGAATTAATAAAAGGGTCTAGTATTTAGCAGCTTTTTGGTACCAACCACAAAGTTCGATTAGATGTCTAGAAAAAAGGGAGGAAGTCTAACAGTTCTAATTATTATGCAGCTATAGTTCCCATATGAAGTGCATAGACTGCACTTTTTCGGCTCTACACTGGCCTTTGTAGACATGGAACCTAAGTTTTAGTTTACCTCCAATCTTCAAAATTTGCAATTCTCCTCTGTTCTTTGGTAATGTTAGCTTATATAGATTATAGTGTCTACTTAATGTTAGCTTATATAGATTATAGTATCTACTTAAATGATTTAGAAAAGCTTTTTGATTTATCATACCAAACATCTTTCAGTTAATTCACAGCCTAACACCAAACCACAGTGACCAAAGAAAAGTGCAAATATGTAGAAATTTGGTGGCTGACCCAATTACTTTGTAACGCACATGGTTTTTCTTTAATATAAGAAAGTAAAGTGTAGATGTCCCAAACTTGAAGGGGAAAAACTCATATTTATTTTATCACATATGGGTTTTTTTTTACAAACTGCCCAGGCTTTCGAAACCCTTCATCATCCATCCACAATGACCAAGATAAAAGCATGAATATCCATGTATTGAAATTGTCATTGTGAAAATTAGGTCAGAATATGGCTTTTGATCAGATTCCGAAGCATCCTGTCTTCTAGATTTGACGACAAGGGAAGTATTCTACCCAGGATTACAAACATACAGTATTAGTCTCACATTTGTCTTCCTTTAGATGTCTCAGTTATAGATGCATCATCTTTAGTTGGAAGCTTCTACTCTAGTTGTAATTACTAAGTGAAGTGTGTGCAACGATTGTGTAACGTAGTTGATTACTTTAGAAGTTGAATGAGTTTGGTACTTATAAATAATGAGCTCCCAAATGGGGAAGAGAGAAGGTAAGACAATAAAATTCACAACTCATTTTCTGGTTTCAATTTTCTTCTTCCTTCCCATGTCCCATTTATAGCAACTATAAAGTTTTGGAAGTTAACTTAGTATGTATAACTAATAAATTACTGAATATGGGGAAATATAAAATGTTAAGAAAAATAACTCTATAATTATATGGAAAATATAAGAGTCCCTTACGCATTTCACACACAACACATGCATGAGCTCATAAAGAGGCACAAGAAGAAGCATTTAACTCTGGTCTTCAGCATTTACTGAGACTCTAGGTGTTCCAAACACTTGTCTAGTTTATGGAACTTAGAGGTACACCATGGTTAGATGAGAGATTATTACATGACCTAGAAGAAGTTCTACCAACATGCTAACTGGTCTTCTAGGTTTTAGGTTCTACCAACATGCTAACTGGTCTTCTAGGTTTTGTGGAAATGCCTCTTGCTCATAGCTACCTTAGCTAGAAACATGGCA
The DNA here is from genome assembly GCA_029216955.1 of Iris pallida. Classification (NCBI taxonomy): domain Eukaryota; kingdom Viridiplantae; phylum Streptophyta; class Magnoliopsida; order Asparagales; family Iridaceae; genus Iris; species Iris pallida. The sequence continues at coordinate 17,982,577 of JANAVB010021796.1, read as the reverse complement.
CCAGCACAGTATCCATATCAGGTTGTTAGCCAGTCATAAATCCCACGTACCAATAGTTAATTTGCGGTAGTGGAACAGAACAGTTTGGATACAACATCATGGTGGAATCATGATACTTCCATCTTGCAGTGCTAGAATTCATGCTGTTTGAGGTTTAAGGAATTGGTAGCAGTTCTGGATGCTTAAAAGGGTTGCTACCAACTCTGGAACTTTCCTGTGACTTCGTCCTGATTAGCATTCATTATTCCCTCTTTATTAGGGTTACTTATGTGATCTATCTAAAAACTCGGGTTTGAACAATTTTTTATCCGATTTAATAAGACAAGTAGTGAAAATCAATACAATAGTTTAGCTAGACCATTCAGTAAAAGTATGAAACACTAGTTTAACTGTAAGTAACAAAATTCAACTTTAGAAAAGGATAATATATCGTGGGTAAGTTAAAAATATATGTTTTACTAGAAAATGGACACTAATCTAGTGATCTGCAAACTTGATGCCTATTGTTACCCTAACTAATTAGCTTTTTCATGGTTAAACAATATTTTATTTAGTCCCAATTGGTTAATAATTTTTCAGGAAGGCATGAATATGTCGATTTCCAATCCTACAGAAAAAGAAATGGTAGAAAGGCTACTTGAGATGAAAGAGCTTAAACATGATACCCAAGAGGAACTTTATGGAAGCAACATTCCATCAGGCAGAACCTGTAACTCAAAAGATGTCGGAAAATATTGTAACAATAGAAGACCTAGAAACAAGAACAAATTAAGGCAGGATTTTAAGAAACTAGGGATTATAAAGACTAGAAAGAGAATAATGGGATGCTTTATTGAGGGAGGTATGGACTCCCATTTATATGATGAGGATTGAGATCCCCATGTTACATCAATCATTGTGGGACTAAAGGAAACTGCCTAATAAAGAAACAAAAAATGATGGATAATACTCTCTTAAACTCCCCGCAAGGTAGATGGTGATCTGGAGGACGGGTTCAAGAAGAGGGAGGGGTCGTAGAAGGAAAAGGGGGACGAGAGGATGGGAGACGGTGTTGGGAGGGACAATGGAGAGGGAGGGGTTGGTAGGGTTTGGGTGATGGTGGTGGTGGGGAATAGAATTAGGGTTTTAACAAAGGGTGGGTAGAGCATTTTTGATGATTACGAGAATTAGGATCTTGAAAAATACCTACTCTGATATCATGTAGAAAATAGAGAAAATGTAATGCTTTATTGAGGGGTACAGAATCATATTTAAATGACGATGAGTGAGTTCCCCACATTACGTTAACTACGTGGGAATAAAAGATGGAAAAACATATTTGGCCCGTCCCGTGGGTGACTGCACTAGCCTGCAGCGACGTAGCAGCCAGCCACTGGCCCCCGCTAGCTTGGGCCCAACCCCGGCCAAGAAGCCAATGGATGGCCGCCGCATGACCACGGGCCAGGGTGATCATGCCCAAGGGACGGACAACGTAGCAACAGCATTGATAAAAGAGAGTGCCTAATAAAGAAATAAAAAGTGATACATAAAATTAATCATTATGAGAAACTATTTTACTGTGTGCCCGTGTATGCATTTGTAAGTAATGATCCGGCTTTGTAATTTCTTTAATGACTCGAGGAATTAAGACATTGACCCCTCGATTCCGACTTTCTTCTTAGTTCTTAAAGATACATGAATATGTCCGACGCTATGAAAATAGCTGCTGCCATTTGATATCGACAGACAGTTTCAAAAGTCCTAAAAAGGAACTACAAGATTGTGGGTCTGTCTCCCATCAAGTTGAGCAACCATGTTCAAAAAACTAAATGACAGTACAATAAGGAAGCTTAATGAGAGATCATTTCTACATCAGGTAAATAATGGAGGATAATCTTAGATATACAGGACAGGACTCGGGATTTAACAAGGGTAAATAGATCCAAGTCAAAATCACGGCTCCCAAGGCAACTCCTCTTCGGTAATTAGGTCCAAATCTAACAAGAGATGTGCGGCCCTGTGGATAAAATTCAGACAGATTAGGCATGGGCCGGCACTATGTCGCATTCAAGTAAGAACTTGATGACTTGTTTGGATACTCTAGTTTCTTGGAGAGACCAGATGCTTTTTTGGCAACATAAGAACAGATTAGATATGGATCAAGTGAATATGAGTATAATATCCATACCATTATTCACTTCTATTGACAGACGTGGACACAGATACAGATATTAGTTGTGTACCAATATTTGAAATCCAGTATATGCAAGTCCCATATTTGTCAAAGCTTACTTGGATGAAAATGACTTCTACTTCAGCACTGAATAATGCATAATTTAAAACTTTTCAAATAAAAATATTTGTACAAGTATACAACAATTAACTTCCTAAGACCCAAGTCGTCGGCACTTGAATATAGGGCCCGAAAAGTCACGTCAGAGGTTTGAATCCCCATGGACGTGATATGTGTTTAATTAAAAAGTGATGAACCGAGATATCCAGGTAGCAGTTGATCGATGAGCGGTCTACACAGCCACATGTAGGGTATCGTAGGACTGACGGTCATCCTAAGTGAACCATGCCATGGAGATCAACCCAAGAAGTAGATCAAGGAAGGATGTGTCATACACAAAAATTGAAAATCAGCGCGCAGAGTACCAAATCCGAACCGAGGCTGGGAAGAGAGGAGGATCTAATAAAGCCCCAGTTTAAGCACAGGGCATAGGTTGTAACACAATCACCTCGCTGCCCAAAAAAAAAACTTCCTATGATTGTTGTACATACAACAATTTCCATATTATTAAACATAAATATAGTGACATTGCTAAGTAGGCTCATGGCAATGGGATATTCGGATGCATTGTGTAGTGTCCCGCTCCGCGAAGGCACTAGATGAACAGAGAAATCGGTGCTGGCTCGAGAGGAAGCCTTCACGAAGTCGAATAATCTGGGTGAGTGGACAAGGACTATGCTTTCTGATTCTTTTCACGCCTAATAAAGAATATGTGATTTTGAATGAATGTTTATTGTTAAGAACAACAACATAATCATTAAGAATGCTATGATGACCCAATATGCTTTAATAGAGAAATTGCATGTTGCTAAATGATCGAATCCATTACTATGCTAAGACAAGATAAGATATTGTCATGCTAAAAGTTAGAATGTTGCTTCAGTTGATGAATTGTTGTCATGCTTAATGAGAAGATAAAAGAGAATATGTTTCTGTTATCATTGTGTTCAATTCTAATTTCTGCAATATTGTCCATTGTTCAATTTTCTGCATTTAAAGTTCCGTTGCGTAATTGTCTACTCTGTCTATTTTGTCATTGTACAGGTCTTGGCTTTGTGCAAGCGCAATTTAGGCTTGCACGGCATCACGTCCAAGCGAGGACGAAAGGGCTTTGCGGAATCGGGACGTGACACATTGTCCCAGTCTAAATATTGATTTCAAGTTTCAGATCAAATAATAACGCACAACAAAAGTAAATTAGGATGTGTTTGTACATCCATCTGTTTAAGTAGGGATATGGGAACATATGAAATTGATCAATTTTTCAATCTTATTGGCATATGTAACTTGTAAGCTAGCTGATCTTCAGTAGGTAGTTTTGCAAATTTGGGCCTAAGGTGGAGCATAATTTTGCGTGATGTCTTCAAAGGCAATGTGTAGGACTACGATTAAAGTGGTGTGTAAGATGCATTAGTTCCCAGTTTCCCACGCAACAGTATTTTTTTTTTTAATAGATTGTTAAGGTCACAGACTCGTAAATTCTGAGTCTCCAAGATGTGTGAGCTCATCAGCTCAGTACAAGATTTTGAGCTTTTGAGAATGCAACTTGCGTCTCATGAAGTATTCAGGTTCTCCATGTTTAGCATTTGTAAAATAAGAGTCGTGTGAGAATTTGTCCCACAATCAGCTACAGAGTTAAGAGGATGAGGAATCGATATATTAGGCCCATGGCTTGTCAAGGGGATTCTACATACAAACATCCATGCATGCATGCAAGCATACGCACATACATAGCATGCTTACTATATACATACATGTATATAGATATGCACAGATGCCTACTATTCCTATAAATCAAATCGTTTAACCCTCTATTTCCGTTGTCAGCGTATTTTTGCTTTTAGTCCTTGTAACTATAATACAACCATCTTAATTATTATGTGCAATATCAAACTCTATCATACCACTATAACTGAAGTGGAAATTGTGTGTATCTTTTTATTGTATTCTCTACATTTACCATCTATCTCCCTCTCTGTCAGTATGTGCATGCGTGTGTGTGTATTTCGACTATTAAATTTGTCTATTTGGTTTTAGAAGTAAAGAGAGGGAGTACCAGACAAAACTAATAGGCAAATTTATATGAACCTATATTCCTCAATAATTATGTTTGGTTGTGAAAACCGATAACATTTTTCAGTTACGAAAGTTAAGGATACATATCCCTCATGCTGCACTTTGGTTAAGGAGTACATCTGGCTAGCAGATTTGATAGCGGTCTTCCTCAATCCTTCTTTATTTCTGTTGTTCATACACATGTGCACACTACTTCTTCCAATACCATACCCTCCACAGCTCCTCTCTCATGCATGGGGAGGGTACAAAGGAACTTTTTGGTGGGCAAGTCGGGATCGACATGAATGCACCAGTGGTCCAGTATCACGCAGTGCTTTGCCCGTACGTCCGTTCCTATAAACACCTACTATTTTGGTGAGAATGTTGGTATCATACCTAGGTAGTTAGGAAAATATAGCCCTGCATTACAGCAGGGCTACATATCTTGAGAAACAGTCGCAACCCCAACACCCCCAATTAAAAGAAGAAAAGAAGAAGAAGCAAACTATGTGAGCAGACTGATCCCCGATAGGTGGCATGCATGTTCCTAATTTGTACATCCTAATATTCTTCTCTTTGTGTTAGCACCTTTTTCCTATTATTAACATGAAAAGAATCATCAAAAGTAACGGACTACTCGAACTATGCAGCCAATTTCCAATCGCAATTACGCACCAGTCCGTCGCTACTTTTTTTAATTACAACCCACACACACCTAGACGTCCTTACGGTCATGGGCGGAGGGTGGGCTGGGCTAACCCGGGCTACAGCCCGGGGTCAAAAAAAAAAAAAAATTTTTTTTTTTTAGTTAAGCCCATATGCAAGCACAGCTGCACAGCAGCCCACTGCCCACACTTTCCCCTCTTTGACTCTTTCCTCCGGAGAGTCCCGAGTAAACCCCTCTTTAGTAAATCCCTCTTTCCCGGTTTCCCCTCATTCCTCCCGAGTCCCCAGCGCAAGCACTGCTCCACAGCCCCTTGGCGACTCCGCGGCTCCGCCCCTGCCGCCGTCCACTCTTCTCCTCCCGCCGGCACCAGCCTTCTGATCTCCGGTCAGCCCTATGATTTCCGTCCCGGCCTCTGATTGAATCAATCGCCCCAAAATTTTAGGGTTTTGATGGTCCTGCGAACTGGTAGTTCCCCATCTTTCCTTTATTTTGGATCAAAATTTTAGGGTTTCATTTAATTTCGATCTGATTTTTTTTCTAGGTTTTCTCGTGAGGACAACGCTGAGACGGACGATTTAATTAGTACTTAATTTTTCTCGTGTCCTCCACGCTGAGACGGGCGCACGGGACGCAAAGGCCAGAGGAAGAGCGGCCGTCCTTCAAGCTCCCCAGGATTGATGTATACTCTGGTATCATTTAAGCTCATGGTTTATGGTGATTGGCAGGTATGAACTTCGTCTTATTGATGATATGGTTGCATATGCACTTAAGAGTGAAGGTGGCTATGTGCGGGCATGCAAGAATTATGATGGAGATATACAGAGTGATTTCCTTGCTCAAGGTTCAAACTTTGTTGGCCTTCCCTCTGTAGGCAAATTGTGATTATTTGTTCTGTATCTACTGAAAGGAAGTTGTAAAAAAGTTTAATATATTAATAAATAAACTAAGTCAGGACGTTGCTATTTTAATTTCACTGAAGCAACTATCTTTTTTTTAACTCTCCAGGGTTGGATCTCTAGGCCTGATGATCCAGTGACTTGGCAAGCTAACCAACTCCCAAGTCATGAGCTTTTGCAGGTATTAGCTACATTATTTATCTTATTGCTATTGTGCTACATTTATGGTAACCACATTTGTAAAGGTTTCTCTGGAGATATATATTTGAAACTGTAGTCATTACTGTATTTTGATGCTTCTATTGTAACATAGGATCATAATTATTAATGCTCAGAATACATAGTAGTATGAAAATTCAAACACCAAAATTGGCTATATATATAACACTAGTGTACAAACTATATATATATGTAATATTAGTTTCTACAGATATAGTAAATCCCCTAAATAGTCTCCAAAGAGGTACGATAATGCTATTCACAATTGCATCAATCAGTGACACCAATTGGAGCTTGTGTAGGCAATCTTTGAAGAAGTTGCTAGCCTCTTGATGCTGGAAGTATACTTCAGTTTTGTTCTCATTTTGGTTTTTCCTTTGCTGGTTGTATACTTCAGTTTTGTTCTCGTTGAGGGATTTCCTGGAAATGGAAATTTATAAGGTTAGTATTAAGTAGCGCCCCCCCCCCCCCTCGGTGATAGTCCTGGCTCCGCCCCTGCTTACGGTTGCTGTCCCCGGCCTAGTGTTCGTGCTGCTTTCCACATGAACTACAAGTGTTGGACGTCCGTTACTCGCTACTGAGTGCCGCTTAATCTGATTTTTCGGCCGTTGCCCACGCCCACTACCACAACAAGCAACAATTTACACAGCCGGTTAAATTAATATCAATTACGCGGCCATTGATAAACTACTTAAAAGCCGCTTAATCCGACTTTAGAACATGTGATCGGTGCACAGTTTAGATAGCGCAAAGAACAAGATCTACAAGCAGCAACTGCGCGTGGATGTGGACCTACATACAAAATTTACGTTCGCATAATAACGAGGACTCCTAAAATTGGGGGTGGCGAAGTGGAAAAAGGGCCATGCCTGCTGAAGAATTCGGATGCGGATTGGGACCCGTTGTAGAAGATGAACCAGAGCAGCACCACCATCAAAATGTCTGCTCGAATTAAAAAAGAAACAACAGAAAAATGATTGAGAGAAATAGAGAGGGAGAGAGGTGAAATTTACAGAAAAGTACGGGGAAAAGCTAGAAATTGTTGTTAATGAGGAGGGTTTGGGGAGGGGAGGGTTACTGAACTGAAGAGGAAGCGCTCCCACCAGTCGAGCATGTAGAGGCCCATGGTCACGTTGTACAGATGGATCTTCCGGCTCACCCAGTTCATCTCTCCGCCCCAATACAAGGAGAAGAGAGGAAGAGATGCCAAAGAAGAAGTAGTGGATCCGATATAGCTCCGGAAATTGAAGGGGATATAAATAATAACCACGTTCACGGTATCAAATAAAATAATCTGGAAATTGCTGAGAAACCCAATTTCGTAGTTGGTTTTTATGAAAAATCCACCGGCAGGATTAATTTTATGAAATGTCCAGAATTATATATTTTCATGTTAAGTATTCCAATATTCTCTTTAGATGCTCTATATTTACAAAATTAATACCATAACTACCCTTCCGCACAAACTCAGATTTGGATTGCGATTCTCGTCTTCTTCTTCTTATTCACGAGAGATCTGAATTACATTGCTCTCATCTTCAGCAAAGATCGCAAAGATCGTTCGTAGTTCACCGTACTTTTTTTTCAGTCGAACTCCGATCATCGCTCATCTTCTTCTTCTTCTTCTTCTTCTTTTCCGACAATTAGGTCAATTATGGAGAGAAGATATTCTTCTTCTTTTCCATAAGAGTTAGCATCGTTTTGAAAGAAGAACGAAAACTCTTGAATCTTTATTCTTGTCAAATTTTTTTCCACAAAACAAAAAAATAAAAAATTAGGTTTCTGTCAACTGTTCTCCGTCGATATAACACGAAGAATAGTCATTCTCCTGCATTTTAACACGGAGGTCATTCTCCTGTGTTTTAACATTTGAATGACCATTCTCCGTGTCATTTAGCACGGAGAATGACCATTCTCCGTGTAATTTAGCACGGAGAATGGCTATTCTCCGTATAATTTAGCACGGAGAATGTCATTCTCCGTACTAAATTACATGGAGAATAGTCATTCTCCTACGTTTTAACGCAGGATGTAACGCCCCAGTCCAAAAATACGTAGGACTAGGAACGTAGACATGCCAGCTGTATTCATACGAAGTGCCCTCGTATAAATACATAAGCTGTAAAATGCAGTAGAACCATACTAATCTCATCCACACAAAATAAATGAATAGAAGATCTCATATAATCAACTATGAAATTGTCATTTGGTACATGTAGTTGGGCGGAGACAAATTCACTACCAACTATGAAAAGAAATACATGATATATAAAGAATGGATTTGGCGAGCGAAGCGAAGACGATCCAAATGCAATCATCCTCGAAGAAATAGCGAAGATCACGGCTAAAGCTAGAACACCTGCGAAAGACAATAGCACACACCTGGCAAGACAACCAGGTCCTCAGAGGGACGTAACAAGACACATAATAGCATGCCATATAAACTGAATAAATATTGCTCAATAAATAAGTCAATCGAATTATAACATGGTCCAATACGCACCTACTGAACGAGCGTACCATCCCCCCAACCAAACAAGGACAGGAGATGGTAAACTAATTCACGGTGACGTACCTTTCCATGCTATGAATCCAATATATTATTCGGACCCCAACAAGGTTCAATACCTTCTCATCGAAATAGTAAGTCACACCTACAACCAAACAAGGACAAGATGTGACGAACTAATCCGCGACAAGTTATTGTTCCAAGCCACGGTCAGATACAAGTACCCAAACCAAAAGTACTCGTACCTAACGGATAGGGTAGCCTACCATTCTAAGTGAAATGTTGTTAAGAACAATCCTTCCTACGCATGGGCCCTGGCTGAATAGGATCGGCGTAGTCCCCCTTTGGGCACCAGAGGCCCCATCAGGAAGGGCATGACGTTCCGCAGAATCGTCAGTGGCCGTCAGTAATCATGGGTCATCAACCCCGTATCTCCAGCGGAGAGTCCGGGTCACAAGGGAAGTGCATCGAAGCCCATACGCTAAGGAATTGTCCTCCCCACCCAATGCCTACTGTGTTGTATCCACAACACAAAACCTCTATAACCGCTAAGTCAGACTAGCATGCAACCTCTATTAGCGGTTATTCCTATCGTACGGCTTGTACGTACTGGTGGCCAGCCAATCACGCACTTCCGTGTTCTACATGCGACACACAATCTCGTGTTACAACGTGTCAAGGCCAATGAATGCAACACACAAGGTGGTCCCTTAAATCTAGGTTTAATGTGAGAAAAATAATACATAGCAGGAAAAATAAATGAACAGTAAGTTCTAACAGTTATGCTATGTATCACAGTTTTTGCATAAAGAAAATAAATAATGCATGAAATATGAGCTAAAAATAAGTAAACAGCAAATGGCAAGGTGTCTTGCCTGATAGAGCGCCTGGTGTGCTGCGATGATCAAGGTGGCACAAACTGCAACTTCGGTGCAACCATTATGCAAGGTGACCTCGGATGGTGGTACGGACAGTTTCATTAGGTCCAGAAGGGTCAATTTAGTTAGGACGGACATGAGGACGTACTAAATTTGTAAAGGACAAGGATTATGGCTAGTCGAGATGAGAGACGATAATCGAAGGAATTTGTTAAATAAGAATATATAACTTTTTAGGAATATTTATAATATTAGAAAACTAAAAATATTTTAGATGAGTATAAAATAAATCATTTTAGACCCAAAAATCCTAATTTTGTCCAAATATAATTTTTAAGTCAAAACTACATTTGAAAAATAAATAGAATACTATAATAATCAGAAATTATAGAATACCATGAAAATACAATAATATAATTAATTGAGATATTATAATATATAATTCAATAACAAATACGATATTAATAAAAACCGGTGATAATAATAATAATAAAATAGCAAATATTAAAGAAGGAGAAAACAACATAAAACACTACAAAAACAAACAAACAAAATAATAGTAATAATAATAATAATATTATAATTATTAATAATGAAATAACAGTCCTAATGGTAACAATAATAATAATAATGATGATTATAATGAGAATAATTAAAATAATAATTCAGTATAATTGGAATTTGATAATAATAATAATAATAATAATAATGATAATAATGATGTTAAACTAATAACAATAGTAGGTAACAGCAAAACAATAATAATAATAATAATAATAATAATAATAATAATTAACCATAAAAATAATAAAAATAAAAATAAAAACACAAAAACCAGTGCTGCTCTCGGTTCTCCCAAGAGAGAGAAGCTCCAGAAAGAGTAAAAGAAAAAAATATATGTATAATAAAAAGAAGGGAACGAGAGGGCTGCGGAGTGCGAGAGAGGGGAAAGGGGCCGGTCGGGGGAGAGAGAGACGTGAGCGGAGGGCGGCCGGAGTGGGTGGTCCGGTCTATGGCAGCCATGGCACCGCGGTACCGGGTCGATGCCAGGAGGGGGAGAGCTGGTGAAGGCGGCGTTGGGGCTCGGCCGGGGAACGATCGGGGTTCCGGCGGTGAGGGTTTGGCCAAGGGCGGAGAAGGGGTTTTGGGGCGGCGCCGCGCGGAGCTGCGTGAGGGCGGAGGGAAGAAGTCGGTCGGCGGTGGGGTCGCGCGGATCTGGGAGGAGGAGATGGGCGCGCGGCCGGGCTCTCCTCCAGGCCGTGCGGCGCCGGAGGCGAGGGATCCCGCGGCGGCGGCGAGGCTGACAAGGTGGAGGCGGCTACGGGCGGGGGTTCCGGCCAGGAGCGGTGGAGGCTGGGCGCGGCTTGGCTCGCGGAGGCGGACGGCTAGGGCGGTGGCGCGCTGGCTGAGCTCGGCGAAGGCGCCGGATCGACCGTCGCGTTGCGGAGGGTTTGTACGCGCGGCCGTCGGCGTTCCGTGGTTGGGCGGCCAGCAGAGGCGGACGCGCTGGTGGCAGCGGCCAGGTGCGGCCAACGCGGACGTCGGCAAGGTGAGGGCTTCTACTTTCTATTTTTTTTTTCTTTGGTTTTCTTGGTGGGTTATTGGCTGTGGCGCCGGCGGCGATGGCCGTGGCGGCGGTGACGGATTTGGGGGTTCTGGTGGTGTCGATATGGTGGCGGCGATGGCCGCGGCGAAGGGGTGGTGATGGTGACAGGGGTGGTTTGGGTGGTGGCGTTGGTGAACGGTGATGTGTGGTCGTGGGTTGTGTCGACAGCCGTGGTGCTGTGGTGGTTCCGGGCGGTGGTGTTGGTGATGGCGATGATGATGGAGAGGTGGTGGTGACGTGTTCGGGTGAAGGTGATCGGTACTGGTGGTGCCGGGAATTGTTTGATCTCAGTTTGGTCTTCTGTGGGGGAGGCGGCGAGGTGGCCGACGTGTGATGGGGTACGGCAACGGGTGCGCGGCTCGAGGCCGGGGATCGAAGGATGCAGGGAGCAGGATATGGAAAGAGACTAGGGTTTAGAATAGGACTAGGATTTGCTGTGTCGAAATCGTGTCCGACCTGTGGACACGAAAGAGATGAAATGTATATGTAATAAAATATTGAAAAGGAAAAATAGGGCACGGACACGATGCACTTATTTGGTTGTGGAGAATTTGTGGATGAATAATGTGGAGGAGTACCTGCCTATTTATAGGATGTGGGAATTTTCACTTAGATATGGACTAGGAATATTTAAAACCCAAGTAGATAAATCATCTATTTAATTTAAAATCAATCGAATCCAAATTCAAATGCAAATCCAATTTAAATCAAATTTAAATACTTTTAGTTTAAAATCAAATCAATTTAAAATATAGATAGTTTACTATTTAAATGTATCCATGGGATCAAATCAAAATTTAAATTGTCACAAATATTTCGAAAATATGTTTTCCAAAAATGTTATTATAATTAATTTCGAAAATACATTATTATTTAAAAATAAACTAATAAAATATTATAAAATAAATATTTTGCACGAAGAATATTATTTATTATTAATAACTGCTAAAAACAATAGACTTTTTATAGCAAGAATAATAATTCTATATAATATTTTGAAAGTGTAATAAAATAGAAAAATTGTTTTTCTAAATATGTACGCTCGCACATATTCGCACTCGTCGAGCAATTTTTGAAAAAAAGAAATAAAAGGTCGTGCGACGTATAATACGACTACGTGACGTATATACAAAATTTTAAATCGGTACCAAATTTTTAAATAAAAAAATAGTAAAAATTTAGGGATTTTACACAGGAGAATGGGCCATTCTCCTACGTTTTAACACAGGAGAATGGCCTCCGTGTTTCTAACACGGAGAATGACCTCCGTGTTTCTAACACGGAGAATGGCCATTCTTCTACGTTTTAACGCAGGAGAATGGCCTCCGTGTTTCTAACACGGAGAATGGCCATTCTCCTGCGTTTTAATACTGGAATGACCATTCTCCGTGCTAAATTACACGGAGAATGGTCATTCTCCGTGTAAATTAAGACGGAGAATGGTCATTCTCCGTGTAAATTAAGACGGAGAAGACCATTCTCCGTGTTACTAACACGAAAAATGGCCACCCTCATGCGAAATAACATTTTTCGTGTTCTAACACGGAGAATGACCATTCTACTGCATTTTATGGTCAGTTGAAACTTTGGAGGGCCATAACTTTTAACTGGGAGGTCGAAACGAGATCCGGTTTGTCGCAAAATGAGCGTATCTTTGAGGAGCCTGAGTTAAAAAAAATTGTCGTTTGTCGGCCTTCCGAAATTTTAGAATCGCAAAAAAATGATGTTTGGACCTCCGTTTTAGCACTTTTGCCGTTAGTCTCGGTCTTTCCGAAATTATCCGACGAGTTTTTGAGGAGAAAATCTATATTCGAAAGTGAGCAGCGTATGGAAGAAGAGAAAGTATCAAAACATTTTTTTAAGAGTAGTTTCGTAGGCGTTTTCAATAAATTAGAAGGAAGGGCAAAAAGGTCATTCGGAATCCACTTTATATATTTTTTGCTAATTCTGGGCACGCGATGAAATGTTATTGTACGGTGGGTTTTTCATAAAACTTTTTCGTTTTTTGGGCATTTCATAATTTTTCCCTAAAATAATCTATAATATTATATAAAAAATAGATAAAAATTTAAATTATATTTTAAAATTAATTTGAATATATTTTAATTAGGATTTGTTACGTCCCTATGCTTGGATTGACGGTTAAGAGAGTTAAGTGAGGAAAAGTTAAGTGAGGGGGTAATAAAACCATGTTTGGTTTGAGGGTGGGGGTTTAGGAGGGAGAGTTATAGAGGGTTAAGTGAGGGTTTATTTCACCCTCTTTTGTCCATTTTTAACCCCCAAATCGGAGGATTAATGAGTGGGATTGAGAAATTTTGTTAAAAAAAAAATCATAAATACCCCTTATTTGTTTTATAAAATATCATGATTTTTTTCCTCCATTTTTTTCTCAACATGTTAATCTGTACCTTCCTAATTTGTGAAGATATTTTGACAAGTTCTAATTAAAATTTCAATTAAATTTAATTTTATAACATATGTAATAAGGTTATTTTGGTAACTATCATATTTTTATTAATCACCCTCTCACTCAAAACCTTCAATCCAAGCAAGAGTTATTAAACACCCCCACTTAACTCTCCCTCAAATCCAAATAAGGTTCTATGTATTGACTCTACTCTCCCTCGCTTAACTACTCCTCATTTAACCCCACTTAACTCTGCTTATTTTTCCTCCCTCAATCCAAGCAGACCCTAAGGCACTAGCCTAGTGGTAGTGCGGGGGGGCGCCCGACCACAGGTCTCGGGTTCGGCCCAACTTGGAGAAAGGACACCTCAAAAAAAATTGTTATTGAAATATTAAATTTTTTTATATGTTTAGTTAGAGAATATCATGTACTTAGTGTAAATATGTCCAGGTAGTTAGAAGGATTTTAAAAAATAAATTCTTAACTATTTAATGTGTGAAATACATAGATGGTAGTTAGAAAATGTTTTATTTTTTTTTTAATTAGTGGAAGATATACACATAGTTTAGATGGTTCTCGTTCTTGATGTTGGGACCAGACCAGAGCCAAATATTCTGAACCAGATGTTGAGACCAACAACACCAATACCAAGTTTTGACTCAACGTGTCTGACCGCAACAGAAACTAGGTCAACTCTTGAGATAATCAAGCATCCGTCTAACAGGAATAACAAGCATAGATGAGGATATAGTATTTTCGATGACAGTGTACAAATTTCAATCTTTATAAGTAAAATTACAAGATTCAATAAACAATGTTGAATATTTTGTCCAAAGATTCAACCCTTCACCAAATTCATGTAAAATGATGAAGATTACAACTTAAAATCACTTACCCGACTCCCTCGTACTTATCTTCTCTTCCTGCTGTCCTGGATGTCGTTCTCTTCCTGTTGTCCTAGTTGACGATCCGGAAGAGCAAAGTATTAAGTTTTTCTTAGATTTTATGTGGACAAGCACCCTGGATCTCCCAACTTGTGCTCTTCTTTGTGCCTCCACCCTAATATAAATAGGTTGAGAGACCTATCTTAGGGTTTAGGAAATCTCCAAAATAGTCCACCATCAAATCTGGTTGTGCACCAGTATCCAATGACCGGTGCAGATTAGACTCGAAACCCGTGTAGCCCCGATCGAACCGAACTTTGACCGAGTTCGGTTGGTCCCTGCCAAATAGTTTATGTTTCAAAACCACCGAGTTCGAACCGAATTCGGTCAGGGCCGAATTCCTCCAGACTGGAACCAACATTCTTACCCTCCAGTCTAATGAGAGATACTGACCACATGGCTCAACTGACTACATGCATGTCGTCCCGTGACAGAGTTCATGCTCCCCCTTGTCGTTGATATTCGATCCCCCGAGCATGGAGTAGACTGATCAAATATTCTTCTGGACAATATGAAGACCTAAATACAAATATTGAATATTATACAAGATCCTAAAACTAAATAACCCTAACATGAATTAAAGGTGCAACTTCTCCATCTGACTAAAAAAAAAAAAAAACTCACTCTGCCAAGTTCGTATATATTCAAACGCATAATACATAACTATGAAAGGGGAACAAATGCTAGAGGTCACCCGCAAATACTCAAGTCCAGTAGTAAACACATAAAAAAAAAAGGTAGGAATAAAATCCTGAACTCTTCGAAATATATAGAACACTTCAGATATTCGAAAGTAAAAACACTATTGCAGTATGCAAATTTTTTTTCTTCTGCTGATTGATTTTTCATCTACATATAGACACTTACAAAAGTTACACATGCACTATAGCTACAGCTACTGATCATCAAGAATATGCTTCCTGCAGCAGCCTCCCTTTCAGTAATCTCTTGTACTGTCATCAGGTGTGATCTCTTGAAATAACCGGAAGGCGAATGCAGCTGCTCATTTGGTAGCCCGGGAACATCTGTTGCCGATGGAGTACTACTTGCACTTTGGACTCCTGCCTGCAGCCCCTTCTCCTTCGCACTTTCTGGGGTCGACCGCTGCCCGAGTTCTTCGAGGATTTCTAAGGCTCGCTCGAAAGATTTGAGGTAGGGTTCAGCATTAGTAGAGTTGCCCGATGGCTTCGGGACGGACTGGGGGAGCGATTTCGCCTCCGAGAGCCTTCCGGTCCTCATCAAACAGATGGCTAGATTGCACTGCCTATTGTAGTCAGGCTCAATTGCCAGAGCTTGCCTGCAGAATTCAAGATGAAGGACTCTCTCTTAGAAATCTCAGTTATGGGAGACTTGACAAATATGAACAGAATGTACATACAAACTGACACTATTAAGCTGGCTAACGTACATTGTAGTGGTATTGTTTTCAATATTAAGACTATTTAGCAATTTGTTCTAATGCTCAAGAAATTTGCAGTTTTGGCTATGGCAATTTTTCTACAAGAAGCATAAATTAGAAGATGTATAGGAAAATAACCGATAAAGTGACTCTGCTTCTTTGTATTTCTCAGTTTGCATGTACGCCCAAGCGAGGTTCCCTAGCAACCTGAAAATTAATTAGAGAATAATAGAATTATACATAGCAAAAGATGCAACAAAAAAAAAGCATTGAGACATCATATATACATATATATAGCTAAACACCTTTATCTTTCTTTGTCGAGCGAAACATGAAATCTTTTTCCTTGTGATCTTGACAATTTTGTTGGCCTTCCACCGAAAGCTAGTCCCCGGTCCAACAACTTCAGCTTCAAACTTAACAGCTCGATTTGATCATCGATCCTACCACATTTCTGTTCACGCACGTACAATTATCTGTCGGCTTAGCAAGAACACATGCAATCATGCATCTAGGTGCACTATGATCCAGGCAAAGGAAAATGATATTTTGCAAGCGGTTTGTGACCGCATGCATGATCGCAGGCCCACATGGCAGCCAACAATTGTCCTCCCTCTATCACCGGGCTCCACCTCCTTAGAGTCCGGACGGGCTGGACTAGAGGGAAAGCCGTCACGTGGCCTGCAGTCACGTCCGCGGGCAAAAATAACATTGTCCCTGGGCAAATTCTAAGAACATCTTGCAAATTAAGACTATAGTTTAAGAACTCTGACAGAGCGACACGATACGATAATTATTGGGAAATCAAGTTGTAGCCAAACGAAATGAAAATGGATATTAGGAAGTGACATCCAAGAATACTCTCCGACTAAATCCATTGTAACTAGCTAGTACGGTTACATATTCAGAAAAGAATTTGCATATGATAAAATCAAAATCGACCAATAACTAAGAAAGGGTGGTGAACCCATCAAATGATGTAACCTTGTATAGGTCAAGAAGAACAAGAAGGCGTCGGCGGCGTCGATTTGGACTGCGGGGTGGTGCAGTCGTACTGAACCTTCGACGAAGACGTCGACGACATCTTCTTGGTTGATCGGTCGCAGTTTAGTTAGATCTTCACTTTTGCTCTTGCTGCAACCAAGAACCCCTTCCTCGCAAAACCTTGGGTGGCAGAAGAGGACTTTTCAATAGGAAGAAGAAAAGTTGACGAGATTTTACGGATTGGTCGAATATTATTACACTCAACGCTCTGCAGAGTTATAAAATAGTACGGTTGATGATTTTTATTTCATACACCTCGGTTGTTCTAGTAGGGGTGCAACTTGCCAGGTTGGGTCGGACTTGAGGTCAATCCGAGCCCAATTCGATGAATCATAAGCCTAGTCTGAGCCCAAGTCCGACCTGACCTCGGGTACAACATATGAAGCCCAAGACCAAGTCCGGAGGATCGGGTTGGGTCGGGTCCACTCTAATATAATATTTGAAATAATTTTAAACAAAAGTAATATTAAACACATAATCAAATAGCAATCAAGTCTTGATCATTATAAAATACAAACTGAAATAAGATTTATGATAAGGAGTTGAAGAGTTTGGGTGGACGAAGTTATGATTTAAACTTTTTATTTAAGAAGTATGAAACTATCGTAAGGCAAAAGCTCAAACACACGGAGACGAAGCTTTCTCGTTATATTATCAACCACACAAGTGCATCTTACAAGCTATCCCAACCTCTCTTTATATAGGGAGAGAGGTTGGGGGTTATGAAGAAATGGAGGGCCAAAGGTCATGTAGGTTACAAGGAGATGAAAAGTGAAAAGCCATATGAGTTACAACACTCCCCCTTGGCTCTCCAGAAATTTTGCTTGTAAACATCTTTGAGTTTCTTCGTCTGTCTGTAGCTTGCATCTTCAAGTTTGACCATCTACTTGTGTCTCGTCAAAACCTTGCCAAAGAAAACCCAGTGGAAAAAAAACTTTGGTCGAAGGACAAAAGAGTACACACATGTCAGTGTGATGGGGGTAAACTTAACCATTGCAAAGGTGCCTCGTCAAAACCTTGTCAGGGAAATCCAGTGGAAAAAACCGCTGATCGAAGGACAAAAGAGTACACGATGGTTTAGAAGTATACACTGGATACTCCCCCTGATCACAATAGTCCTTAGTGAATAAGAGATTTGAAATGTGTCTCGTTAAAAACCTTGCCAAGGAAAACCCAATGCGAAAAAACTTGGTCTAAGGGAAAAAGAGTACACAAGCATACATCAGGATGCTCTCCTTTTCACTCGCACTCGACAGGGCGCGGGATATACGCACAACAGGACGTTTGGAGGCGCTCGTTGGAGCGCTCCCCCTCACATGCACACAACAGGGTGCGGGAAACATGTTTCACTTAGGCTAGCTCTGAAAGCTTCCTAAGTCCAATCGCTCTGACATGTTTCTGGAACGAGTGTTTTGGCAGTGACTTGGTGAACAAGTCTGCATGGTTATTCTCCGATCCAATGTGTTGCACTTCAATCTTCTGAAGTGCTTGTTGTTCATGTGTAAAGAACAACTTGGACGATATGTGCTTGGTAGCATCCCCTTTGATGTAACCATGTTTCGCTTGATCAATAACAGCGGTATTGTCCTCATAGACGACAACAGGTTCATCTGGGTCATATGGAAGATCACATGTACTTCGAATATGGCCAATAACAGCTCGAAGCCATACACACTCTCTAGTCGCCTCATAAAGCGCGAATAGCTCAGAGTGGTTCGTTGAAGTAGCCACTAAGGTCTGTTTGCGAGACCTCCAAGAAATCGCCGTGTTCCCAATGGTAAAGACATAACCAGATTGGGAACGCCCCTTGTGCGGATCAGATAAGTATCCCGCATCGGCGTAGCCAACAAGGGTCGCGTTGCTTCGAGTGCCAAGAGCGTTGGACTCACTCAAAATCGCGTAGGGATAGAACAAGCCCAAGTCCGTAGTACCCTTAAGGTAGCGAAAAATGTCTTTTATGCAATTCCAATGGCGGCGTGTTGGCGCGGTGCTGTGTCGAGCTAGACAATTCACAGCAAACGAGATGTCCGGTCTAGTACATTGGGCCAAGTACAATAAAGCGCCTATTGCACCCAGATAAGAGCACTCAGGACTCAATATCTCTTCGTCGTCCTCCTTTGGACGAAATGGGTCCTTAGTAATGTCTAGAGAGCGGACGATCATGGGAGTAGCGGACGGCTTAACGTCAAAATGACTAAAGCGTCTCAACACCTTTTGGGTGTAGTTCGCTTGATGGACAAGAATTTCATCTTTACGGTGCTCGATCTGCAGGCCGAGGCAAAACCGTGTCTTCCCAAGATCCTTCATCTCGAATTCCCTCTTCAGGATATCAGCAGTTTCTGACAAGTCGTTTTCGGTTCCTATGAGATTCATGTCATCTACATAGACCGCGATGATTGCGTATCCTGAAGTGGATTTCTTTATGAACACGCATGGGCAAAGTTCGTTATTAACGTATCCCAAACCGATCAAGTATTCGCTTAGGCGGTTATACCACATTCGCCCGGATTGTTTCAATCCATATAGCGAACGCCTCAGTCTAATCGAGAACGCGTTCCGTGGTCGGGAACTACTTGATTCAGGCATCTTTAGTCCTTCAGGGACTCTCATGTATATCTCTGTGTCCAGATCGCTGTGACCACATCCATGAGCTGCATATTCAGTTTTTCGGAAACTACTAAATTGATTAAGTAGCGGAACGTTATAACGTCCATTACGGGAGAATACGTCTCCTCGTAATCAATTCCAGGGCGTTGTGAGAAGCCTTGCGCCACAAGGCGAGCCTTGTATCGCACAATCTCATTTCTTTCATTACGCTTCCTTAGAAAAACCCATTTGTGACCAACTGGTTTAACATTGGGTGGTGTTGGAGCAACAGGTCCAAACACGCTTCTTTTCGCTAAGGAGTCTAGTTCAGCCTGGATTGCTTGTTTCCATTGTGACCAATCCGTTCGTCGTTGACACTCGACAACACTACGAGGTTCCATGTCATCATTGTTCATAATGTCAGTGGCCACTGAGTATATGAACACATCATCGATGACAGTTTCGTTTCGCTTCAAAATATCGTCTAAGCTAGCATACTCGACGGATATTTCGAAGTTATCGGCATGATTAGGAATAGGCGTTTCATCTGGAACGCGCTCTTCTAATACATCGCCATGATCCTTAATGATCTCATGTGGCAAAACGCTTTTAACAAGATTTCTCTGCTTTCGGGGCAGAACATCTTTGGAACCAACCGGTCTTCCCTTCTTCTTGGGAATAGCAGCGGACTGGACGGCCGATGGCAGCGTCCTTTGCTCGGCGGGTTCGACCGGAGCAACATGTTTCACAGGAACATGGCGTCTCTCAGGGACGTCTATCCTTGCAGGCACATTTGCAGCAGGTATAATTGATCTCGTGACTTTTGCTAGGTCGCTAAATGCGTCTGGCATTTGATTTGCAATATCTTGCAGACCTAGAATCCTCTGCACTTCCTTATCACTATGTGCAGAGGGGGGATCATGATGAGCAATAGCGGGCACATGCCACGCTAATTCACGTCGTTCCTCATCAACGTTAGCGTACATTTCTCCCCCTAACGACGGAAAGATTGCCTCATCAAAGTCACAATCCGCGTGTCTCGCGGTAAAGAGATCGTCTGTCAAGGGCTCTAAATAGCGAATAATGGACGGGGAGTTATAACCGACATATATTCCCAGTCGCTTCCGAGGTCCAAATTTTGAAAGCCTTATCGGCTCAATTGGAACATTGACTAGGCACCCAAACACGCATAAATGTGAGATGTCAGGCTCACATCCAGTAACCAGCTGGTACGCGAAAAGTGGTTGGGTGGCCATGGGCCTCAGACGGACCAAATTTACAGCGTGCAAAATTGCATAGCCCCATGCAGATAGTGGGAGTTTGGTACGCATAACCAAGGCCCGCGCTATCACTTGCAGTTGCTTTATAAAAGCTTCCGCTAGGCCATTTTGGGTATGAACATACGCAACAGGGTGTTCAAGATTTATTCCCAAAGTCATGCAATAATCATCGAAAGTCTTCGATGTAAACTCCGCGGCATTATCAAGTCTAATAGACTTTATCGGATAATCCGGATGGTGAGCCCTTAACTTAATGATCTGGGCAAGGAGTTTAGGAAACGCTGCGTTTCGGGTGGACAACAACACTACGTGTGACCATCTAGTCGATGCATCAACCAAAACCATGAAGTATTTAAATGGTCCGCATGTTGGTTGGATTGGTCCACAAATATCTCCATGAATTCTCTCAAGGAATTGAGAAACTAATCTCGTAGGTTTCACATGGAGTGGCTTGAGATTCGTCTTCCCAATCGAGCAAGCTTGGCATAGGCTTTTCGGATTTATAACAAAAAAATTTTCTCCAAGAGGATGCCCATGTGATGCATTCATAGTGCGAAGCATCGTATTTTGACCCGGATGACCCAGCCGGTCATGTCATAGCATAAAAGTCCTCTCATCAACTGGCGCTCGACGAATGATGAGATTACTCTCGATGTGTTGTATCGTAGTGAGATACAAACCACTTGAAAGACATTTCAACTTCTCCAAGATACGCTTTTGGCCGTACTGAGTGGAGGTAATGAAAAGATACTCGAAGCCATGTTCTCGAGCAGTTTCAACATGAAATCCGTTTTCCTCGAATATCCTTAAAACTCAGTAAGGTACGACTGGACCTTGGAGAATATAAGGCCTCTGATACTTCAACGGGAGTACCATTGGACAACAAAAACGGGCTTTGCCAAAACCTTGAACAAGGGTTGAGGGTTCCGAAATGGTTGTCACTGAGGTTACTTTAGGCGTATAGGAGATAAAGTATGATTTATCTCTCAAGATAGTGTAAGTCGTTCCACTATCAACCAGACAATCCACTGCCCCGTGGTCCATGCCTATAAGTAAAAAAATTAAAGTTTGTCACACGTTTGAGGAAAGTGCTCGAAATAGAACTTTAATTTATCGAGAAAACAGAAAATACAAACCACCAAAAGTTTCATGACTTAAATCAAATATAGAGAGAAAATGGAGATTTATTCTTCCATTTCTGCTACAAAATCGGGGGTCTCAAGATTTAGATTTTCGCACTCGTTGACCAGATTTGCTTCGGCCTGGCGCCCCTTGTGATAGTTATTAACTTCTTGGGGGGTCGCCCTGCAAGTCCGTTGCATATGACCATAAGCACCATATTTGTAGCAGAGAGTAGGCGCTTGGCCTTCTACTCTCGCTTTGGGACGACTGGCCCGTTGGTTCTTACCATGAGACTGCCTAGGAGTCAAAGGTCCTTGGTTCTTGTTAGAACCTCGCTTTGGGTGGCGAGACTTAAACTCGCCTTTGTTCCTTGGCTGGGACGACTGGCCCTTGTCTCGTTTCCACCGTGGATTTGGTCCACGAAGAGCGTTTGCATCAGGCGTTGGAATTGCCTTTGTTCCAGCAGGACGAGAATTGTTGTTTCTCATTAAAATGTGTCACGCCCCAGAATCAGAACACTGGAGAGCGGGGGCAGACATAGCCAGCTACGTATAATGAAATGGGATCCACTCCACTATACGGTCACGGCTGTCTAGATATATGAGGGTTTATCTACAAGCCATCAGTCTCTTATGGTCAATAACAAGTCTAATGTCTCAATCACAAGCAAGTAAGTAGATGTTACAAGATGTAAGATCACCAAATACACAATAGTAAGGCGTCCCAAACATTACATATTCAGCTGATCATGAAGCTAGTCGTTACAAAATGTGATGACTAGCAAGAGTTTTAGTCATACATGATCAACCCTAGGTTGCCAATCATGTTATAGCCCGTAGGCAGACAGTAAGTAAAATGTACACGAGCTAACACTTGCTCGGCGGCTAAAAAGCCTCAAAAGAATAATTTTACAATAGAGTAGAAGAGCCAAAATAAACCCACTCGTTGCCAGGATTCCTTCTAGTGGTCACCATCTGGCTGGAAGGTCGGTAGAACCTCGGAAGTTGCTCCGGTATCTGGCCATACAAAACCAGCTGGGTCAGACCCCAGAAAGAGCAAGTGCCACAAAGGAAGCTTCACTTAGGAACTAAAACCAGCAATTAGCACAAGAATATAATTACATGAAAGACAGTAACAAAAGAACTTGATATTAAAAGAATAACAACAGTCATAATAGAGTACGAGGGAACCATTCAAGTATCCAGGTCACAACCCTTAAACCAAACAAGGACCGGGGTTGTAACCCTTCGCCTGAATAGAACTCCGTCTCCAAATCCTGTTGGTAAGGTAAACCGTATCAAGCATGACAGGTGATATACGATGAGATAACCATGGGACTATTCAGATAACCAGGTTACAACCCGTAAACCAAACAAGGACCGGGGTTGTAACCCTTCGTCTGAACAGAACTTGGCTTCTCCCACCATTTATCGGCAAGATAAATATAAGAAATCAGGTCAAGTGACAATCTTGTATAGAATCAAGACAAGAATAGACTGGTAAACTCCATCCAACATTTCAAGGCCAAGCAATAAGTACGGCTTGATACTTTAACTAACTAGGGTTATCACAGGCCTAGTTACTAGCAAGATGTAATGAGAATTCCAAGTCCGGTTACCTGTTTGTTACTACCTGAGTAATCCCAGCAAGAAAAGGAAAAGATAGCATGATATAGCAGACACACTGTAGTAAGATACATATGTCCTAAGGTACCACACTCGATGGCGGGCTGGAAGTGCGCTCATCTCGACGGATAGCAGCAAATTCCATGTATATATATAAGGCCGGGATCAAAGGAGCAACAGGTAACTGGAAAATTCTCCATAAACTATTTGATCAATCTAGTCATTAACCTAGCCAGATTCAGTATGAATCCCTGACTGTGGTACTCAGGGATCATGCCCTAGACATGATGCAAGACACAACCAGACTAGTAGTTTATACAAGCACAATCATCCACGGTGTCCAGGCCAATGAATTGATTTGTCAAGAGTGCGCCACGACGGGCCACTATCATTATCATTATTACTTATCAAGAGTGCGCCACGACGGGCCACTATCAAGCATGTCAGTGTACTTGTCAAGAGTGCACCACTACGGGTCACTGTCGTATCATGTATAGCAGGTCAAGTTATCAAGTCAAGTTATCATATCAGGAGTGCACCACGGTGGGACCACTCTCAAGCATGTCAGTTTTTGGTCACATCATGTCAGGTACAATTGTCATTTCAATCATGTCAATCAAATCGAGATTATCAAGTTCGGAAAAGACGTAAGGATAAAAAATGGGCGTAAAAATATACGATAGGATAAGGTGTACGCTATAGGAACTCAAGTTACACAGGGCGTTACAAGTACGAGTTAATAACGACCATTAAATAATAAAATACAAGCCAGGGAAAGAGCCATGCGGCTCGAGCATAGGCGGCCAAGAATGATCTCATGCGGCCGAGGAGGGAGCAGTCCATGCGGCTGGAGGAGACTCGGGTCTAAGGGAATGCATGCGGCTTAGGAGAGTTCAGGGTCATGCAGCGGAGTATCATGCGGCCAGAGGGAAGTAAGCTTCATGCGGCTGGGGGAAAGGAGTCCATGCGGGTCGGGGTTAGGAGCCCATGCGGCTCGGAACAAGAGCAGCTCATGCGCTAGCGGAGAAGCTGTGCGTATGCGGCAGGCCATCAATCAGGTATATGCGGCCAGGAAGGGGGGGAGGGGCGTATGCGACTAATTCATAGCATTCATGCGGCTGAGAAGTGGATTCTCATGCGGCTAGGAATGGACTGAGTTCCATGCGGCTGAATGATCACGAGCATATGCGGCTGGGGAAAGATGAGCGCGCATGCGACTGAGGGAAAGTGAGTCCATGCGGCTGGCACAGACCCGGGTTCATGCGGTTAGAAGAGAATGAATCTTATGCGGCTGGAATGAGACTCAGCCTATGCGGCCAAAAGAGGAAGTAGGCTTATGCGAGTAGGTGAGCTCGGCCCTCATGCGGCTCAAGTACTTCCAGTCATGCGACTGAATAGATCACTTGCCGCATGAAATATTCATGCGGTCAAGTCAAGCACAGTTCATCTTCTCCAAAATTTCGAGAAGAAGAACACCATGAGAGCCAAGTTCTCAAGCTGCATAATACCTTCATCCGGGGCCCAAATCCGAACTTTCATAGGTCAAAATGGGGTAGAACGAAATTCTCTACAACATGGAACCATCAAAACTCGAAAATAACAAGATTAAATAGATCAAAACCCAAGATTTTCAAAAATAAAGTAAGCTTAGATCTACAAGAATCTAGCCATGAAAAATAAAATGCCAAGTACTGAAGTAAGTTAAAATGCTGTAAGGTAGAAAATGAAGCAATAAAATTGGAGTTCCTCCATGAAGCAAGTTGCACTTGCCTAGACCTCTCTCTCTCTCTCTCTGGTAGGTGGAGAAGTAAAGATGGAGAATAAACGAGTAATGAGTAATAATGGAAGAGAGAGTGGGATTGATATTTATGGTGGGAGTGGTGGTAGGTGGGAGTGGTTCTCCACATGATAAACCAAAACAAGCAAGGTCAAATAAATCGAACCGAACCAAGCCAATCAGTGAAATGCCAAAATAAATCAAGCAGGAAAACATGCAATATGGGTCAAAATACGTACACGTATTCCAAATACGTAATACGAGATATGGGCATTACAAAATGAGACTGTTCTTCTCGTCTAGTAAAAGCTGGGTGATGAGCTCGGGAAACTTGGTGAACTTAGACTGACGGTATTGCTTCTGGAGCAAGTTGTCAGTGGAAGGAAATGTGGTGTATGTTTTCTCCAATAGATCACTGTCGGTTAATATCTCACCGCAGTATTGGAGAAGTGATCGAATCATGCAGACTTCATTGTTGTAATCAGTTACACTTTTGAAGTCTTGGAAGCGCAGGTTCAACCAGTCATGGCGTACTTCAGGTAGCCATATGGTCTTCTGGTGGTCGAAGCGCTCTTTCAGAGAGTCCCATAGCGTCTTCGGCGAGGAGATTTCAATGAACTCCGCCTTCATGGCGTCAGATAAATGCCTGCGGAATAGAATCATCGCTTTGGCGTTCATTGAGCGAGTGACTTCCACTTCATGCTCTTCCTCGTTATAGATGACAGTCCAAGAGGCCCTGCGCATCTAGATGGTTCTGGATGTCTTGCGTCCAGTCCAAGTAGTTCTTGCCAGAGGCTTCAAGGATAGAAAAATCAATCTTGATCGACATTTTTCTACAACAGAAGAAAAAATCTTGATCAGTCAACATATAAAACGACAGGTTTATATGGATTTGGTTTGTATAAGCAACAACAAACAATCGTAAACAAAAACAACGATTTTGAAAAAACGATTTTTGTTTAAAAATTATCTTATATCGATCGACGGGCCGATATAGAGAGGTCAATAAGTTTCTTGCAAAAATGCATAATTATAAATACAATTTGAGCAAAAAATAATATTCGGTCAACCCCTTTCAGTAGCTCTACGTGAATATGACCAGGCGGAAAAATGAGGGAGGAGGGTCACCGGGGACCTCTTAAGAACCAAGCCCTAAGTTCTTTCTGACATCATACCCAAATAGGTGAGCCTATTCGGAGAGACTTCGTAAAATTTTTGTCAAATGTAAGAATAAATAAGATTTTTCAAAAAATTCACGCTATTTGCGAATTGTGCAAAATAGGTGACAATTTAGTGCGTGCTCAAAATGAGCGTTGCCTTTGAAAAATTATTAACCAAAAAGGTTATTTTTGGGAGGCCCAAATTTGGCGGTGCCAGAATTTGTTTATGTAGCCAAGACAATTTTTAATTTCCACGCCATTACGCTAAAAAAACGTACAGCATAAGTAGGCAACAACACACAAAAGAATTGGTGCCTAAGCAAGCGGCACCAAAAAAATGTCAAATATTTTTTCGACGTCTAATGAAGCGACGCCAAAAAAAATAGCGAGAAAAAAAATACAATTTTTACTACCCATCTGTTACAATAATTTACTGAGTAACATAAAAAAATTGCTACTGAGGTGCTTGTCGGGGCGCAAATAGCACTGTGGCGCTCGCCGGGGCGCTCCAAATCCATCATTACAAAAAAATGTTAGCATCTAAATTTTCTTTTTCAACATGAAAATTTGCTATCAAAAAATTTATTTCCTCAAAAATTAACTAACAAATATGTTTGTTTTTTTTTCCAAAAAAAAAAACTAGTATGCTAAAGGCTAGATTATAGCAAAGTTAAAAATCATAAGCAAAATTTATTTTCTGAAGTTCTTTTGCTGCATACTGAAAATGAAATAGATAACTTCTTTTAAGAAAAAAAAGGGAAACATGTTAGTCAAAACTGATATTTCAGGAAAGATGCTTATTATTTACATTTTGAAAGAAACATAGCATGGCACCTTCAATGCAGTATGTGAGTCAGCATATTTCTCTAAATGTGAAAAACTATGTACGACATGAAAACATGCCCTTGAATGGGATTCTCTCAACATAAACCATAAACATCTATAAATATAAAAATCTTAGGGTCCCATATCTGATATGAACATTCATATTCATGATGAGTTTGCTAAACTTCGATGAATTCAATTTACACCATTCCCCTATAGTAACAATGCACAAGAAAGAGGAAATAAAACTTACCTGAATCTCAAACATAACTACATTGAATAATTTTCCATCATCCTCATCACTTTCTAAAATGGTGGTTTCATCGCCAAAGCTATTATCGTGCATAGGACTATTAAGCATACTCCCATGCTGACCAATATACTCAGGAAACCATCCGCATTTCATGTTGTAGTGTCCAATCTTTTTCCAAAAACATTTAAATTTGAAGAGATTTAAGAACCTTTGTCAAAATTTCACGAGGATGAGAAAGGGACTATAGACCAACAACAGTCACAGCAAAGCTAAAAATTGATGCAAATATTTCTTAGAAAATATTCTTAAAAAGAAATTAAGGGTTACCGTCGTTGTACGGAAACCGCAGAATCGGATAGGACCCACGCGGATACGCGGGATCGGCGACGAGCGACGGGTTGCGCGGGGGCAACGGTCGGCGGACGGCGAGGCGAGCGGTACGTCGGGTCTCCGGCGTTGCACGAGCAAAGTGCTGATAACGTGTCATAAGGCAAAAGCTCAAACACACGGAGACGAAGCTTTCTCGTTATATTATCAACCACACAAGTGCATCTTACAAGCTATCCCAACCTCTCTTTATATAGGGAGAGAGGTTGGGGGTTATGAAGAAATGAAGGGCCAAAGGTCATGTAGGTTACAAGGAGATGAAAAGTGAAAAGTCATATGAGTTACAACAGAAACAATATATATATATATATATATATATATATATATATATATATATATATATATGTCGGGTTTTGGGTTTTTCGGTTAACCCGATACATGAACTCGAGTCCAACCCGATTGTTGATCGGGTTCAAATATTTTAACCCAAATTCGAGTACGAACCCGAGTATCTTCAACCCTAACTCAACCCATTAACGGGTTTATCCGATCGGACTCGGATTTAGCCTGCCCAAGTTGCACCCCTATGTTCTAGTATGAGATCAATTATAGGTTCAAAATTTATGACAAGTGTCCCAACTATCCTTCTAATCTATACCAATATATAATTAATGGTATTACTAAATTTTTTGTGTGATGTATATTTTTTGGCTAAAAATATCCGTACTTGTAGATAAAAAAAAGAAGTCATTTACTTATCTACTAATTGAAACTTTCATAATAATCTAAAATTCTCGTAACTCCCCCTCCCTCTCCAAAACTAAATTAAGACAAGAGCGAACGGGAAGAGCCATGTGCACGGAGTCGTTCAATTGCAAATTGGTTGCCCAGAGACACGAGAACATAGACGAAGAAGACGTTGATGATCGATATGAACCCCCTTCAAGTTCCGTGACAAGCGGACGATGACGACGAGTTCTAGGGAAGTTGCCCTAAGGGACTCGGTGTGCCCAAGGTTGGCCTTGATCCAGGCAGCCAGAACGACTGCTCAGGACCTACGGATTCGAAGGATCCAAAAAAATCAGTTAAAATATAAATATATTAATATTTTTATACTAAAATAGACCGAATATTTCATGGGATTCAAACAATACAAAATAATATGGTGCAGTAGATATTATGTTTGCATATATGTTCAATTCTTAGCGACGACAATTTTTTTATTTACTTTATTTATTTATTTTAACATTATGTATAGGGATCCCATTTTGGAAGTCATACTCATCAAAAAATCCTTGCTAAAATCAAAACCAGGCCTGAAGTTCCCTTAACCGAACTCGGTCCCCTTAGTTCACTCCTGGTTAGCAGCAAATTCCTATTCCTTTGGATCACTAACGTTCAAAATTTTGAACGTTGCCCTAACCGAGTTCTGCCCGAACTCTGAATAGGAAGAATTTGAAATTTCTAATCACTCATTTATTCTTCATCTTCTCTATCTATTCTAAAGCCTTCCTATCTACAACTTTAATCTTCTTATTCCCAAGACAACTCCTATTCTTCTAAGTGCCAGTGGTTTTAGATTAGGAGTATTCGAGTTGTACAAGCTTGGAGTATAAAAGCTTTCTTCGGAAAGGTGTTGACGTTTGATCGTGGACTTCGGATTAAAACACGACGGTGTTAAAATTGGCATGTTCTTCGGAGTAAAGCATGCGGTGTAATCTCTATTTCAAATAGTAGATTAATAGCGGGTAAGAGTTCTCGCGACCGGACTAGTCCTCTCAGAGAAAAATCAGTATAAACCTTGGTGTCTGCGTATTGCTTTCTTGCCTTATTTAAATACTGCTTTACTTCACTACCTTTAAGCATTTACTTACTACTACCTTTACATGCTTAATTTTTTATTGGGGATATTTTTCTGCTGCACTCTATTCACCCCCCTCTAGAGGTGCCATCGATCCTACAGTACACCTTGCTGGCAGTGTTCTTCTACGAGACGACATCGAGTGCAAAGTTGATTGCAAGGCTTGGGGTCATTGTGCCCCATCCTTCGTTATGCTGGAAGAGCCACCGGGTTTGGATTGATTGCCAAGCCACGTTCTGTTCAATAATTTCTTCATTAGCCGATGCACTTATGCGTTGACGAGGAAGGGATTCTCTCGTTGACCAGAAAGTGATTCGCTTTGATGAGGAAGAAATGCGCCTATGCTGAGATGTCAGAGTGATGCGCCTATCCATGGAGATTTATACTAGGCTTTTGTAGTAGACTTTGAATGTAAGAAAAGTTATGTAATAGATTTTTATATAAAAAAAATCTTATTTTTATGCACTTTCATTTTTACTGTCTCTGAATGATGCGCTGACATATGACCTACATCTTCGACGCATTCTATTTGGGCGCATAACTTCGGCCTCCAGATACGCTTGAATTTTCATGCTTCTACACTAGTCAGTGATAGTTAGCAGTTTAGTGTCTAACTACAATAAATATTGTAAAGAATTGTTAGTTGCCAATATTTCTTCTTAGCAACTTTGGTAATAGATATTATTATTTGTTTGTATCTATTCTATATAGACATTTTGTAAATATTGCTTATATATTTAGCTAGCTAGTAAATATGTATATCTATAAATATTTAATATTATTCTATAGTAATCTACTAGTAAATATTCAAAATCTAAATGTTGTTTAGATAATAATAGGTTCCATAGTAACTAGTAGATATTTTATCTAAATTAATGTATTTTGTTATGTTAGAAGATGCCTAATATATTTTGCTATATAATATTTAACTCTTTTCTTATCTAGTATCTATTAATACTAATTCATTAGCTAGTGTCATTATTTAGAACCTAACCAACTTGTACCTAATTTAGGTGGACATAGAGATTACTTTCTTCCTATTCTCAATCTTCCAGAGCAAGACAAGTACTTCTATGATTCTGATTCATTTACTTCATGTCATATTCTTTTTTATATTGGACACGTTGTGTACACGATTTACCATGTGCTTCTAGTTCTTGTACTTAGAATATTCATAATTTTTTACTTGTACTTGGGGGAGGAAAAATACTATAGATATGTGACCAAGCCCAACTTAGGATTCATGTTGATAGCTTAAGTCTCACATCGTGCACGTGGGATTTAAGTTGTACCATTACTTGTGCTTATTCATGTGCTTTACCCATGTCACTCCCCGTTCCCAGAATGCGTATTTTTATACATGTACAACTCATGTATATTTATTTAGTATTTATCATGTATTATCCTGTATTTAAATTCCTTTAATTTCATGTTAATAAATTATCTGCATTTTATTTCCTGCAATTTTATTCCTGTATTTATTTCCTGCTTTTAACCTCTCTGCTTTGCTTTCGGGTTGGCCTTGGTTGGGCCCGATCAAACCCGACCCTATAACCCCACCTACCACCACCCTCCCTATTTAAAGCTTCCATCCCCTTCTCTCTCCTCATTACTCTCCTTCACCATTACTTCTTCTTCTTCCTCTCATCACTTCTCCACCTACCAGCAGCAGCAGCAGGCAAGTGCAATCTTGCTTCTTGCTTGGAGAACCATTTTTATGGTTCATTATTCTTCCTCTCATGATCCTGAGAGAGTTTAGTACTTAGCATTTTTGATTTCTGTGGCTTGTTTCTTCTAGATCTAAGTTGTTGTATTCGGTTGTCCATGGGTTTGATCTCCCAACTTGGCGTGTATTCTCGGTTGTCCATGGGTTCTGAACCATGGAAACTTCATTTCTGGCTTGGGACGAAGGTTCCTGAGTCACGCACACGTTATTACGTGTCTGCGTGTATTTTCAGTCACGCACACGTCTCTACGTGTTTGCGTGTATTTTCAGTCACGCACATGTCTTTACGTGTCTGCGTGAATTTTAGTCACGCTCACGTTATTACGTGTCTGCGTGAATTTTTAGTCACGCTCACGTCTTGACGAGCGTGCGTGAATTTTCAGTCACGCACACGTCTTTACGTGTCTGCGTGTATTCTCAGTCACGCACACGTCTTTACGTGTCTGCGTGTATTTTCAGTCACGCACATGTCTTTACGTGTCTGCGTGTATTTTTAGTCACGCACACGTCCTTACATGTCAGCGTGAATTTTGAGTTACGCACCATCTTTGCATGCGTGCGTGAATTTCTTATCACTTTTCTACGCTTACTTTTCATGCCCATTTTCTACGCTCACTTTTCACGCTCACGCTGTGCGTGCGTGAATTTCCCTCACACTCACACTGTGCGTACCAACGTGAATCACTTTTCACGTTCACTCCTGCTAGACTTGGCGTGACTTGTTGGCCTTAGCCTAGACTTGTTGGCGTGACTTGTTGGCCTTAGTATAACCTACTAAACTTGGCGTGACTTTCTAACCTGGGTGTTACTATTTGCTCTATAACTTATTCATTTAATGATGGCATGATAATTTTTCTATTATATCCTTACGCCTTTTTGCATGAACTTGATAAATCATGATATGTTAATATTGTTAATACAGATTGTTATGTGGAATGTGTCATGTGTCCTGATTGATCCATGGATACCCAGTATGACTAGAACTTAACTCTGAGGAGTTATAGGCTCGACCCCATGTAATACTAATTGACTTTCATGCCTTGTCACCATTGATAATGATTGTGACATTGACTAATAATTGATCATGCGTTCCTAGTTGGAACTAAGAGACTGGCTAGTCGTCTTATTGAATTGAATGAATGAGACACGTTCATGTAATGAACTATTGCAATCGATTAGCCGATCCCGAATATTGGCATACAGGCACATGCAGGTTTCAAATTATTTATTTATTTAGTTATTTATTTATCTTACAAAAACAGCATGTGTACTTTATGGTCAAGGCATGATTACTCCGTGGTTAGATTTGATTGTTGCATTATGCTATGTAAGACCTATAACATAGCCGCACGGATATCGTTGTAGAGTTGCGCATATCGTACCCCGTACAAAAGTACTCATTTGAATGACCATGATCCACGGCATGGGATTTTGCTTAACATAGAGCCTTTAAGTTAAATAAAATAATGATGGCATGGAGAGAATAGATTCCCGAGTTCTTACATGGCAGCCCTCTTGGGACTAGTAGTGCCCGACAGGCCGGCTGGTTCCCACAGATACCGTAAATCTGTCACACGGGCAGGGAACGGTATCTGCTTATATTATTAAATTGTACATGCTATATTAACAGCGGGCGTCCCGCTGGGACTCGTCTAATTACATGATTGGCGCAATTGATTGACTGGATAAACTAGCCTTGCTCGCACATAGTAAGAACTGAGGAATCTTTATTGCATAATTTAGGATAACTTGGGACTCACAATAGCAAGCCGTAGTAGTTGATTGGCCGTTCAAGATGATTTGTTTGTGTACTGTACCTACTCTGTTGCCTAACTGAGATGATCAGAATGTCAGAACATGACGGGCCAACTTCTGTCCTTGTTTGGTTGGGAGGTTGGTTCGAAGTGTCGGGATGTTATGTGAATCCTAGTGGAAAGCAGAGCTCTATTATTATATTCTCTTACTTACTGGTTTAATCCTTCATATCGTCCTTCTTTGTGGTACTTGCTATTAGAGGTCTAACCTCTCTGGCTTTGCATGGCCAGATTTAGAGCCGGTCCCCGAGGATCCAGCTTACTTCTACCTCCAAGATGGTCAATACTAGTGTCACGCCCCACTCCCGTAAGAGCGATCGTCCTCGCTAAGGCGTGATGCCGCACGAGCCTAGATTGCTCTCGTGCAAGGCAGTTTCATAACGGCCAATACATCGGCGGCGACGGGGTCGTCGCACAGAAGTCCCAAGCAGAAATATTGAAACATGTAGTGGAATTTAAGAACAAGTAACACATTCACTGCCATTTCGAGGGCACGGAGGATGCCATCTCAGCAGATGCATGGCTTAAGGATATTGAGGCTATTCTGACAGCAGCTAAGGTACCGGCAGAAGAACGTGTGGATCTAGTGAAGTTGTTACTTCAGGATCTCGCACGTGATTGGTGGGAATCAAAGGAAGTAGGCATCAGACGTCCTGTGGCTTGGGACAATTTTACTGCCAGGTTCAAGACGAAGTACTATGGAGTTGTGGCACAGTTTGAGCTACAACAAAAATTTATCAACCTCAGGCAGGCCGGCAAGACTGTAGATGCTTATGCAGCGGAGTTCTGCAGATTGAGTAGATTCGCCCCAGAGATGGTAGCAACAGAGCGCCAGAGGGCTATGAGGTTTCAGCAAGGGTTTCATCTTGAGCTTTTGCAATTGATAGAGGGGCACAATTACCAAACTTTTGACGAAGTATTAACGACAACTCGAAGGCATGAGATCACCATTCAGAGGCTTGCGGTGAGGACTGGGGGTCAGAAAAGATCCCACAGTCAGATTGAAGGAGGAGGGGGAGCAGCGCCCCGAACAACAGCACCATCCACTGGTATTCGTATCCACGATGTGGCAATACGAGGACCAGCACCACCACCCAGGCAGCAGCAACAGCAACAAAGGAAGAACCAGCAACCCCCGGCGGGCTGCACTTATTGTGGGAAGATGGGGCACACTAGAGATGTGTGTCAGACATTGAATGGACTGTGTCTGATATGTAAAAATCCAGATCATCGGGTTACCACATGTCCCATGAATTCGAGGTCAGGAGGACCAGGGCAACAGTTTCCTGCTCTGCCAGCACCAGGGGCAGGGCAGTATCGAGGACCAGCAGTGGCAGTAAGGCCGTTGGCGCAGCGTCCGTTACTGCCGCAGGCTCAGATGTTTCGGCAGCAAGGGCCGCCGATGCAGCAACACCAGCATAGACCACCCCAGCATCATCAAGGAAGGGGCCAGCAACAGCATCAGGCTAGGCCGCAGCATGGAAACCAGCAAGGAGGTCGAGGGCAAGCATTCACTCTGTCCTTGGAGGAGGCATTGGCATCGGGAGATGTTGTGGCAGGTAACATTCTCGTCGCCTCATGTCCCGCAATAGCATTGTTTGATTCGGGAGCATCCCATTCATTTATATCTGCACAATTTGCGACACGACTAGGAATGGAGTTCGAGGCAATGCTAGGAAGGTTAAATATACTCACTGGTAATGGGCTCGTAGGGGTTAGTAGAATTATTTTAGCATGTAGCATTGTAGTTTGCGGGCATTCCTTACCCGCCCGGTTGATAGAATTTTCTGTTAGAAATTTCGATGTTATCTTAGGCATAAACTGGCTGAAAGACAGTCATGCGACAATAGATTGTCGTAGAGGGAGTGTATCTTTTGATATTCCAGGCATGGAGCGGTTCACCTTAGTCAGATCAGAGGCAACTCAGCAAGAGCAGGGAGTAATAACGGCAATGGAAGAAGTTCAGATTCCGAAGGTAGTTGAAGAATTTCTAGATGTATTTCCCGAAGAACTCCCAGGTCTACCACCGGTTAGAGATATTGAGTTCAGTATAGAATTGGCACCAGGAACTAAACCGATATCAGATCGAGTTTATAGAATGGCAGATTCAGAGCAGGCCAAGGTATATCAGCACATAGAGGAACTGAAGAAGAAGAAGTTTATCCAAGCTAGCGTGTCACCATGGGCAGCACCAGTGGTACTTGTGGGAAAGAAGGATGGGTCATCCAGATTGTGCATTGACTACAGGAAGCTTAACGCGGCAACAGTAAAGAACAAGTACCCATTACCCAGGATCGACGACTTATTTGATCAGTTGAGCAAAGCTAGAGTTTTCTCCAAGATAGATCTTCGTTCAGGGTACCATCAGGTGAGGGTTCGGAAGGAAGATATTCCCAAGACAGCATTCAGGTCGAAGTATGGGCATTATGAGTTCTTAGTAATGCCGTTTGGTTTGACCAATGCTCCAGCAATATTCATGGATTTGATGAATCGCATCTTTATGCCATACTTAGACCAGTTTGTCGTTGTGTTTCTTGACGACATTCTCGTATACTCTGCTAGTGAAGAGGAGCATGAAGACCACCTCAGGAAAGTGTTGCAGGTTTTGAGAGAGAACCAGTTGTATGCCAATCTCAGCAAGTGTGAGTTTTGGTCGGATCATATTTCATTTTTGGGTCATATCATATCAGGAACTGGAGTAGCAGTAGATCCCAAGAAGATAGAAGCAGTAGAAAGTTGGCCAGTACCCAAGACCGTAGCAGATGTACGGAGTTTCTTGGGATTGGCAGGATATTACCGAAGGTTTGTGTCAGACTTTGCAAGGCTTTCAGCACCCATGACCCGCTTGACCCGGAAGGATGTACCATTCGTTTGGTCGGCAGAACGTCAGGCATCATTTGAGACTTTGAAGCAGAAGTTGATATCAGCACCTATTCTTACATTGCCAGTTGGACCCGGAGGTTTTACAGTATATTGTGATGCGTCAGGTAAAGGACTTGGATGTGTCCTTATGCAACATGGGAAGGTGATAGCATATGCATCTAGGCAGCTTCGGGACCACGAGAAGAATTACCCAACTCATGATTTGGAATTAGCGGCAGTAGTGTTTGTTTTGAAGCTATGGAGGCATTACTTATATGGTGACCGAGTGGACATGTACACAGACCATAAAAGTCTGAAGTACATCTTTACTCAGAAGGAGCTGAACATGAGGCAGAAAAGATGGTTGGAGTTGATTAAGGATTATGACGTAGAGCTTCAGTATCATCCAGGCAAGGCTAATGTAGTGGCAGACGCTCTCAGCAGGAGAGGCGGCGCATTTATGTTGACAACGCAGAGACATATCTTAGAAGACCTTCAGGAGATGGGCATCGAAGTTATACTTTCTAGTGATGTAGGAGTTCTAACAATTCTGCAAGTTCAATCCGACTTGCTAGGCAGGATCAAGGCAGCTCAGGCACAAGACCCAAGGATTCAGAAGCTTAGGGCAGAATGTGAGTCAGGGCTCAGGAAGGAGATGAGAATTCATGAAGATGGTACACTTAGGTTTGGATCATGTCTATGTGTGCCTTGTGGAGATATCAGACAGGAGGTTATGGCAGAAGCTCACAGTTCTCAGTATTCTATTCATCCTGGAGGGACCAAGATGTACCAAGATATCAAGCAGCATTTCTGGTGGAACGGGATGAAGAGGGAGATAGCTAGATTTGTTTCCTGTTGCTTGGTATGTCAGCAAGTGAAGGCAGAACAGCAGAGGCCAGCTGGGTTATTACAACCGCTTCCTATCCCGAAATAGAAATGGGAGCATATTACAATGGACTTCGTGACCGGGTTACCGTGATCACCAAGTGGTAAGGACGCTATTTGGGTAATAGTGGACCGACTTACGAAGGTAGCACATTTTCTTTCTTTCAGAGTAGGACAATCTACAAAAAAGTTGGCAGAGTTGTATATGCAACAGATAGTCAGGCAGCATGGAGTCCCTGTCAGTATTGTGTCGGATCGAGATACCCGCTTTACATCACATTTCTGGAAAAGCTTACATCATAGTCTGGGTACCAAGTTAAGGTTTAGCACGGCTTACCATCCGCAGACGGATGGGCAATCAGAAAGAACGATTCAGACTTTAGAAGATATCTTGCGAGCTTGCACTTTGGATTTTAGAGGATCTTGGGAGAGCCACCTACACTTAGTCGAGTTCTCATACAATAATAGTTATCAAGCCAGTATCCAGATGGCGTCATTTGAAGCACTATATGGTAAGAAGTGCAGGTCACCGCTTGCATGGGATGATATCGGAGAGAGGAAGATGTTAGGCCCAGAAATGATTGTCCAGACGGTTGAAGTGGTTAAGGAAATTAGAGAGCGACTTCGAGTTGCGCAGGACCGGCATCGTCATTGGGCGGACCAGCATCGTAGGCCGTTAGAGTTCTCTGTTGGGGACCACGTATTCTTGCGGATCTCACCTACTCGTGGGGTCATTAGATTTGGCGTTCGCGGGAAATTGAGTCCGCGGTACGTGGGCCATTTGTTATCCTTGATCGGATAGGCGATGTTGCTTACCGTTTATCCCTCCCACCTTCGTTACGAGAGGTGCATGACGTGTTTCATGTATCTCAATTACGTAGGTATGTATCGGACCCAAGCTATGTCCTCGATCATTCGGAGCTGGTTGTTGGTACCAACCTGTCTTACGAGGAACAGCCTGTGTCCATTTTGGACCGAAGAGAGAAGATACTCAAGAACCGAACAATTTGTCTTGTCCGTGTTGCTTGGGGTCATCACTCCCTGGAAGAGTCAATGTGGGAACGTGAGGATGATATCCGATCACGGTATCCACACCTGTTTGACTCACAAGGTATATCTCTTTCTGTATACCTTGATTGTCCTGATTCTTCATGCTTGTCACCTTATGGGTAGAGCTACTTGATGTCATGGATTGATGAATTTATATATATAGTACTTGCTTTTGATATGGTAAAATGATTGCTTGCTCACTAGAATTACTTATATTAGTTTAGCTCCGATATTTCTACCTGCTTGGATTTGAAATTCCGAGGATGGAATTTTTCTAAAGGTGGGTAGAGATGTCACTCCCCGTTCCCAGAATGCGTATTTTTATACATGTACAACTCATGTATATTTATTTAGTATTTATCATGTATTATCCTGTATTTAAATTCCTTTAATTTCATGTTAATAAATTATCTGTATTTTATTTCCTGTAATTTTATTCCTGCATTTATTTCCTGCTTTTAACCTCTCTGCTTTGCTTTCGGGTTGGCCTTGGTTGGGCCCGATCAAACCCGACCCTATAACCCCACCTACCACCACCCTCCCTATTTAAAGCTTCCATCCCCTTCTCTCTCCTCATTACTCTCCTTCACCATTACTTCTTCTTCTTCCTCTCATCACTTCTCCACCTACCAGCAGCAGCAGCAGGCAAGTGCAATCTTGCTTCTTGCTTGGAGAACCATTTTTATGGTTCATTATTCTTCCTCTCATGATCCTGAGAGAGTTTAGTACTTAGCATTTTTGATTTCTGTGGCTTGTTTCTTCTAGATCTAAGTTGTTGTATTCGGTTGTCCATGGGTTTGATCTCCCAACTTGGCGTGTATTCTCGGTTGTCCATGGGTTCTGAACCATGGAAACTTCATTTCTGGCTTGGGACGAAGGTTCCTGAGTCACGCACACGTTATTACGTGTCTGCGTGTATTTTCAGTCACGCACACGTCTCTACGTGTTTGCGTGTATTTTCAGTCACGCACATGTCTTTACGTGTCTGCGTGAATTTTAGTCACGCTCACGTTATTACGTGTCTGCGTGAATTTTTAGTCACGCTCACGTCTTGACGAGCGTGCGTGAATTTTCAGTCACGCACACGTCTTTACGTGTCTGCGTGTATTCTCAGTCACGCACACGTCTTTACGTGTCTGCGTGTATTTTCAGTCACGCACATGTCTTTACGTGTCTGCGTGTATTTTTAGTCACGCACACGTCCTTACATGTCAGCGTGAATTTTGAGTTACGCACCATCTTTGCATGCGTGCGTGAATTTTTTATCACTTTTCCACGCTTACTTTTCTTGCCCATTTTCCATGCTCACTTTTCACGCTCACGCTGTGCGTGCATGAATTTCCCTCACACTCACACTGTGCGTGCCAACGTGAATCACTTTTCACGCTCACTCCTGCTAGACTTGGCGTGACTTGTTGGCCTTAGCCTAGACTTGTTGGCGTGACTTGTTGGCCTTAGTATAACCTACTAAACTTGGCGTGACTTTCTAACCTGGGTGTTACTATTTGCTCTATAACTTATTCATTTAATGATGGAATGTGTCATATGTCCTGATTGATCCATGGATACCCAGTATGACTAGAACTTAACTCTGAGGAGTTATAGGCTCGACCCCATGTAATACTAATTGACTTTCATGCCTTGTCACCATTGATAATGATTGTGACATTGACTAATAATTGATCATGCGTTCCTAATTGGAACTAAGAGACTGGCTAGTCATCTTATTGAATTGAATGAATGAGACACGTTCATGTAATGAACTATAGCAATCGATTAGCCGATCCCGAATATTGGCATACAGGCACATGCAGGTTTCAAATTATTTATTTATTTAGTTATTTATTTATCTTACAAAAACAGCATGTGTACTTTATGGTCAAGGCATGATTACTCCGTGGTTAGATTTGATTGTTGTATTACGCTATGTAAGACCTACAATATAGCCGCACGGGTATCGTTGTAGAGTTGCGCATATCGTACCCCGTACAAAAGTACTCATTTGAATGACCATGATCCACGGCATGGGATTTTGCTTAACATAGAGGCTTTAAGTTAAATAAAATAATGATGGCATAGAGAGAATGGATTTTCGAGTTCTTACATGGCTGCCCTCTTGGGACTAGTAGTGCCCGACAGGCCGGCTGGTTCCCACAAATACCGTAAATCTGTCACACGGGCAGGGAACGGTATCTGCTTATATTATTAAATTGTACATGCTATATTGTCACCCTCATTTCCTGTATTTTCCGTATTTCATATTTTACTCGTATCTGGATTTTGGCATGTATTTTATTTTTCTCGACTTGTGGAATTTCGATATTTCTCGTATTTTGGATTTTGGCTTGGCTCGGTTTTATTGGGGATGGTTCGGTTTGGTTCGGTTTTATGTGTTGGAACACCCTAGCCCTATGCTACCCCCTCAACCCACCACAACTCCCCCTCTTTATATCTCCACCAACCTCTTCTCTCTCTTCATAACCACCATTAATTTCTTCTTCTTCTTCTTCTTCTTCTTCTTCTTCTTCTTCTTCTTCTTCTGCCTCCACACAACTCCCCAACCCCTAGG
Organism: Iris pallida; assembly: GCA_029216955.1. Lineage (NCBI taxonomy): Eukaryota > Viridiplantae > Streptophyta > Magnoliopsida > Asparagales > Iridaceae > Iris > Iris pallida. The sequence continues at coordinate 17,941,959 of JANAVB010021796.1, read as the reverse complement.
CAAGTGCATCTTGCCACTACATGAGGACCCTCTTTTCTTGGTCCATTTGCTAGTTTAGGACATGGAGATCAACATTAGTTCTTGAATTTTTATGATTTGGAGTCTCTGTTGATGTAGATCTAAGTTATTGCTATTTTCGGATTTTACATGTTTTGACCCATTTTGGTTGGTTTTCTTTGAGTTCTGATGTTTTCATGTGGAAGAGCTTTCAGTTTCACCCAAGTTGGAACTTTGGAAATCCGGATTTAGAGTTCGGATGGCCAAGTTATGAACTTGTGAAGCTTTGGGTTCTTCTTTGGTGTTCTTGCTGTTTGGAGAAGACAGTGAGCAGTGTGCATAGCTGTTTAGCTTACGCACACTGAGCTACGCGCGCTCTTTAGCGCTGCGTACGCAGACTTGAGTACGCTTCCTGTTGGAAGCGTGTCTTCCTGAGCGTGCGTGACTTTCACGTATGCTGCTTCCTTGAGCGTGCGTGACTTTTCACGCAGCTGCTTCCTTGAGCGGGCGTGACTTTTCATGCAGCTGCTTCCCTGTATCGTGCGTGACTTTTCACGCAGCTGCTTCCTTGAGCGTGCGTGACTTTTCACGCAGCTGCTTCCCTGTAGCGTGCGTGACTTTTCACGCAGCTGCTTCCCTGTAGCGTGCGTGACTTTTCACGCAGCTGCTCCTCTTGAGCTTGCGTGACTTTTCACGCAGCTGCTCCCTGTAGCGTGCGTGACTTTCACGTACACTGCTCCCTCAGCGTGCGTGACTTTCACGTACACTGCTCTCTCAGCGTGCGTGACTTTTCACCTACGCTGCCCTCAGCGTGCGTGACTTTTCGTACGCTGCTCCCCTGACCCCTTGCTTAACCCCTTGGCTCTTGGAGTTTTGGTTTTATTTCTTTTAGCTTGGCTTTTCTATAGCCCTATATATTGATATTTTATTAGATATTTCATGCCCATTTTATATCCTTACGCCTTTTGTCATGAACTTAATTTTACTTAATATGTTTGGAATGACTATTGTACATGGCTCGGTATGACAAGGAACTTGCATAACACGACAGTGACCCGTGGTGGTGCACTCCTGACATGACCAACCTGACATGATAGTGGTCCGTCATGGCGCACTCCTGACAAGTACCCTGACATGATTTATCTCGATAACCTAACTTGACCTGCCTTGACACCGTGGGTGGTTCTTCTTGCTTGCTTGTTAAATCTACTTGTCCTGTCTTGCATCATGTCTAGGAGGGGACTCCTGAGTACCACGGTCAGGAGTACCTACTAAAATGGATTAAGGTTAATAACTAGAATAACACAGTAGTCATGAAGAGATGACACAGCTACAGGCAATCCCGTTACCTGGGCGCTCTTGGGATCTGTAGCCTGCCGTCGAGTAGGGCACATTTCCAGCGTACCGTCGAGTGTTGCACCCTCTAAGTCACCTAAGGGTACATTTGTCTTCTGGACGATGTACCCACCTGAATTCAACCCTAATCTTTCGTCCTGGGTAGCCTGGATGGTCTGCAGGGCTTGTGGCTGTGGAACAATCTCATTGTATCTTGTTAGTAATTAGGCCTGTGATAACCCTAGTTAGTTAAAGTAGTAAGCCGTAGTATCTGCTTGGCCGTGATTGATTGAATGAGGTATAACCAGTCCCGGCATGTCTGGATCCAGTACCAGATTGTTTCCTGTCTTGATTGCTTATATTATTATCTTGCCGATAAATGGTGGGAAACCAAGCTCTGTTCAGATGAAGGGTTACAACCCCGGTCCTTGTTTGGTTTACGGGTTGTAACCTGGCTATCGGAATAGTTCCATGGTTATCTCGTCGTATATCATCCTGACATGTTTTCGTAAATTTTAGTTTTAATATTAGATTTTCTGTGCTGATTGCTGGCTTTTGTTCTTATTTCGTGGCCCCCTTGTGGCACTTGCTCTTTCTGGGGTTGACCCAGCTGGTTTTGTGTGGCCAGATTTCGGAGCAGCTCCCGAGGATCTACCAAGCTTCCAGCCCAATGGTGGCGACTAGAAGGAACCCGGGCTACGAGTGGGTTTTCTATTTTGTTTCGCTCACTCTATTGTAAATTCATTCTTTTGAGGCGCTTAGCCGACGAGCACCTGTTAGCTCGATGCACTTTTACTTACTGTCTGCCTACGGGCTGTAAACATGATTAACAAATCCTAGGGTTGATCATGTATGACTTAACTCTTGCTAGTCCTAGCATTTTGTATGACTAGCTTCATGATCAGCTGATATGTAATATTTGGGACGCCTTTTATTGTATATTTAAATGATCATACATCTTGTAATTATATTACTTGCTTGAGATTGAGACAATAGGCTTGACCTTAAGAGACTGTTGGCTTGTAGTAAACCCTCATATCTAGACAGCCGTGACCGTATAGTTGAGATGTATTCTATTTCAATATACGTAGCTGGCTATGTCTGCCCCCGCTCTCCAGTATTCTGGTTCTGGGGCATGACATGGTTTAAGTGGTGGCCCATGCAGGTCTTGTCAATCAAGAAATGTGAGGGTTTACCGAATAGATGTCTCAATCAGTATTCGCCCTTGATCTCCGCCCGTATTTTCAAATCCCTGAAACGCCCTGATTATATGCTTGTATCGTTGATCTGTCCTGGTCCTTCCTTATTGTTTTCCTGTGTCGTCTTCCTCAGCGGTACTGTACCTGACCCTGTCGATCAGCAAGGAGGAGAGTCACCAGTTCGGCCCGTCCAGCCCGCAGAGCCAGATGATGGTACCTTAGTAGGCCTGATCAGAACCTTGATAGCTTCCCAGGATCGTCGAAGCGACGCCCTGCACCAGACAGTTCAAGATGCTTTGACCCGAGGCGGACATCCAGGGAACCAGGCGGCAAACAGCTTCAAGCGATTGAACCCTCCTTTCTTCGATGGCACCGAGGATGCGATTGCCGCAGATACATGGCTTCAGGATACCGAGGTGGTTCTGGAAGCAGCTAGGACACCCGAGAATGAGAAGGTGGCGGTAGTACGCCTGCAGTTGTTGGATTTAGCTCGCAATTGGTGGGCGACGCAGGCCATGGGATTAGTGGCACCCATTGCTTGGGCAGTGTTTAGGGAGAGATTCTAGACGAAGTATTTCGATGCTGTAGCTCGGTACGACTTGCAGACCAGATTTACCAACTTGAAGCAAGGAGGCAGATCAGTCGACAGTTATGCATCGGAGTTTTCTAGACTCAGCAGGTTTGTCCCCACCTTGGTGGCGACCGAGTTTGATAGGGCCCAGCGGTTCCAGCAGGGGCTGCATTTGGAGATCTTGTTGGCGGTTGAGCAGTTTGAGCACCAGACGTTCGATGCAGTCTTGAGAGCAGCTAGAAGACATGAGTACACCTCCCAGAGGATCGTGGATAGGACCGGAAGTAGGAAGCGGTCCCACAGTCAGATGCACCAATCATCAGCTCCAGCCCCAGCAGCTAGAAGTTTGACCATTGGGACTCCGAGGCGGGTGGCCTCAGTAACGTCGGTTCAGCATTCGACCCCGACGTACCCGCAGCAGCAGAAGTAGAAGCAGACTTCCGCGATGAGATGTTCTCATTACGGGAAGCCACGGCATGTGGTGGCAGACTGTCACAGGGCGCAGGGATTGTGCCTGGCTTGTGGAGCAGCAGATCATAGGATAAGGGCTTGCCCGAATAGGGGTGGTTCATCTGCATCCAACCCTTCTAGCTCTTCGGTGAGAGGACCGGCCCCAGTACCGGTTCAGCAGCAGCAGTATCAGTCTTCGAGGCCCTTGCCGCCTCAGTCGCAGGCATTCCAGCAGCAGCACCCCCAGCAGTATGCACAAGCCCAAGCTCAGACCCAGAATAGGCAGAGAGGTTTCCAGCAGAGGGGACCAGCAGCCAGAGGACACGGTCAGGCCATGATGATGGCTATGGAAGAAGAAGTTGCACCAGGTAAGGTAGTGGCAGGTACTATTCTCGTCAACTCCTTTCCAGCTTCGGTATTGTTTGATTCTGGTGCATCGCATTCATTCATGTCTGCACGATTCGCGACACGGATAGGATTGGAGCCTGAGTCATTATCAGTAAGGCTCAATATACTTACTGGTAATGGTCTTGTGGGAGTAGATCGAGTGTTTTCCTCGTGTCGGATCGTAGTTAGCGGTAGGGAGTTCCCCGCTAGATTTATAGAGTTTCCTATGGCAGACTATGATGTAGTCCTAGGCATGGATTGGTTGAGGAACCAGTATGCTAGGATAGACTGCCATATTGGCAGAGTTGTCTTTAGTATCCCCGGCGAGCCAGAGTTTTCGTTTTCCAGAGACGCAGTGGAGCCATCTTCCCCAGTATTACGGATGGCAGTAGCAGCAGTGCAGTTACCCCGGATAGTTGAAGAGTTTCCAGATATCTTTCCAGAGGAGCTTCCAGGGATGCCGCCAGAACGGGAGATTGAGTTCACTATAGACTTGATTCCCGGGACAGCACCAGTGTCAGAGCGAGTCTACAGGATGGCGCCTTCAGAGTTGGAGATTTTGTACAAGATGATTGAAGAACTGAGGACCAAGGGATTCATCCGTGCAAGTGGATCGCCTTGGGGAGCCCCGATGCTTCTTGTTAAAAAGAAGGATGGTACGTCCAGGCTATGTGTTGATTATCGTACCTTAAATTCGGGGACAATCAAGAATAGATACCCTCTTCCGAGGATAGATGACTTGTTTGATCAGCTCAGAGGGGCTTCAGTGTTCTCGAAGATCGATTTACGCTCAGGTTATCATCAGATCAGAGTCAGAGAGCAGGACATCCCGAAGACAGCATTCAGATCGAGGTATGGGCATTGGGAGTTCCTTATTATGCCCTTTGGAGCGACCAATGCGCCGGCCGTATTCATGGACCTCATGAATCGCATTTTCATGCCTTACTTGGATCAATTTGTGATCGTGTTCCTAGATGACATCTTGGTCTATAGCAAGAGTGAAGCAGAGCATGAGCAGCATCTCAGAGTCGTCCTACAGACGCTTAGGGAGCATCAGTTGTACACCAAGTTCAGTAAATACGAGTTCTGGCTCGATCGCATTTCGTACTTGGGTCACATCATTACCCGAGGAGGAGTGGAAGTGGATCCCCAGAAGATTGTGGCTATCGAGTCGTGGCCGGTACCCAGCTCAGTGGCAGAGGTTCGCAGCTTCCTCGGATTGGCCGGCTACTACCGGCGGTTCGTTTCAGATTTCGCAAGGATTTCAGTACCGATGACCCAGTTGACCCGCAAAGATGTGCCGTTTGTTTGGACAGCAGAGTGTCAGGAATCATTTGAGAAGTTGAAGCGAGGTTTGATAACGGCTCCCATTCTCACCCTTCCAGATGGGACCGGAGGATTCACAGTTTATTGCGACGCTTCAGGCAGAGGATTGGGGTGTGTCTTGATGCAGCATGGGAAGGTAATATCTTATGCGTCACGACAACTACGTGATCATGAAAAGAATTATCCGACCCACGACTTGGAATTGGCGGCGGTAGTGTTTGCATTAAAATTGTTGAGACACTACTTGTACGGAGATAGAGTGGAGATCTTTACTGATCATAAGAGCCTGAAGTATGTTTTCACCCAGAAGGACCTTAATATGCGGCAGAGAAGATGGCTCGAGCTATTGGTGGACTATGATGTGGATTTGCAGTATCATCCAGGGAAGGCCAACGTTGTAGCAGATGCATTGAGCAGGAGAGCCGGAGTTTATCTTCTGACAGCGCAACCAGAATTATTGGCAGATCTTCAGAGGATGGGAATTGAAGTGGTTCTTCCTACCAGTGTGGCGTTGATGGCCAGTCTACAGGTTCAGTCCAGCATAGTTGAGAGGATCCGGATGGCGCAGTCAGCAGATTCTAAGCTTCAGCGACTCAGAGCAGAGTGTGAAGCAGGAAGAAGGCCAGAGTTATGTATCCATGAAGACGGTACACTTCGGCACGGCACTCGTCTTTGTGTACCTAGTGGAGATATCAGACAGGAAGTCATGGCAGAAGCCCACAGTTCACAGTATTCTATTCATCTGGGTGGTACGAAGATGTACCGTGATATTCGTCAGCATTTCTGGTGGAATGGCATGAAGAGGGAGATAGCCCGGTTTGTCTCTCGGTGTTTGGTTTGCCAACAGGTTAAAGCTGAACATCAGAGGCCCGCTGGACTTCTTCAGCCCTTACCGATCCCAGAATGGAAATGGGAACATATAACCATGGATTTCGTGACCGGATTGCCCAGATCTTCGGCTGGTCGAGATGCTATTTGGGTAATTGTGGACAGGCTTACCAAGGTGGCACACTTTCTCCCATTCAGAGTTGGACAGTCGACGGCGCAGCTAGCGAAGATGTACCTCAGATAGATCGTCAGGCTTCACGGTGTGCCAGTCAGCATCACCTCAGACAGGGATTCAAGATTCACATCACACTTTTGGCGCAGCTTGCAGAAGAGTTTGGGGACTCACCTTCAGTTCAGCTCAGCTTATCACCCGCAGACGGATGGACAATCAGAGCGCACAATCCAAACTCTTGAAGATATGTTGAGATCATGTACCCTTGACTTCGGTGGTTCATGGGAGAATCATCTGCACCTGGTGGAGTTCTCGTACAACAACAGTTATCAGGCCAGTATCCAGATGGCACCTTTCGAGGCTCTTTATGGCAGGAAGTGCAGATCCCTGCTAGCATGGGACGATGTCGGAGAGAGGCAAATGCTCGGACCCGAATTGATTTCCCAGACGGTTGAAGTAGTCAGGAAGGTCAAAGATCACCTCCGAGTTGCCCAGAACCGCCAGCGCCACTGGGCCGATGTTCATCGGCGTCCCTTAGAATTTGCTGTCGGCGACCATGTATTCCTTAGGATCTCGCCTAACCGCGGCGTTATTCGCTTTGGCATGCGGGGAAAGCTTAGTCCTAGGTATATAGGGCCGTTCGATATTCTAGAGCGAGTAGGAGACGTATCCTATCGTCTCGCTCTTCCGTCGTCGCTAAGCGAGGTGCATGACGTGTTCCATGTATCCCAATTACGACGGTATATTTCGGACCCGAGCCACATCCTAGACCATTCGGAATTGGTTGTTGGTACCAACCTTTCGTATGAGGAAAGGCCCGTGTCTATATTGGACCGGAGGAAAAAGATACTCAAGAACAAGACTATTAAATTAGTCCGTGTTGCTTGGGGTCATCACTCTCTAGGTGAGTCAACGTGGGAGCGTGAGGACGACATCCGATCGCGATATCCCTACCTGTTTGACTCGTGAGGTATAATGTCTTTCTTATGCCTTACATTTTCTCTTCCTTGCTTGCATTGTATGATTGTATGATTGGACTGCTTAGTGTAGCTTGCCTGTGCTTAGTGTAGCTTGTCGTGACAATCTCTAGCTCCTTGATTAAATTCCGAGGACAGAATTCTTTTAAGGTGGGTAGAGTTGTCACCCTCATTTCCTGTATTTCTCGTATTTCATATTTTACTCGTATCTGGATTTTGGCATGTATTTTATTTTTCTCGACTTGTGGAATTTCGGTATTTCTCGTATTTTGGGTTTTGGCTTGGCTCGGTTTTATTGGGGATGGTTCGGTTTGGTTCGGTTTTATGTGTTGGAACACCCTAGCCCTATGCTACCCCCTCAACCCACCACAACTCTCCCTCTTTATATCTCCACCAACCTCTTCTCTCTCTTCATAACCACCATTAATTTCTTCTTCTTCTTCTTCTTCCTCCACACAACTCCCCAACCCCTAGGCAAGTGCATCTTGCCACTACATGAGGACCCTCTTTTCTTGGTCCATTTACTAGTTTAGGACATGGAGATCAACATTAGTTCTTGGGTTTTTATGATTTGGAGTCTCTGTTGATGTAGATCTAAGTTATTGCTATTTTTGGATTTTACATGTTTTAATCCATTTTGGTTGGTTTTCTTTGAGTTCTAATGTTTTCATGTGGAAGAGCTTTCAGTTTCACCCAAGTTGGAACTTTGGAAATCCGGATTTAGAGTTCGGATGGCCAAGTTATGAACTTGTGAAGCTTTGGGTTCTTCTTTGGTGTTCTTGCTGTTTGGCTGTTTAGCTTACGCACACTGAGCTACGCGCGCTCTTTAGCGCTGCGTACGCAGACTTGAGTACGCTTCCTGTTGGAAGCGTGTCTCCCTGAGCGTGCGTGACTTTCACGTATGCTGCTTCCTTGAGCGTGCGTGACTTTTCACGCAGCTGCTTCCTTGAGCGGGCGTGACTTTTCACGCAGCTGCTTCCCTGTATCGTGCGTGACTTTTCACGCAGCTGCTTCCTTGAGCATGCGTGACTTTTCACGCAGCTGCTTCCCTGTAGCGTGCGTGACTTTTCACGCAGCTGCTCCTCTTGAGCTTGCGTGACTTTTCACGCAGCTGCTCCTCTTGAGCTTGCGTGACTTTTCACGCAGCTGCTCCCTGTAGCGTGCGTGACTTTTGTCAGCCCCTGTTTTTCAATTTTAGTTTTATTAGTGCTAATTAATTTTTAATGTTAGTTTTGGCCTTAAAATATTTTATTAGGATTTTTTAGGAATTTTCTATAATTTCTAAATGAGTTTTATATATAAAAATATCATTTTACAAATTATTAGAAATTAATTAAATAGGTTTTGTAATTTTTTGAAATAATTTTATATCAGTTTGTAATAAAAGAAAATATTTTAATTAGGAAATGCAAATTCTATTTTGCGCTTTCCCACTAATAATTCTATTATGCAAAACCCTAAACTTGGGGGGCTTTTGTGCTAACCTACCAAACCCCCCCCCCCCCCCCGACCAGTCACTCTCCCTCTCTCTCCTCCCTCACCCACTCTCTTTGACCTCTCGAGCGACGACCGCCACGCCGACGGGCAGCCCCCGCCTTTTCCGGCTGCCCCGACCGCCCTCTTTCCCTATAAAACACTCCCCTCTCTCCCCCAGACCTAAAACCCTAGCTCTACACCCTCATCGACCACCACAGTCCACTCCCTTCCCCAAAACACTTCGCCGGGACCCTAACCCCGACGAAGTCTCGTTCTCACAATCCCGACACCCTCATCGACCACCACCACCGCCATCCGCTTCGCCACGCCGAGCTGGACGCAGCGCCACCGGAGCGCCACCGTCCCGACGCCCCAAGCCGCCGCCTCCGCCTTCGAAACTTCTTCGAGAAGTCGGACACGTGAGTAACAGAACTCAATCGTGTCATGCGTGTCTCGCCTTCACGCACGAGACTCGCCAGGACACAACGAGCATGGTGCTGTGCTCGGACACGCGAGGCTGAGCTCGTGCGTGTCGTGCATAGCACAGACACGAGGATCCCTGTGTCCCAAACTGTCCGGACACAGGCTCGTGTTTATATTTTTTTTTTATTATTTAATGTCTAACCTAAAACTAAATAAAATAAACTAAACCCTATCCCTAACACGCCCCACGGGCTGACCCCCTGGCCAGCCCGACAGAGCCTAAAATCACCCCCCCCCCCCCCCCCCCCCCCGCGCTGTGTTGGCCTGGGTTCGAGTCCCCCTGGTTGACTTTGCTTTCCTTTTTCTTTTTCTTTTCCTTTTTCTTTTTCTTTTTATATATATTTATATATATATGTATATACATTTATTTGTGTATATATATATATGTATTACTATATATACTATATTTATGTATATATATACTTTCTGTTATATATATATATATATATATATATATATATATATATATATATATATATATATATATATATATATATATACTTCATCCTTTATACTTTATTATTTTATGTGTATATATATATATATATATATATATATATATATATATATATATATATATATATATATATATATATATATATATATATATATATATATATATATATATATATATATATATATATATATATATTTTCCTTGTGTATATATATATATTATTATATATATACTATTATATATGTATACATTATTTTGTATATATATATATATATATATATATATATATATATATATATATATATATATATATATATATATATATATATATATATATATATATAGTTGAGTATTTTCTTATATGTATGTATATATACATATATTTGTATATATATATATAATATATAGTTGAGCATTTTCCTATATATATAAATATCCCTATATTTATATATATATATATTATTTCCTATATGTATTTTACTTAGCTTAGTGTAAATTATTTATATAAAATAATGTTCATACTTTTATAGTTACTATGTAAAACTTTACCTTATTAAAATAATAATATTTATTTTGACTATTACCAAATTGTATTTTTATTGTATTTAAATTACTGCAACCATTTGGTGTCCAAGCCTAGCATGGGTATTTGGGCTCAAATGTGTTTTCACACATTCAAGACCTGTTCAAGTCATATTGGACTTGATTCATGGCCTTGGGTCCTGTATTTGAACTTTGGTTCAAATTATATACATGGACAAAATACGCAGATAATTAATTATTGTGTGCAATGTTGTTTTTGATTTTCTAAAAATACTTAAAGTACTGCTAAAATTATGGAAAAATAGTATTTAGATACTATGTTAAGTTAGCTAATTTAGTATAATTTTTGTAGTATTTAATTTACTGTTTTGCCACTAGTTTGGCATATGAAACCAAAACTCATTTCTGTATACTTAGGAAAACTGATTTTTATAAAATATTTGTACTGGTTAATAAATTCCAGAAAAATTATAATAAATTTCTATGATTAACAAGGATCACTTTAGTACTTTACTTTAAGAAAAACTAGGCTTTTTGCCTACTTCAAAAATTGTTAGAACACAATGATCTTTTGATTTATTTATTGATTAATTACGACTTGTAGTTTTTGTGTTATTTGGAGTTTTAGTCGTGTTGAACCCCATCCCTCACTAGTGTAAAGACCCTAGAAAGTTAGTTAACATAGTGTGTCATCCCACATTGGTCTCCTATGCCAAGTCATCATTTTGGCTAGGTGCCCAGTCACAAGTCGTGTTTCACCAATTAGTGTCCTAGTGTTTTAGCTTAGTGTAAAACTAAGTTGTTGTATTTACTTCTACAGTGACGAGCTACCAGATATCCATAGCATTGTTATCGCAGCTTGTTTTGTTTTGCTTTGCTAGAGGCAAGTACTTTCTACGAACTTTACATATTGTCACATAAAATGAACTGCAAACCCCACCATGTTAAATGCTGATCCTTGGGGTAGCAAGTTAGATCTCTACATGTCGTACTTTCAGTTACTACCATGCTTAGAACAGTCTTGATGTATCTCTCACATGATTAGAATATGGGTTATGGGGAAACTGTTAGTAGTGTACGTGATTATGCCCCCTTCTTCCGTACGTATGTACCGAGCAAGGTCGACATTTTATATGTATACCTTGTCGTAGGCTTTATCTCAACGCGGATTTGTACGTATGTACATCTGTCGCCGTTTCACTTATACGGAAGTACATTTTATTATGTGCCCCCAGCACATTGTACATCTATTGACCGATCACGTACCTGCTACAGTTTTAAACATTTCATATACATCTGTCTCTATGACATATGTGTCCTTGCCATGATAGACTGTGTGATGCCATGCTTTCCAGTTATTTCCTCTCATGTTCATTTCCATGTTTCATATGCTAGTTTGCTAGATTTAGTACTTGCTCCCGTCCTGACAGGATAACGTTGTAGGTGTCCTTACTGAGGAGGAGTTACTCTGTGACACATACTATGGAGATACTGCCGAAGACCCGGCTCTGCTTTACGAGGATGTTCCTGCAGGGAACCTCGCCTAGTTGTCTTTTGTTTACTTAGACTTTTGAGAGTAGACATGTATTAGACTATATCATTTTGTAACTGGACATGTATCCAGTTTTACATTTCAGTTTACTTGTACTTGGATATTTTACTATATACGACGACTTTTGTGTTTGGAGCATTTATGATTCTTCTTCACTTATAGAACTGTTAGCACATTTAGTCTTATCCTGTTGTCTTTAGAACAGCTTACTACGTTTTATCTCAACGTAGGCTGGGCATGACTCGGCCTGGCCCAACAATTTGGGTAGCGGGTCGTGACATGTTTTTAGTGGTGGCCCACGCAGGTCCTGACTAAACTGTTTGGTTACGTTATTGTACCAAGCATGCCTGCAATTAGGAACTTAAGGTAATTAGACAACATTAGGAAAGACGCTTAGAACACTTAGAGGAATGCTAGGATTGCAACATAGGAAATACATCACATGTTTGCTATTATAATTAGATTTTCTTGCATATGATTGCTTACTTTAAATAAGTCCTTATAAGTCTTTTATGTGTAATTTAGATGGTGCTTACTCGTTCATCCCAGTATGTTACCCCCGAGAATGGGGCCCTCCTTATCCAGTCAGCTGACTAGTCAACTGATACACCTCCACCTACTACATTCCTCCACTCCACAGATCCGCAGACCCAGATACCACCTTCCACATCCCAGTCCCAGCAGGCCCCGATACTTCTACCACCCCCTATCACTATACCCACCCAGGCTTCCGTCACACTCGACGGGAACCAGCTGCTCACACTGATCCAGGGGTTCCTAACAACCCATCAGGAGCAGACTACCCTACTCCGCCAGAGCATGGAGCGTTCTGAGGGACGTCCCGTGGTCCCACCACATGTAGAGCCACGGCAGAGAACGGGGACGGTCAAGGACTTCATGGGTCTGAATCCCAAGGAGTTCTCAGGGACTGAGGGCATAGTAGTAGCTGATGACTGGCTAGATTCAGTAGAGAGGAAGCTTCTGGGAGTTAGGATGCCGGATGACCTTCAGGTCGAGGCAGCAGGATTTCTGCTGATAGACTTAGCCGGAGTCTGGTTCAGGAATGAGCCGTTGTTCGCGAGAGGTAGAGCCACCTGGGACCAGTTCAAGACCCAGTTCAAGAAGAAGTTCTTCTCGACCACTGCTAGAGTAGCCATGGGGCTACGATTCCAGAACATCCAGCAGGGGAACCGTTCTGTTGACGAGTATGCGGCAGAGTTTAGTCGCCTGAGCCGTTTCGCTCCTAGTCTGGTTGCTGATCCAGAGGAGATGACCCGTAGGTTTTGCCATGGTCTAGTTCCAGACATTGGCATTCTTATAGTGGCGAACGGTACGACTGACTACTACCAGAGCCTAGAGTTGGCCCGGAGCATTGAGGAGCGTCTTCTGTCTAGCAAAAGGCCGGCTCCTGTACATCATGAGGGACCGTCCAAGCGTCAGGCTTTCCAGCAGAGAGCGCCGACGCCACCCCAGCAGACTTACCGTCCCCCTACACCACATCATCAGACCCCGCCAGTTCGAGCCCCGGGACCCCGGCAGCAGCAGAAGGGAGTTATATGTTCTTTCTGCGGAAGACCAGGGCACGAGTACTCCATCTGCAGGAAAAGGTTGAAGCAGTGCTTAGCTTGTGGGTCTGCCACCCATCAGACTCGAAAGTGCCCAGTAGTGAAGACTAGAGGACCGCTCCCGACTCAGCAACAGAGGTTCGGGCAGCATCTGCAGCAGCAGAAGGGACCTCAGGGGAGGGTTTATAGTCTAGCCATTGAGCCGGAGCCGGAGCAGGTTTCGGAGCCGGATTACTTAGCTGACGTCATCACAGGTCATGTTTATTTGCATACTTTTCTAGCTGTATGTTTGTTTGATTCTGGTGCATCTCATAACTTCCTATCATTAGAGTTTATGCATAAGCATCATCTAGTAGCTACACCTACTGCGGAGATTAGTAGAGTGATGACGGGAGGAGGACCAGTGCCTATTAGATCTATCTATAGATGTTCTATTTTTATAGCCGGAAGAGAGTTCAGAGGGCGATTCTTTGTGATGCCACTCCCCGGTTATGATATCATATTGGGGATGGACTGGCTTAGCTACGCCCATGCATCTATAGATTGCCATGAGGGTAGTATTTTGTTCAGTCCCCCAGGCACAGCACCATTTAGTGTCAGGAGGACAGGACCGGAGATCAGCATAGAGCCGAACTGTTGTGCGACAGTCGGGGACGCAGCACCGCCACACCCTATCATTAGGGAGTTTATAGATGTATTCCCAGAGGATCTTCCAGGACTTTCGCCTGACAGAGATGTGGAGTTCACTATAGATTTAGTGCCGGGTTCATCACCAGTATCCCGGGCTTGCTATAGAGTGAATCCCAAGGAGGCCATAGAGATGAAAGAGCAGATTGATGACCTGTTGAAAAAGGGTTTCATTCGATCCAGTGCTTCTCCATGGGGAGCACCAGTGCTCTTTGTGCCTAAGAAGGATGGTACAGTCCGGTTGTGTATTGACTATCGGGCTTTGAATGCCATCACCATCAAGAACAAATATCCTCTGCCCAGGATAGATGATTTGTTCGACCAATTGAGCGGGGCGAAGGTATTTTCCAGGATAGACTTGAGATCCGGGTACCACCAGGTGAAGGTTAGGCCAGCAGACATCCAGAAGACGGCGTTCAACACGAAGTACGGGCAGTACGAGTTTCTGGTGATGCCATTTGGTCTCACAAATGTGCCAGCTGTCTTTATGAACTTGATGAATAAGACATTTCACCAGTATCTAGATAAGTTCGTCGTGGTGTTTATCGACGACATCCTGATATACTCGAAGACGCCGGAGGAGCATGCAGAGCACTTGCGAATAGTTTTGGGGATTCTGAGGCAGGAGAGATTGTTTGCCAAATTGCCGAAGTGCGAGTTCTTTTTAGACCGAGTGGAGTTTCTCGGCCATGTAGTCACTGGAGATGGAATCTCGGTGGATCCCAGGAAGATTGCTGCAGTTGAGACGTGGAAGGCTCCGACGTCAGTTTCAGAGATCAGGAGTTTTCTGGGTTTAGCAGGCTATTATAGAAAGTTCGTCCAGGACTTTGCTAGGATAGCTGAACCCATGACGAAGCTGATGCGGAAGGACGCAGAGTACTTTTGGTCAGAGGACTGCCAGACGGCATTTGAGGAGCTGAAGAGGAGGCTGACGACCACTCCAGTTCTGACTTTACCTTCAGGTTCTGGAGGTTTCACCATTTACAGTGATGCTTCTGGAAAGGGACTAGGATGTGTCCTACAGCAGCATGGGAAAGTAATTGCTTATGCATCTAGGCAGTTGCGGACTCATGAGAGAAATTATCCTACCCATGACCTCGAGTTAGCTGCGGTGATCTTTGCACTCAAGTTATGGAAACATTACTTATACGGAGAGCGTGTAGAAATCTTTACTGACCACAAAAGATTGAAGTATGTGTTCACGCAGAAAGAGCTGAACATGAGGCAAAGACGATGGTTGGAGTTGATGAAGGACTTCGACATCGATTTACAGTATCATCCCGGGAAGGCAAATGTGGTGGCGGATGCGCTGAGCAGGCATCCGATGGCATGGTATCTGATGATTGATCGGCATTTGCGGGAGGATCTGGAGAAGCTCGGTATTGAGCTAGTTCGACCAGGATCAGTGATACAGATGATGGCGCTTGACATTCAGTCAGGTTTGATGGAGCAGATCCGGGAGGCACAGTCTACAGATGAGAGCCTTCGCAGACTTCGACCCCAGGCTTTAGCTGGATTGCTGGATGACTTCACTATAGCAGAGGATGGATCCCTGAGGCATGGCAGCCGATTGTGCGTGCCGAAGGAAGAGCTGGTAGAGGCAATCTTGCAGGAGGCACACCGATCGAGATATTCTATTCACCCTGGTGCTAACAAGATGTACCGTGACTTGCGGGAACATCTTTGGTGGCACGGGATGAAGAGGGATGTATCACGTTTTATCTCGAGATGCCTAGTTTGCCAGCAGGTCAAGGCGAAGCGCCAGAGGCCAGCTGGTTTGTTGCAGTCGTTACCCATTCCCGAGTGGAAGTGGGAACATATTACGATGGACTTCGTTTCAGGGCTTCCTCGTTCCCAAGGAGGGAAGGATGCCATCTGGGTCATCGTAGACAGGCTGACGAAGTGTGCGCACTTCATACCCTTCAAGGTGGGGCTTTCCACCGAGAAGTTGGCAGAGCTATAAATGCAGCAGATAGTTCGCCTACACGGAGTGCCGGTGAGCATCGTGTCAGACAGAGACAGTAGATTCACATCCCACTACTGGAGGAGCTTGCAGGAGGAGTTGGACAGTAGGCTCAAGTTCAGTACGGCGTATCACCCGCAGACAGATGGGCAGTCCGAGAGGACGATACAGACGCTGGAGAATATGCTGAGGACTTGCATGCTGGACTTCGGAGGATCATGGGAGAGCCATCTGCACTTGGTAGAGTTTTCATACAACAACAGCTACCAGGCCAGTATTGGTATGTCTCCTTTCGAGGCGCTATATGGACGACGATGTCGCACACCGCTCTTTTGGGATGATGTTGGAGACAGAGTTATGCTTGGGCCAGAGATGATCACGGATGTAGCAGAGAAAGTCGGGATGATCAGAGACAGGCTCAGAGTAGCTCAGGACAGGCAGAAACACTGGGCTTATGCTAGTCGCAGGCCGATGGAGTTCGCAGACGGTGATATGGTGCTAGTGAAGATATCACCTACTCGAGGGACGATCCGGTTCGGACGAGGAGGGAAGCTGAGCCCCAGATACATCGGGCCATTCGAGGTACTTGGCAGGATCGGAGAGGTAGCTTACAGGGTTGCACTTCCACCCAACCTAGCAGGAGTTCACGACGTCTTCCACGTATCTCAGCTGAGGAGATATGTTCCAGACCCCAGTCATGTGCTAGATCATTCAGAGTTGGAGGTCGGACCGAGCCTTACAGTTTCTGAGCAGCCAGTGGAGATATTAGACCGGAGAGAGAAGAGGCTGAGCAACAAGGTTATACCCCTAGTGCGAGTAGCTTGGAGCCGTCACTCCCCAGGTGAATCTACTTGGGAGAGAGAGTCGGACATGAGGGAGAGATACCCTTACTTGTTCGATCCAACCGCTGCGAGGGAACCACCCGTTCCCGCTTGATACCCTAGAGGTTAGTTTCGATCGCAGCCTTAGTCATTTTGTTGCATTGCTTGCTATGTTAGAATATTGTTAGGTCTTCAATCCTTGTGAATTTCGAGGACGAAATTTTTCAAGGAGGGAAGACTTGTCAGCCCCAGTTTTTCAATTTTAGTTTTATTAGTGCTAATTAATTTTTAATGTTAGTTTTGGCCTTAAAATATTTTATTAGGATTTTTTAGGAATTTTCTATAATTTCTAAATGAGTTTTATATATAAAAATATCACTTTGCAAATTATTAGAAATTAATTAAATAGGTTCTGTAATTTTTTGAAATAATTTTATATCATTTTGTAATAAAAGGAAATATTTTAATTAGGAAATGCAAATTCTATTTTGCGCTTTCCCACTAATAATTCTATTATGCAAAACCCTAAACTTGGGGGGCTTTTGTGCTAACCTACCAAACCCCCCCCCCCGACCAGTCACTCTCCCTCTCTCTCCTCCCTCACCCACTCTCTTTGACCTCTCGAGCGACGACCGCCACGCCGACGGGCAGCCCCCGCCTTTTTCGGCTGCCCCGACCGCCCTCTTTCCCTATAAAACACTCCCCTCTCTCCCCCAGACCTAAAACCCTAGCTCTATACCCTCATCGACCACCACAGCCCACTCCCTTCCCCAAAACACTTCGCCGGAACCCTAACCCCGACGAAGTCTCGTTCTCACAATCCCGACACCCTCATCGACCACCACCACCGCCATCCGCTTCGCCACGCCGAGCTGGACGCAGCGCCACCGGAGCGCCACCGTCCCGACGCCCCAAGCCGCCGCCTCCGCCTTCGAAACTTCTTCGAGAAGTCGGACACGTGAGTAACAGAACTCAATCGTGTCATGCGTGTCTCGCCTTCAAGCACGAGACTCGCCAGGACACAACGAGCATGGTGCTGTGCTCGGACACGCGAGGCTGAGCTCGTGCGTGTCGTGCATAGCACAGACACGAGGATCCCTGTGTCCCAAACTGTCCGGACACAGGCTCGTGTTTATATTTTTTTATTATTTAATGTCTAACCTAAAACTAAATAAAATAAACTGAACCCTATCCCTAACACGCCCCACGGGCTGACCCCCTGGCCAGCCCGACAGAGCCTAAAATCCCCCCCCCCCCCCCCCCCCCCCCCCCCGCGCTGTGTTGGCCTGGGTTCGAGTCCCCCTGGCTGACTTTGCTTTCCTTTTTCTTTTTCTTTTCCTTTTTCTTTTTCTTTTTATATATATATTTATATATATATATGTATATACGTTTATTTGTGTATATATATATGTATTACTATATACTATATTTATGTATATATATACTTTCTGTTTTATATATATATATATATATATATATATATATATATATATATATATATATATATATATATATATATATATATATATATATATATATATATATATATATATACTTCATCCTTTATACTTTATTATTTTATGTATATATATATATATATTATTATATATATGCTATTATATGTATACATTATTTTGTATATATATATATATATATATATATATATATATATATATATATATATATATATATATATATATATATATATATATATATTATATAGTTGAGTATTTTCTTATATGTATGTATATATACATATATATATATATATACATACATATAAGAAAATACTCAACTATATAATATATATATATATATATATATATATATATATATATATATATATATATATATATATAATATAGTTGAGCATTTTCCTATATATATAAATATCCCTATATTTATATATATATATATATATTATTTCCTATATGTATTTTACTTAGCTTAGTGTAAATTATTTATATAAAATAATGTTCATACTTTTATAGTTACTATGTAAAACTTTACCTTATTAAAATAATAATATTTATTTTGACTATTACCAAATTGTATTTTTATTGTATTTAAATTACTGCAACCATTTGGTGTCCAAGCCTAGCATGGGTATTTGGGCTCAAATGTGTTTTCACACATTCAAGACCTGTTCAAGTCATATTGGACTTGATTCATGGCCTTGGGTCCTGTATTTGAACTTTGGTTCAAATTATATACATGGACAAAATACGCAGATAATTAATTATTGTGTGCAATGATGTTTTTGATTTTCTAAAAATACTTAAAGAACTGCTAAAATTATGGAAAAATAGTATTTAGATACTATGTTAAGTTAGCTAATTTAGTATAATTTTTGTAGTATTTAATTTACTGTTTTGCCACTAGTTTGGCATATGAAACCAAAACTCATTTTCTGTATACTTAGGAAAACTGATTTTTATAAAATATTTGTACGGGTTAATAAATTCCAGAAAAATTATAATAAATTTCTATGATTAACAAGGATCACTTTAGTACTTTACTTTAAGAAAAACTAAACTTTTTGTCTACTTCAAAAATTGTTAGAACACAATGATCTTTTGATTTATTTATTGATTAATTACGACTTGTAGTTTTTGTGTTATTTGGAGTTTTAGTCGTGTTGAACCCCATCCCTCACTAGTGTAAAGACCCTAGAAAGTTAGTTAACATAGTGTGTCACCCCACATTGGTCTCCTATGCCAAGTCATCATTTTGGCTAGGTGCCCAGTCACAAGTCGTGTTTCACCAATTAGTGTCCTAGTATTTTAGCTTAGTGTAAAACTAAGTTGTTGTATTTACTTCTACAGTGACGAGCTACCAGACATCCATAGCATTGTTATCGCAGCTTGTTTTATTTTGCTTTGCTAGAGGCAAGTACTTTCTACGAACTTTACATATTGTCACATAAAATGAACTGTAAACCCCACCATGTTAAATGCTGATCCTTGGGGTAGCAAGTTAGATCTCTACATATTGTACTTTCAGTTACTACCATGCTTAGAACAGTCTTGATGTATCTCTCACATGATTAGAATATGGGTTATGGGGAAACTGTTAGTAGTGTACGTGATTATGCCCCCTTCTCCCGTACGTATGTACCGAGCAAGGTCAACATTTTATATGTATACCTTGTCGTAGGCTTTATCTCAACGCGGATTTGTACGTATGTACATCTATCGCCGTTTCACTTGTACGGAAGTACATTTTATTATGTGCCCCCAGCACATTGTACATCTATTGACCGATCACGTACCTGCTACAGTTTAAACATTTCATATACATCTGTCTCTATGACATATGTGTCCTTGCCATGATAGACTGTGTGATGCCATGCTTTCCAGTTATTTCCTCTCATGTTCATTTCCATGTTTCATATGCTAGTTTGCTAGATTTAGTACTTGCTCCCGTCCTGACAGGATAACGTTGTAGGTGTCCTTACTGAGGAGGAGTTACTCTGTGACACATACTATGGAGATACTGCCGAAGACCCGGCTCTTCTTTACGAGGATGTTCCTGCAGGAAATCTTTTGTTTACTTAGACTTTTGAGAGTAGACATGTATTAGACTATATCATTTTGTAACTGGACATGTATCCAGTTTTACATTTCAGTTTACTTGTACTTGGATATTTTACTATATACGACGACTTTTGTGTTTGGAGCATTTATGATTCTTCTTCACTTATAGAACTGTTAGCACATTTAGTCTTATCCTGTTGTCTTTAGAACAGCTTACTACGTTTTATCTCAACGTAGGCTGGGCATGACTCGGCCTGGCCCAACAATTTGGGTAGCGGGTCGTGACAACTTTCACGTACACTGCTCCCTCAGCGTGCATGACTTTCACGTACACTGCTCTCTCAGCGTGCGTGACTTTTCACCTACGCTGCCCTCAGCGTGCATGACTTTCCGTACGCTGCTCCCCTGACCCCTTGCTTAACCCCTTGGCTCTTGGAGTTTTGGTTTTATTTCTTTTAGCTTGGCTTTTCTATAGCCCTATATATTGATATTTTATTAGATATTTCATGCCCATTTTATATCCTTACGCCTTTTGTCATGAACTTGATTTTACTTAATATGTTTGGAATGACTATTGTACATGGCTCGGTATGACAAGGAACTTGCATAACACGACAGTGACCCATGGTGGTGCACTCCTGACATGACCAACCTGACATGATAGTGGCCCGTCATGGCGCACTCCTGACAAGTACCCTGACATAATTTATCTCGATAACCTAACTTGACCTGCCTTGACACCGTGGGTGGTTCTTCTTGCTTGCTTGTTAAATCCACTTGTCCTGTCTTGCATCATGTCTAGGAGGGGACTCCTGAGTACCACGGTCAGGAGTACCTATTAAAATGGATTAAGGTTAATAACTAGAATAACACAGTAGTCATGAAGAGATGACACAGCTACAGACAATCCCGTTACCTGGACGCTCTTGGGATCTGTAGCCTGCCGTCGAGTAGGGCACATTTCCAGCGCACCGTCGAGTGTTGCACCCTCTAAGTCACCTAAGGGTACATTTGTCTTCTGGGCGATGTACCCACCTGAATTCAACCCTAATCTTTCGTCCTGGGTAGCCTGGATGGTCTGCAGGGCTTGTGGCTGTGGAACAATCTCATTGCATCTTGTTAGTAATTAGGCCTGTGATAACCCTAGTTAGTTAAAGTAGTAAGCCGTAGTATCTGCTTGGCCGTGATTGATTGAATGAGGTATAACCAGTCCGGACATGTCTGGATCCAGTACCAGATTGTTTCCTGTCTTGATTGCTTACATTATTATCTTGCCGATAAATGGTGGAAAACCAAGCTCTGTTCAGATGAAGGGTTACAACCCCGGTCCTTGTTTGGTTTACGGGTTGTAACCTGGCTATCGGAATAGTTCTATGGTTATCTCGTCGTATATCATCCTGACATATTTTCGTAAATTTTAGTTTTAATATTAGATTTTCTGTGCTGATTGCTGGCTTTTGTTCTTATTTCGTGGCCCCCTTGTGGCACTTGCTCTTTCTGGGGTTGACTCAGCTGGTTTTGTGTGGCCAGATTTCGGAGCAGCTCCCGAGGATCTACCAAGCTTCCAGCCCAATGGTGGCGACTAGAAGGATCCCGGGCTACGAGTGGGTTTTCTATTTTGTTTCGCTCACTCTATTGTAAATTCATTCTTTTGAGGCGCTTAGCCGACGAGCACCTGTTAGCTCGATGCACTTTTACTTACTGTCTGCCTACGGGCTGTAAACATGATTAACAAATCCTAGGATTGATCATGTATGACTTAACTCTTGCTAGTCCTAGCATTTTGTACGACTAGCTTCATGATCAGCTGATATGTAATATTTGGGACGCCTTTTATTGTATATTTAAATGATCATACATCTTGTAATTATATTACTTGCTTGAGATTGAGACAATAGGCTTGACCTTAAGAGACTGTTGGCTTGTAGTAAACCCTCATATCTAGACAGCCGTGACCGTATAGTTGAGATGTATTCTATTTCAATATACGTAGCTGGCTATGTCTGCCCCCGCTCTCCAGTATTCTGGTTCTGGGGCGTGACATATATTAACGGCGGGCGTCCCGCTGGGACTCGTCTAATTACATGATTGGCGCAATTGATTGACTGGATAGACTAGCCTTGCTCGCACATAGTAAGAACTGAGGAATCTTTATTGCATAATTTCAGGATAACTTGGAACTCACAATAGCAAGCCGTAGTAGTTGATTGGCCGTTCAAGATGATTTGTTTGTGTACTGTACCTACTCTGTTGCCTAACTGAGATGATCAGAATGTCAGGACATGACGGGCCAACTTCTGTCCTTGTTTGGTTGGGAGGTTGGTTCGAAGTGTCGTGATGTTATGTGAATCCTAGTGGAAAGCAGAGCTCTATTATTATATTCTCTTACTTACTGGTTTAATCCTTCATATCGTCCTTCCTTGTGGTACTTGCTATTAGAGGTCTAACCTCTCTGGTTTTGCATGGCCAGATTTAGAGCCGGTCCCCGAGGA
The DNA here is from genome assembly GCA_029216955.1 of Iris pallida. Classification (NCBI taxonomy): domain Eukaryota; kingdom Viridiplantae; phylum Streptophyta; class Magnoliopsida; order Asparagales; family Iridaceae; genus Iris; species Iris pallida. Next base: position 17,919,143 of record JANAVB010021796.1, on the reverse strand, counting down.
TCCAGCTTACTTCTACCTCCAAGATGGTCAATACTAGGGAAATGATCGCAGGAGGACTCGAGTGGGTTCCTTACTTCACCGCTCGTTTTGTTATTTACTTTATACTTAGCCGTTTGGCACCGACATGTTAGTTGGATTGTCTTGCACTTACTTTTACATGATTGTAACTAAGTCAGACTGCAGCTGATAACAATTGTGTATACGTTACTATACCATCTGGCTATGTTTTGTAAAGCCAGATCTCAAGAACATTTTGACTGAGCGTTTGGGACGCCTTACTGCTTTATCTTACATGTTCTCTATTTTTGCTTCTTGTTTGAATGATTGAGACAATAGATGTGAAGTGACCATAGTAAGACTTTCATGTAGTATGCACCCCCTCGTCTGGTTAGACAGCATTGATCGTATTATACGGTATTCATCTACCCGTAATACGTAGCTGGCTGAGTCATTCCCCCGCTCTCCAGTATTCTGGTTCTGGGGCGTGACAACCCAACTGGTCATATATTCTAGTATGTATTTCAAATCACATGTCAGGATATTTTGATTACATGTTCAGATTATGCATTTACTTTTCATGTTTATCCTGTTCATAGTCACTTTACTTGTTCACATGATGTACTTGTTTCAATATCATAGATTGTACTTTGTTTCGCTCATGACTGGATATGTTGCAGGTGAGCTTGAGGCCAAATGTGATACCTACTATAGGCAAAAGTCTGGTGCCATAGCTGATCAGGATGATACCACCCAGGACTTAGGAGCTGAGGATATTTAGACTAGTTCTTTTATACTTTTGATGTTGAACTGTGAGGGATTTATGCACTGAACTAGCACCTTTATATTCTATATCTGAATTTGTCTCCGGCTTAGTGTAAAAGGTGTAATAGTGGTTGGACTTGTGGTGGTGTATTATGATGTACTCTGGGACTATTTAGATTGCTATGTTGTTGCTTTATGATATTTCTGGAGTTTGTTAGTTACTTAGTACAACTTACTACGTTGAGTCTCCAACGTAGGCTGGACGTGTCTGACTCGTATCCGATTATTCGAGAGCGGTTCGTGACATATTTTTAGTGGTGGCCCATGAAGGCCAGTCCTAATAGGGAGCCTGCTAAACTAAGGAAAACTCATCACGGCATAGGATCGGGGAAAATGGTTATGTTTATTATTACTAAATTGTTTATTATTGCTAACCTAGCAATCAACTGTTTGTCTTTTTATTTCAGGATGGTCACGACACGGAACACCGGGACCACGGAGCCCACTACACCCGAGGTGCCAGAGCTTCCACCACCTCCTCTACTTCCTCAGACGATCACCATTGATAGCACGCAGCTGATGGGGATCTTTCAGAGATTCACTGATGCTCAGAGTGGTCAGGATGCACAGTTCAGAGCCATTGTTGCAGATGCACTGAGATCCAGGGAGGCACCCCCGGCACCACTAGCGAGGTAGGGGACTGCTAGGGATTACAAGAATCTCAAGCCCATGGATTTCTACGGGACCGAGGGCATTCTCTATGCCGACGAGTGGCTAGAGAACGCGGAGAGGCTACTTCAGATCGCCCGAGTTCTGGAGGACCTGCAGGTCAAGGCAGCCAGCATGCAACTATATAATGTCGCTAGAGCATGGTTCAGAAAGGAGCCCAAGCTAGCCGCTCCCTGACTTCTCTAGGCATACTTTAAGTGTCTGTTCAAGGAGAAGTTCATCCCGGAGGTCGCTCGAGAGCCAGTTCGAGTCACTGGAGCAGGGAATACTGAATCAAAATCATGTTTGGATGCCGATCCCTCATAAGACCACCGTGCTAAGATAATCAATAACAGTTCCGGCTCTCCTATAGAGAGAACTGGCTCGACATACACTAGGCAAATACAGCACTCCATTAGTGCGGATGAATATACAGTATCTGTGGTTGTCAGCCGGCACGCCATAACAATTGTTTGGGTGGTGTCTTGTCATGCACGATCTCGAGATTTCGTTCCCTCCCAATGCTTCTACCATTTATAGTTGCTTAGATTAAACATATCTTAGTCTTGGAATTACATGTCGTGGTCACATGGTCATCCTCCTAGATGACGCATCTCAGTACGTGTACCCTAAGTATGAATACATATCAACTCGTAGAATTCCAAATCTAGATCCATCGTTAGTGTAATGCATCAGTAATATTACAACAATACTTGATCATGCCTTAATATAGAGAAAATATAACTTTTTCTCATTGCAGCATTCATACACAGGCTTCTCTCGATGTTTGGAAGTGAAAGGGGAGTGTTTCCTGGAGCAATCGTACAATTTTCATTTGTTGAGTTGGAGCAAGCAACAGAGAAGTTCTCAAATCTAATCTAGTAGGGCTTGGGGAGACGAGCAACGTGTATCAGCTAAGAGATATAAGAGTTGTAGTCATCAAGAAACTGAACCTGCCAGGAGGTTCCGAAGAAGATTTCGGGTTTCTTACTGAGGTACCTTCCAAATTCATCAATCTTTTACTCATGCTTCTGCAATATATTTCTAAATATCTAGGAAAGCACGGATACTAAGGTATCAAATTCGTATCGGACAGCATGGACACATCAAAATAGGTATCGTGTCCGTATCATCGTTTCTTTACATATCCGTGTCCCTGCAATGTAATCTTTTCTTGACACAGATTGAGATCATATCAAGAGTCAACCACTGCCATGGTTCCTCTGCTCGGCTTCTGCTCCGAGTACCACAGAAAGCAGTTCGAGAGGCTTTTGGTATTCGAGCTCATGTCGAACGGCAATGTGAGAGAACGCCTAGACACAGCACCAGGAAAAGAACCCATGGATTGGGCAACCCGTGTTGGTATCGCTTCAGTATCGCTTCAGGAGCCGCAAGAGGCCTGGAGTAACTGCACGAAGCAGTCGCTCCTAGGATTTTGCCCAGAGACATCAAGTTCATCAACATCCTTCTAGACGACAAGTTCGGAGCAAAGGTGAAGTCCGTTCTTGCGCAGCATGTTTATTACCATGTCGTCTTATTTTCTTTTTTATATATTTTGTCATGCAGATTACTGATCTTGGCATGGCCGAGCGTTTGATGAACGATGATCATGGTAGTTGCTCCAGCTCTCCAGCTAAAATGTTGGAGGCGTTCGGATATTTTGCTCCTGAATACACCATTGCCGGGAAGACCTCGCTGAAATCTGATGTTTTCAGTTTCGGTGTCGTCATTCTGGAATTGATTTCAGGTCGACAACCGATCCATAAATCTCCAAATAGAAGCGACAAAAGCCTCGTCATATGGGTAACCTTCGTAAATATCTTCACTCCGCCAGCAGTGTTTCAATACACACTACTGAGCATTTCTTCTGAAATTTTGTAGGCGACGGATCGATTGCGTGACAGTAAGCTGGTCGTCACGGAATTACGCGACCCACTTCTGAAGGGAAACTTCCTCGAGGACGAGATGCAGACAATGGCTCATTTGGCCAGAGAAAGCCTGCAGTGGGATCCAGATTCTCGGCCGACCATGAGCGAAGTTGTTCAAATCCTCTCCACTATTGCTCTTGGCAAGTCTACAGGGAAAAGCATGCCTGCGTCTTTCTTTACGGTATATTTCAGAATTTGATCGTTCCATTGTTCCTATTCAGCACTTCTCGAACAAACGTTGTAGTCATATTTGAAACTAAATGTAGTAAATGCACATACAGTACTTCTGTTTGTATCGCCAGTTAGTCCCCAGCAAATACATACTATCTAAAGCTAAAATAACAGCGTTCTCTTGTACTCTGCAGAGTTCCGCTCCTCCTCGCACCAGTAGGAACCTCACTGGAATAGAGAAACCAGTGCTTTCAGTTGGAGGCCGCATAGCGGTCAACCTACTTCAGATAGGGTCCATGCTAGGTGCTCGTTGCCGTTGTCCGTGGAGCAAGAGCTGTGCCAAGACGAGCCGAAGATCAGTGGGATAGTTTTATCAACAGAATACATGGAAAGGTTGATTTTCCTGACATCACCTTGTCGGAGCTGGCGATCATCGGATGAGGGCACGGTAGGCCTGACAGAGCCACGTTTCGAATCTTTCACGCAAGTGAATATTCAGCCTCTTTGAGAACAAGTACTCTATGGGGCTGTTTGGATAGATGTAACTCTTTGAAAGTGTGAAAGTGGCACTTGCAGCAAGTTGAGTTTCCGTGGACTTGCAGCAAGTGGCACTTTCCAAAATGTGTTTGGATGGAGTACTTTTTGTCTGGTGAAAGTGGGAGAAAAATGAGTTCGTTGTTTGGATAGTTATGTAAGTAGAAAGTGAAAAAAAAATTTGGAGATATGGTAAACCTAGGTATGGTTACCTCCAATAATTAAATTAGTTATCATAACTAAACCAAAATAAATAAATAAATTAAACTAAATAAATTAATTAGCTACCATATTAGCTGCTAATTATATGCCATAATTAGCTATTAATTACCATAATATATTAATTACCTATTAATATTAACTCCCCCCCCCCCCTTCTCTCTCTCTCTCTCTCTCCCCTTTGTCTCTGGACTCTTCATATCTCTCTCTCTCTCTCTCTGGCCCCTCCGGCCTGACCGGCCACCGCCCTCTCCACCACCCTCCGGCCTGGCCGGCCACCGCCCTCCACCACCCTCTCCACCACCACCACACCGCCCTCTCAACCACCCTCTCCACCACCACCACACCGTCCTCTCCACCACCCTCTCCACCACCACCACACCGCCCTCTCTCCGCCACCTCCAGACCACCAACCCCTCCACCGCCACCGCCACCACCACACCGCCACCGCCCTCTCCACCACCACCGTCGTCGCTGCCACCACCCCAGACCCCCATCCCACCTCTCCACCGCCACCTCCAGACCACCACCCCCTCTCCACCACCACCGCCGCCGCCACCTCCACTTTATTACTCGGTTGAGTGTGTCCTGCCCGAGTTCTAGGTTAGTGATCTCCAGCACTAGATCTCACCGGATCTTCACCGTCTCTCGCCGGATCTGCACCGCCGAGCTCAAGAAGGAAGGGAGGTGTCTGCAGTGTCTCTCTCTCTCTTCTCACTTGCAGGAGAGTTGCAGCTATTTTTTGATGTAGCTGAAATTGAAGAAACGGCAGGGGACAGCAAGTGAAAATATCAGAAAAAGGACACTTGCGGGAAGAGATGCAGCGTTAACCAAACGCTGCAACCGACTTCACTTGCAGCACGCAGTGTAGAAAATGGTCACTTTCTGCACACCTCCGTCCATCCAAACAGCCCCTATATGCAAAATTGCATCAGGAAAAGCACAGGAATTTACTGCCCACTTATATCATGTACAGAGGATGGGTGTTATGCCACTTATATGAAGGTTAAGATTTTATAATGGAAATTCTAGATGGAAAAAGAAACAAACAAGAACAGGAGGTATCTGAAGAATGTTTCTGTGTTTGATTGCAAAAAATGGAAGCGATGCCAATAAAGAATATCCTAAAATAAACTGAATAAGATTATGCAAACACTACTATAAATTAATTCCATATATAGCTGGCAGAAGCCAAAAGTACCACCAGGCAGATTTGGATGATTACTTTGTGTCGATGTTAATAGCCAACCATGCAGGAATTGGCCCACGCGTCATGTTGGGTACGTAGCAATCTTCGAAGCTGTCATTGGATTGTTACTATCGTGGTGTATAAATATCATCTAATGAAAGAATCTAGCTCTTTTAACTTGAATGTTAACATGTAATGGATGCAAAGCTTGAAACAAGAGAGAGATTGCTGAAAATTTCATGACCCGTTATAAAATGTAACACAGCAAAAGATTACCTAAAACCTTTCAACTAGTTGGCACCTCCGTCCCTTCTTCAAGGGAGGGGCACAGCCTTCAGAGGTGACAGATACTGGCTACACCTGAGTTGGAACACCTCAAAATTAAGTATCTGCACCCAAAAAAAAAAAAAAAAAAAAATCAATCCAAGTTGTATAACATACTAAATAATAAGATAAAATACTCTTTTTTAGCCCATCACTTAATTTGTTTCCTCGATCAGCTGCCTGTCTCTCTATTACAGCGGGACGAGCCATCATAAACCTTGTCCCGCAAGCACTGCACTTGGCCCACCTATCATAGAGGCAGTGCCAGGTGATCGCGGAAATGATTAAGGGTTGGGCGATAAGTAATGTATTGCTGAAATAAATAATTCTTCATAACATTCATTTAACACTGGCCTTCAGTAAGTGACTACTCATTGCACAAATGTAATGCATATCCAAGCTAATATCGTAATGCACTATAGTTACATTATCCTTATATATTCATAGCATGTCAAAAACATGGGAAATACTAGACTAGATATAAGCCTATAGATCACAAAATTCAATTTGGTGCCTCAAGTCTAACTAAATAGGCAGGACTGGGTATGATGCATTAAGCGACTAGATCCTTGCCAAGCATGAAGCATGTCCAAGCTAATATTATAACTTGCGAGCTGTGATTCACTTTATATCATCTTCGTGTATATCTGTAACATTTCAAAAACATACGAAATACTAGACTAAAGACAGATCTCAAATTTCAAGGTGACTGCATTTGACAATGCTGATGCAACGCTGCGGTAAGGTTATCTTGCGATGGGAGCACTTAGAGACAGTAAATTATAATGATTTTAGCTCAATCCGTCTTTTCAAGATGATAAAGGCAGAACTAAGTTCTTGTGTTTAGGCACAGTAGGAGGATCCGATTCCCAGGAGATGACACTTGGTCTAACAAGCTTTCACGAATTGATCTGGCAAAGAGATTTGGAATGCTTTTATCAAATATAAAAGTTATGAGTAATGTCAGATATACACTAGATCCCCTTTAATTAAGTTCATGTAGATAGTAGATACAATATACCTGACCAAGGATAAATGGCTGATGTATCCATGTTCTAGAAATCACGTCACACTCCCATTATAGTAGTGTGTATGCATCTCAAATCCTAGAAAATTGAAAAAGGTAAGCATCAATAAGATAAAAGTCATTATGAGAGAACATGAAAAATAACATCTGTCCCTATACTGCCACTGAAAATTTATAACAAAGTATGAAATGTGAACTATTTAAGATACCAATGCACAAATTGTGCATTCATTCTTAAGCCTGAGTAGTAAAAATTGAGCCTCCAATCCAACTTTTGAGGTTCCTCCAAACTAAATGGTTATACTTTTCAATCTCAAGCTACCAACTTATTTCCATTCCTGAAAACATTTTTTTGAGAGAACATGAAAAATAACATATGTCCCTATACTGCCATATGAAATGTGAACTATTTAAGATACCAATGCACAAATTGTGCATTCATTCTGAAGCCTGAGTAGTAAAAATTGAGCCTCCAATCCAACTTTTGAGGTTCCTCCAAACTAAATGGTTCTACTTTTCGATCTCAAGCTACCAACTTATTTCCACTCCTGAAAACATTTTTTTGGTTGCCTGTAGCTTAACAATTTCCCTACAGATTATGTCCATTCCGGCTATTCATCAAACTATTTCCTATTCATCCAGATTTTCAGAAAATGCTACTGAATTCTTTAGCTTAGAATGTGCATAACTACTTATGGAGCTTCTCGTCAATAATTCCTCGATAGGAAATCTAACACCAACTTGAAAAATTGACACAGGTGATGGCATCACAGAAATGAGTAAAAGTCAGATATCTAGAACCCCTCTCCCTACCAAAATTTGTCACGTTCATCTGCGGCCGATACCATAAACCTGTCTGTCCGTGTGTGACACTTCTATCAACAAACAGAACTTATCCACTTTTTTAAATCATAAAGTATTTAAAAAATGGAAGTGTCATCATTATTCAGTGAATACTAATATACTGTAATATTCCAATATATTTACCCAATTTTCTATTTATTAACATCCTTCGTAAATTCATATCCACACTCAATCAGATAAAAAAATATATAGCCGTGTCATCGTGTATAGAACAGGGAAATTTTCATTGTCAAACGCCATGTATCCTGTGCCAAAGTATAGCATCCATGTCCCTGTCCACTAATAGTGATGTAATGTATACTAACAGTTTTCTCAAACAGAACCCTCCATAGCCATTTTCATTAACACAACACTAGATGATCTGAGTAGCTGTGCTAGTAGAAGAGCAGTATAATAATCATATAGATCAGAAACTCGTCTTATATGAGAGGTGATGTGACCCACAGTTGTTTACTACAAGAAAATAAGTAACTATTACTTCATATGAATGTTATCCGAATATTTTCCTTGTGGATTGTGAACAAATTAACAGCTACTTCATATTCTACACAACTGTACTGAACACACCAATTACAACATTTCAAGTTTGATTAGACATGACAGTAACATAAATATCATGTTTGGGAAACTCAGTGACCTTCTAGGCCGCACAGACGAGCCTTCACAGGACTTTGTCTAGGTCTTGCACGTAGCAAACAAGGTACTTGCCTGACAACACATATCGAGCACGGTCAGGCTATTTCTAGGTTGCAACTGGTCCCAAAACATAGCTGGAACATATAGACAGATTCATGCCATATTACTTAGACATGAGCAGCAAAATATCCTTTACAGTGGATTTCATGTACTATAGAAGGTTTAGACCTATTTACCATCTAAAAAGTAAAAACCATATACATTTACATCAGTATGATCATATGTACAAATGTAGTATATATGTCAGTATGATCTTGTACACATGTACCTGTATAACCGTGGTCCATATTAAATCCTGATGAAGAAACTTCTCATGAATTGGTGTATCCTGTATCTCTATAAGCGGCTATGCCCATATCCGTATCAATGTAAGTGCAACCTAGACGGCCTTAACAGTCTTGTCATCCCCATAGATTAGAACACGGCATTTCTTGTTTGTTGAGAAAAAACGTCATCATTATGGTTGGGTTTGGGGGTTTCTTATCATGGTTGGCGTATTTTTTGAAAAGCAGTCCAAAAGTTGTTCGGAAACAGCAACTTAACAAAAAAAAATGAAAACCATTCCAAATTTGGGACAGCTTTTGAAAGCAGGTGAGAGGCTGTTGTCAAAAGCTGCTTCTGTTGTTGCTTTTTGAAAAGCTTCAGCCATCCCAAACCAGGCCCAACGCCAACAGCAAGAACATCAAACTGAAAACATGCAAGCTCTTTTAAACAGTAAAACAGTCAATATATTTACAAAAGATATTCTTGCCACCTCAGCTGCCCATACTGATTGTTTAATCATAGGCTGAAAGGTGAAGTCAGGTGCTTATTAAATTTTTTTGGGTCAAATATAAAGGTTGTAGATCATGATTTCACTCGATACCAACTACCATTTCTCCTAAATATATTGTTCCATTGATGATATATTGATCTACAATGCAGAACCTTAGCATGGCGAATAAAATAGTCTATGACAGGCATAACAATGATGAGAATGGTTGAAGAGAGAAAATAATAAGAGTATGAATTAATTAATTGGAAAATATCTATATAAGTTCAAATGAAAAGTTTTTGTCCCACAAGAACAAAAATTCAGCTAATTCACTATGCAACAATGATTAGGGGGGTAGCCCCTATTTCAACCATGGCAAACATTTACTGTGTTTGATTGGACCTTTTTATCACAAATTTTCCACCAATTGTAGTGTTTGATAGCTTATATTTTCCATGGATTTTTTTTCCCAAAAAACTATGATTTTCCATATTTTCCTCCAAAATGGTGGAAAATGAAACTGGCCCAGACCATAGGAAAATAACTATTTTTCGTGGAAATAATGACAATCAAACACCCAAATTAAGTTTTCCATAAGAAAATTTTAAAATTGGAATTTTTTCCTAGTAAATAATTCCTTTGAATTAATTTATTTTCCACCTTGCAATCAAACGCACCCTTAGTCTAAAGGGAGTAGCTCTCCACTGGAGAAGTATAGTTAACTACTATCACCACATATTACTGCAAATTTGTAATTTTTAAAAGATTCAGCACTTGCAAATTTGCATTCTTTCTGAAGATTTCAGCACTTTTACTCCCTGATCTTATATGATATGATCAAGTATGTGGCTTCTAAAGTTCTAAAGTGGAGATTGGATACTAGAATTTCATGTTTCACCTATGCTTCATGCTAACTAAAATGATTATTCACAAGGTTTGCATTATCACCCTGATAAGGTTCCAAATTTCTAGCATCTAATCCTTCATTAAATACAGCATTTAATCAGAGCGCTACAAACTGCTTTAAATGCGTTCTTGATCCTGTTCAAGACATCATTTGGATAGGTATTTCCAGTTGAGTAAAATGGTATGATATATTAAGTCTTAGCCCTCCTGAAGGGCCCCATCAGCCTATTACTGCTGGTATGCTGTTCCAGAGGCCTGAAGAGGGTATCCAGGATTTCTTCATGATGACCATCAATTTCCTTTGAGGTGGCTTTCCAAAACAGGGGAATCTCTTTGGAAGTTAGAGGGAGTCTTTGAGCAGATGGCTTCTAGTGGTGACGGAGTAGGACTATCTGCTGGCCAGCTGAATCAGGCAGGAAATCTGCCCGTCAGACAGTATTTCTTCGATGATTAGAGTTAAACAGTTCACAGGTTCATGGTCTCTCATTTGAAAGGAAGAGAGGTTATGTTCTACTTATTTGGGTAATTCAGGCTTCAAATAAAGTTGAAGATAAATTACTATCCATGTCATGGACACAAATACAACACGCCATGATTTGGACCATAGGGGCATGGCACCAGTTTTGCCGTCCTAGTGCATTTTGGAGTCTTTGTGTCGCATTTCTGACACAATGCAATATGGATATGTTACCAATTTTGGAGTTTCTGTGCTACCATGCTTCCTTGGTTCCTAGATTACTACTAAGATTACCTTGGGAACTCATTGTATTTCTAGTGAGAGGGCTCATGTACCGTATAACCTCAGGGCTGACTAATGTCACTAATCCATCAAAATAATTTTCTTTTTGTAGTTTTTGCACTCTCAAGTTATTCCTGGTTGTCACGAAGATTTTATTTGTCGTGCAGAACCAGTCTCATCTAAGGTGACAACATTTTATACCAGTGTCAAATCAGTCTCCCAAATGATAAACAGAAAATTCTCAAATTTATTAAGCTCATCATTTGTCTAGAGTGTGATAAAGGAGGCCTCTCTTGGAAATCAAATAGAGGATATTCACAAAAGAGCCTTTATCGTATGATGCTTTTTTAAGCTAAATTATTTGCAGTACAAAAGAGCAATTGCTAATTTACAGGATCCACAAACCATAATGTAATATAATGGTGTACCAGAATTTACAATCTTGTATTTTCAGCCATGAAATTTGGATAACAGTTAGTATACAGCATAAAATAATGCTTAAGAAATTGCAAAAAGTAACCATCCACATACCTCAAACCAAAGAATTTGAGAGTAGATTTATACGTGTTTTTGGAGGTTGTTCCTTACTGGTGACAAAATCACAAGCTTGCCAGTTTTCCTAAGAAAAAGATTTCGCCTTTATACATCTTCATAACTGTGTAATGTTGAGATATTTAATTAGCACGCCCTTCTCTTCCCAAGTCAATGTCAACTTTGACGAGTTTTGTTGCTCTGCCAAGGTGACTAAGGAGAAATTTGAAACATTGATAAATTCATGATATGACAAGCAGCTCAAAGATCATAAAAGTTAGGTTGTATTTGAACTAAACACAGATTTGATGTAAACCATGTCTAGCTTTTGGAAAAATGCTCAATTGACAAGCTGACAACCACTGGCACTTACAAATATCTGCTTCAAGAAAATGAGTAACATTTGGCCAAAGAAATAACCCAAAGCATAAACTGAAATATCAGATGATGTTTTAAGTTTCTGAATTAGATTTCCACAACATCCACCTGTTAACAATGACCAGTACTCATGATAAAGCTTCCTCTGTTTACAAATTTAACTTGAAGCTTTTCCTGGTCAGATTGAGGCGTTTATATGGATCAAGTCTTCCTTGTTATTCCCTTCTCCCAACAGAACTAACATGTACACTATATGAGACTTTTAGGCAGCTGCAAATATTGCTATATGAAACTAGCTAAAATATCTCAATGTTATTATTATCACTGTTTGAGATATCTGCAATATCGGCATATATATCGGCCAATATATCGTTTTGAGACCAAAACGATATATATAGGCCATAAATCGGCCTCATGTCGTTTTGGGAAAATATAGGCCGATATATCCATCGAAAACCAATATATCGCCGATATCAGCCAATTTTACCCAATATTGTCATAGATCAGTGAGGGGTGGGATTTCTTCTAAAATTCTACTGGCTTTTTTTTGCTGAAATTCTGCTGTCTACTGCTGTTGCATTGTCTTCTTCTAAATTTTATTTATTTATTTTCTTGCTGCAGAAAAGAAGAAGAAGAATAAGCATAAGTAGCTATTGTATTCTTCTGCTACTACTACTGCTGCTGCATTTTCTTCTTCTTCACTTTTGCTGCTGCATTGTCTTCTTCTGAATTCAATTGTTCTTCACTTTTGCTGCTGCTGCATTTTCTTCTTCTTCATCTTCTGCTTCTCTTTTGCTGTAGCCAAGGGATGCAGAAACAAAAGATGGATGGTTTCTTTTCTTATAATGTAACTTTGTGTTCCAACTGTTGTAGTAAAAGATTTCTTTTGCTGTTATTTCTATCAGACAGATTAGATGTTAACATTGTATAATCATGCTTCTATTTTTTCTTACATCGGTTAGTAGCAAATTGTTTTTTATATGCTACTAGCAATTACGAAGTTCATTAACAGTAGACGAACAAGATTATGGATTATATGCACTACTAAGGGACTCCCTACCAATTATATTCTTATCATTCTATCCTAAATTATAATAAAAATATGAATTATATGTTAACATAGACAATACACTGATAAGAATATGATATTTAGAACATTTAGTACATCTACAAAATTGAATTTGATAGGACATTTAGTATATAGAATATATAACATATTATATATTTATTGGTATCCGAGCAAGGTTCTGAAAAGTGCTAGGCGCTAGTCAGGCGGGCACCCGCCGCCTAGCGCCTAGTCCGCCTAGGCGGTAGTCTAGGCGCGCCTAGATCTAGGCGGTTAAAAAATAAATCGATAAATTCCAAAAACCTACTGAAATTGCAGAAAAAAGTCCATAAAACCCCAAAACATGCATAGTCGGGTGTCGGGGGGTCTAGGTGGGCATCGAGCGGACACCACGCGCCTAGCGCCTAGGCGCCGCCTAGACCGCCTTTTAGAACAGTGTATCCGATATTTCAATAATTGCCCGATATCCGATTCTCAAACCCAAACCGATATGAACCTGATATCCGATATCTTGAACCTTGTTTATTATGGTCACTTTAACCCTCCTCTAACTTATTCCTAGAAGGATCCACTAGTGCACGACCATCATACAACCTTAGCATCTACCAACAGAACTTCAAAGGCCCTATCAAAATTCTTTCAGCTTGGCTACATGAATCATTTGAAATGATTAATTTCATAAAAAGGTCCAACTACGTGTTTAGGTGACATTATCCTCAGTCTTCACTAGTGAACAACCTTGAACAAAGTTGTCTTGTAATTCTCAATTACAACAACAGCAAAGCCTTCATCGCAAATCTTTAGGAAATTGTCATGGATGTGGTTCGATCCACATTACTCAAGTCATCAGGCACTCTGAAGAAATTACAACCAGAGTTAGATAGGTAAGATTAAAATCTATCAGAGTCATTCAAAATACCATCATCTGGAAGTATCATATAATTAAGAAGTTAACACGTAAAGATCTCATAGTAGATGCAAAACATGGTAAATTAGCACAAGAGAAATATTGTTGAATCTTTCAAGTCCCATTGCAAATATGGGAATAATACAACAAAGATTACCTAAAGCCTATGTCTCATGGAGCATTCCAGCAGCATCTTTATGCAACAAAAACAATGAAAGTGAACTAGCAAGAAAATAATTAGAAAAAAAAATCCTTTTAAAAAGCGCCCTCCATGACGTTCTTACCCTTCTTCATCGTCGCCGGTGCTTTGCCCGCCAATATCCTTGATAATATATCTGCTTGCTTCGTGTTACCTTGGTCATTCAGGCTCTTGATAACGGCCTCACATCCCTTCTTATCCACAACTCCTCCCTTTGCCTTAATCTTGCATAGTATCGAATAGGCTGGCAGAGTCCTCCCCGCAGCATACAGTGCCTCGAGCAACCGATCGTAGCTTGAGAAGGCAAAATCACAGTCCCTCCCCAATCCAAAGTCAACCAGCTTAAGTGCTGGGATTGGCTTATCACTATCACATAGATTTACGACGAGGCTATCAAAATCAGGAGCCAAGTTGTTCGTCAGCATCAAATTAATCCTACCGAGAGCCTCCTCAACATGTCCCCTCATTAGGAGGGCCTCCAGAATCTTCTGTGCCATGTCCATATTCTCCTTCACCCCCTTGTCTAACATGCTCTTCATCACCCGGCTTGCTGTCTGAACTCGTCCATCGTCAAACAGGCCCACCATAACCGAACGGAACAGTGCCGGGCTCGGCAGATGACCCTGCTCGATCATGCCATCCAGCACTGTCCTCGCATCCGCCGGCTCTCCCTTCTTCAGGAAGCTCTCGACGAGCAGCACATAGGCATCAGCATCCGACTCGACTCCCCGCCGGGTCATGATAGTAAGCATTTCAAACGCAGACTCCGGCTTCCCTTCCCTTGCGTGGCCACAGATCAAGTTGTTGAAAGCAACCTTGTCGTCCACCCCTCTCCTCATCAACTGCCTAAACAGCGTCTCGGCCTTTGCTGCAAGCCCATTACCACAGAGGTGCTCAATCATTGGATTATACGCAGAAGCTTCCAAAGGGGGGCTGTCGACCCCCGACAGCACCCCCTTCTCGAGAAACTCATCCAGAATCTCCACAGCAGCATCAAACTTCCCTCCCTTGCACAGCCCCTCCATCATCACCCCATAGTGAGCCGAACCCACCGGGACGCTAAACTTATCCATCGCCTTGTGCACCTCCACCGCCCCATCCATATCCCCCGACTCGAACATGCTCGCTATCAGCCTCACAAACACCGACTTATTCTTATCCTTGGGTGTGATCCTCTTCTCCGCCATCTCGTCAAACACCTTCTTTGCATCCCCCGTCCTTGCCGGGTCGTCGCACAGCCACGGCATGAGCGCTGCGTACGTCCGTTCGGTCGCCTCCAGCTCCTCCTTCCCCTTCATCTCCGCAAACATCTTCATCCCCTCGTCCACCTTACCGCTCGCCATGTACCCCTTGATCATAAGATTGTACGTAACCACGTTCGGCTCGACCCCGCCCTTCCTCATCTCCTCCACCAACCTCTCCGCCTCCTCGACGTTCTTCGCCCTGACGAAGCCGTTCAGTAACGTATTATACGCGACCACGTCCGGCTCGATCTTCCTCTCCTTCATGTCCTGGAAAAACCTCTTCGCGGTCTCCATCTTGCCGCAGAGCGAGAACCCCCAGATCAGCGTGATATAAGTCGACAGCGCCGGCGAGACCCCCTGGCGGACCATGGAGTTGAACGCGCGCTTCGCCATCAGGAACCTTCCGTTGAGCAGTATCGCCTTGAAGAACGCGTCGTACGACACGGTGGTGCGGTCGACGCCGATCTCCGGCATCTTGGAGAAGATCTTGACGGCCTCCTGCGGGATGCGCTCGCGGCC
The DNA here is from genome assembly GCA_029216955.1 of Iris pallida. NCBI lineage: Eukaryota > Viridiplantae > Streptophyta > Magnoliopsida > Asparagales > Iridaceae > Iris > Iris pallida. The sequence continues at coordinate 17,903,478 of JANAVB010021796.1, read as the reverse complement.
GTAGCCGATGATGAGCTCGGCGAGGGACTGCTCCGCCGGGACGAGGGAGCGCTTGGGCATGTCGTCGAGGAGGAGGCAGCGGGCGTGGTTGAGCATGCTGCGGTGCGAGAGGATGGAGGACATGAGGTGGTAGGTTTCCTGGTCGTGGCGGAAGCCGGTCTTCTCGATCCATCGGAAGAGGTCGAGGGACTTCTGGGGGCTGTGGAGGGAGGTCTTGTCGAGGAGGGAGAGGACGAGGGGGGAGCGGAACTCCGGGACGAGGCTGCGGATGGAGGACTGGAGGCGGGTGGTCCATGGACGGCGGCTGACCATGAGCGCGATGGTGGAGGAGAGCTCCTCGTCGGCGGAGCGCCGGAGGGGGCGGCCGGGGGAGGCCGGGTCCGGGGAGGGTGCGGTGTCGGTGGAGAAGGGGTGGAGGAGCTTGGGGCTTAGGATTAGGGTTTTGGTCATGGAGCGGGAGGAGGGGAGGATCGCCATTTCCTCACGGTGGGAGAAGAGATCGCGCTTGATGGAGTGATGGTGTTTTTTTTTTTAGGGTTTTAGGGATTGCAGTAGGACGGGCTGTCAATGGTAACCCATAAACCCGATACCAAGTGCAAACTATACATATGTATATGGTTTTTTCGGGTTAATTAGTTGTACCCTCCTATGGTTTGTACATATTTTGGTAACTGTTTCCGTTGTTTCAAAAATAAAGAACACCTCCCTGACTGCTTAATTTTTCACTCATTTTCTTCTATGCACCAGGAGGGTACAACTAATTAACTTTATAAATCAGGGGGGTGTTCTTTATTTTTAAAATAACAGGGACAGTTTCCAAAATACGTACAAACCATAGGGGGGTACAACTAATTAACCCGGTTTTTTCTAAGGGCACCACCCTTTTTGCTATGGGCTAGCCCAAAATAGTTCAAGTTTATTACAAGTTTGCCATCAAAAAATTTTACTAGGGGCTAGCCCAAGCACACATATAAATACCAATTTTTATTTTCTCTCTCCTTCTTCTCTTTTCTTTTCTCCCTCAACTATTTTCTTCTCTCCTTCTCTTCTCTTAGGTCAAAGAATTAAAACTCTAATTCTTTTCTTTTCTCCCTACATTTTTGGCAAATTGTTCTCTCCCTCAACTCTAGGTCATTGACTTCTCCAAATTTTTGGTAAGTCATCGAACTATAATATGTTTCATGTTTTAAACAAGAATTTCACATATTAAAGTTGAATTATGTGTTAAATATAGAAAAATATTGAACATGGATCAACCGGGATCATCAAACGTTCCCGCCACGTCCGAAGAACACGTTCCCGCAACGTCCGAAGACAACTTTGATGCATCGGAAGCTCTCTTGGTAACTACATTTGAACTTGTCATCGGACTTAAAATCGTGCTGTGACACAGAGGACTGCCAACACTCTGGCAGTCCAGATCATAGACTAGGACTGCTAGTCTATGATACTAGAATGCAGAGTTTTATTGCAGTCCTTCACAGAAGACGGTCTTGCTATTAACACAATTTGCTATTTATGGACACCAATCTTATGCACGGGCCTAATCTATGAAACCTATTTGCTTTAGGATTTTGTCTAATTGTACTAACCTTTAAGTTTTATTGTAGGACTTGAGATCTTCCGATTTTGCGGTACCGGCTCCAATTGCAGTCAATGTAGCCCATTTATTTTGGACCGATCTATGTTTTAAATCAAGCGAGGGTGCGGTAAATTGGTGTCGAAAAGTCGGACGGGAAAACAACATTGTTCTAGTGATATCCAGATCGGCCCAAAATCGACCGGGACGACAAACTGTGGTGGTGGGCTGTGAAAGAGGTGGTGTGTTCAGAACGCACAAGAAAAACACAGTTATCCAAAGTAAAGTTCTAAGAAGAAATGTTGGAACGAAGAAACGTGGTTGTCCATTCACGATACATATCAGAAATGAAGAAGAAGGAAAATGGACAGTAGAAGTGGAGAATGGAACCCACAACCATGAGATTGCCGAGACACTATTGGGTCATCCGTATGTCGGACGGTTGAACAATACGGAGAAGAAGATAGTCGAAGACTTGTCCACCTCCGGAGTTGCACCGAGACAAATATATTCCGTCATACGACATGAAGATGAGAAGAACATGTCTACAATGAAGTCAATATACAACGTCCTAGCTTCTTCAAACGATGTCCGGACGAAATCAAGAATGGCGATGCAAGAAGTGCTCAAGTTGCTTGCCGATAATCATTATGTTGAGTTCCATAGAAGACATCCCCAGAGTAATGAAGTATTATCAATCTTTTGGGCTCATCCTGATTGCACAAATTTGGCCAGGTCTTTTGTCGACGTGCTAGTCCTTGATTGCACGTACAAGACAAATAAGTTCAAGATGCCTCTCTTTCATGTTGTCGGGTTCACCTCTACTTGGAAAATATTTCCAGTGGCATTTTGCTTCATGAAGAGTGAGAAACTTGAAGACTACACATGGGCGTTGGAAAAACTGAAAACACTTTACACTGGTCATACAGAGCCGTCAGTATTTGTTACCGACAGAGAGTATGCCCTCATTAATGCTATTCGTATTATTTTTCCTCAAGTGGATACATTGCTATGCACTTGGCATGTCAATCGTAATATTCAAGCCCAATGTAAGTTGAAGTTTCGGAAGGAGGATGGTAAAATCGACATGCAGATTTTTGATGAATTCTACAATGATTGAAATTTAGTGTGGCGAGCATCTACGATTGCCAGTTAGGACGCCGCATGGTACTTGTTCAAGCAAAAGTGGGAGGCGAGGGAGCCGGCATACATTTCTTACATCAAAGATACATGGCTTGAACCGCACAAAGAACAATTTGTCTTAGCATGGTCGAATGTGGTAAAGCATTACGGCACGACAACTACCAACCGTGTCGAAGGAGCACACTCTTTATTGAAGAGGCACCTAAAATCATCTCTCGGCAACTTCGTCTCTGTTTGGCAAGCTATACATTTATCAGTAGATCGGGCGGTGAATGAAATTAAGGCATCATTTGAGATGAGTTTGAATATAGTCAAGCATAGGGTTGGCGATTTTGCCTTGGTACCCTCTACCCGAGCCGGGTACCCTGCACCCTCAGGTGCCCACGAGTACCCTCTACCCTAGGAGGGCAAGCCCTACCCTTACCCTCTTGGAATTAGGATAGGGTAAGGGTTTTATCTTGTTACCCTAGTACACTTACCCGGGTACCCGTCCTACCCTACCCTGAATCACTACCCTACCCACTACCCTTAACCCTCTAAAACCCTCGACCCTATCCATCTCCCAAACCTGATTACCCACACTCCCACTGCCATAGTATTACTACTACATACTTGTATTTTTTTTGTAATTAGTTAGTACTTAGGATTAGGAGAACTACATGGTGCTTGATCCTAAGGAGTCAGGTCTAGCCCCCTTCTTGGGTGTGTAAACAGCTCAGGTTCCACTATATAACTGGGTTCAGCGCCTTTAGTAAAAAAAATATCCCCCCTGTTATTTCTTATTAAGTTGTTATGATTTTTGAATGTTGTAAAAATCTTAAATATCAAGGTGTTTACTAGCAAAAAAATGATTTTCAAAGTTAAAAAAACTGAAATGGAAAGGGTAATACCCTGACCCTCCCTACCCTGACCCTCAGCTACCCTGTGAGGGTAAAGGGCAAGGACGGGTAATGGGTATTGGTTTTTTGGAAGAGGGCTACCCTACCCTACCCTCATGACTCCCCTAGGGTATCAAAAAAATGTCAATACCCTACCATGCCCTGCCCTCTTCCTGCCCTTACCCTACCCTACCCTACCCATCGCCACCCCTAGTCAAGCATGAGCATAGAAAGGAAGTACTCTTAGATGCTTTAATGCGCGTGGTATCTCACAAGGCGTTGGCCTTAATAGCTGATGAGATTAAAAGATCAAAGTTTTTCGGGCTTGATCCCGAGGTTTGCGGGTGTGTATATCGACATACACTGGGCCTCCCTTGTGCACATCAGATTAATAAATATTGCCGTGAATCCATTCCTATTCCAGTAGAAGCAGTCGATCAACGTTGGAGGCAGTTGTCTATGATGGCTGTGGTGAAGACGGACGATAATTTCTTCTCTTTGCCACAACTGAAACTTCTACACGCAAGGTGGTTAGCCTCAGTAGCAGCGGAGCGGCAGTCCATTGAGCATAAAATCCAAGAAATTGCATGTCCGGTCACTACTACAATGCATGAGCCGACCGTTGTTTCCAATCCTAAAGGCAGGCCTCAAACAAGATTGACTAGTTCACAGAAGAGAAGGCTAGAGTCAACTAGGAGAGATCCATCGCACTTTGAGCATGTTGAACGAAGCTTACAGCAACCTTCGCCTGCACGGAAGGGCAAGCTTGTCGTTCGCCGAAAAATGGAGAAAATGGATCTCCCAAGAAAAGATACAGTTGCAAGCCAAACAACGAGTTTGTATATTGACAAATTTTAACCTGCGCTTCGAAGTTACATTTGGTCTATTGTTGATGTCCCCGGTGATGGCCATTGCGGATTTCATGCCCTTGCAATGCATCTTGGTTATGATGACAAAGATGGATGGAGACGCGTGAGACAGGAGCTGTACGAGGAGTTGGAGACTCGTCTTCCATTCTACTCCCGCATCCTAAGCGAAGAAACGGTTGCAAGTTTGTTCTTAAGTATTCCTTGCACCGACAGTGTTACTGGAACAAACCACTACATGTCAGTCCCGTCTGCCGGCTATTTATTTGCTAATAGGTACATGATACCTGTTGTACTTATCTCGCCGGATATTAACAATACATTCTTTCCGATGTGCGCTCCTCCGACGGACCACGGAGTGTCTAACCTATGTACTATAGGTCTGATCGGGGATCACTTCGTTGTACTAAAGATGATCGCTCATTCTCCGATTCCTCCACCTTCAATAGTTTGGTACAAAAGAGCACCGGTCGAAGCCATCGCTTGGACCACACCTTTCGTTGAGCAGATCAACCATTGTAAGAGGTTGTTGAAGATTGAGGAGCCAAGAGACTTACCTGCTGACCACTATGACGTCGAAATCGACTAAGTATAGATATATTTACAGTCTAACATTTTGTATATGGAGGACCACTTTTATATACAGTGAAATATGAAGTCCAGTAATATATATAGAGTAAATTTTGAGTTATATGTGTTTGATTTTGTCTACCTGTGTTATATGTGCCTACCTGTGTACTATATGTGCCTGCCTGTGTTATATGTGTTTACATGTATCTACCTGTGTTATATGTGCCTACCCAACCTGTGTTATATGTACCTACCTGTGTCTTATCTGTGTTATGTGAGTGTCTACTGTCACATCGTTTCAGTTTGAGAAACTGTTACAGAGTATCAGTATCAGGACTGCCACACCCTTGGCAGTCCTACACTGAAGTAGGACTGCCAGCATCCTGGCAGTCCTACTTCAGTGTAGGACTGCCAAGGGTGTGGCAGTCCTATCTAAGAATCTCTGTGATGAATATATGTGTGAATTAAATTCACACAGAGATTCTTATATAGGACTGCCACATCCTTGGCAGTCCTACACTGAAGTAGGACTGCCAGGAAGCTGGCAGTCCTATCCAAAACTTGCTGTTGGGTAGGACTGCCAGCATCCTGGCAGTCCTACTTCAGTGCAGGACTGCCAAGGGTGTGGCAGTCCTATCTATGAATCTCTGTGTGATGAATTTATGTGTGAATCAAATTCACACAGAGATTCTTAGATGGGACTGCCACATCCTTGACAGTCCTACACTGAAGTAGGACTGCCAGGATGCTGGCAGTCCTACCCAACAGCAAGTTTTGGATAGGACTGCCAGCATCCTGACAGTCCTACTTCAGTGTAGGACTGCCAAGGATGTGGCAGTCCTATTTAAGAATCTCTGTGATGAATATATGTGTGAATCAAATTCACACAGAGATTCATAGTTAGGACTGCCACACCCATGGCAGTACTACACTGAAGTAGGACTGCCAGGATGCTGGCAGTCCTATCCAAAACTTGCTGTAACAGCAAGTTTTGGGTAGGACTGTCAGGACCCTGACAGTCCTACTACATTGTAGGACTGCCATGGTTGTGGCAGTCCTAACTATGAATCTCTGTGTGATGATTTCTTTCTGGGACTCAACACACAGTCACAAATTGCCACAGAGTTAAGATTCATCACAAAAGTTCAAATTGCCACAGAGTTCAAATTGCCACAGAGTTCAAATTGCCATAAAGTTCAAATTACCACAGAGTTCAAATTTCTTTGTGGGACTCAACACACAGAGTTAAAATCATCACAACTACAATAATTCATCACAACTACTTAGTCCCAAACATTCCACATCCAAATTAAGTTTCAAACAAGCAAAATATCCACAGTAACTCATCAAATGTACGTTACTAATCCACAGCCAACTAAAGTTTGAAACATGAAAAATATCGAAATCCATCTACATATCATGCCGGGCCTTGAAACGAGACTCCATATTGTTCATGAAGGGGAAGTCGACCACATCGTCGATGCGATCAAGCTCGTTGGCGACGGCGACACACTCATCACTTTGGCAACCTCTCCGGAGTGTCTGCGCCAACTTCTTCACCCTTTGAGACTGAAAATGAAAGTATAAATGAATTAAGTCTACAAACATGAAAATCTCAGTCTTATTATAAATACGGAACTCACCATTCTCACAAATCCAGCATACAAGGCATTCTTGGAAGAAAGAGCTCCAACTGCTCCGACGGCCACGGGACCCGGGTTGGTAGGGTTCGACAACTTAGGATGTCAGACCCCCAGGAAGTACTGCATGTAGTTCTTGCTGCAATCGGCCATCTCGGTGACCGATCGTCTCTCAGATTCCCGAAGTACATGTCATTGCCACTCCGAGTAAAAGTCGGTCACCCAGTCGAATTTCGTCGGTTTGTAACTTAAAGGTTGGGTTCCGCGCGGAGGCTCCAACAGCCGTAGTGTGCGCTTCGGCACAGTTTGCACGAAGCCAAACTGACGAAGTACTCTATCGGGCATGTACGACTCCGTGATTTCATAGCATGTGATCATGCCATGAAATAAAGAAACTGGTTGGACCTCACGATTCAATCACGTAAATTCCGGTATGGATTCTAAAAAATCTGTAGGAATAAAGTTAACAACAATACAAAATTAACATAAAAAAGTTAGTCAAAAAATAGTACCTCTTCTGGCACCAAACTGTCTAATACTTCACGAATGGAAGCCAGTGTTTGCCAATTTTTTGTTTCCAGCTAGGATGGCCTCCATCGACACACTCGGGGAAGGTGTTCAAGATACGCTGGGTTTTCGTCAGCCCGTCTAAGCATCGAAAAGTGCTCGTATATCCATGCCTATTCAATTTATAAATGAATAGTAAAAATTAAAACAACAAATTTAAGTATACAAGATTAAATTGTTAGAAGTTTTCTTACATGTAGCAGAGTCTGACAGCCGGCCATAGTCTTAGTCCCGACACGGGATACGATGCCGAGCTCACGGTAAAGGTTGGCCAGGATACCGCTTCCCCATGATATCTCGATGAAGTCATCCACTTCAGATAAGTTTAGCATGTACCGAGCATGTATCGACGCACCAGACTTGTTCGGAATGCCGACCGTTCCTAGGACGAACAACATATACGCACGAGCCACCGCGTCGACCGTATCATCGTCATCGTCATCCACCTCCATATCCATGAACTGGTCCACCAGAAATGATAGAGGAATTTCGTACGACTTCTTGAAGCCTGGTAGAGTTGTAAAACTCGTAGCCGTAACTCCAAGGTGAGTTGAGATGAACTTGACGATCTTCCCGTACCATTTCACGAATTTCTCATTCGTGTAATGTTCTTTGGTCATTACACGCCCGGTCACTGGCAGCTCCAATATCTGGTAGACGTCGTCGAGTGTAATGGTCATATCCCATGTTGGGAGATGAAATGTATTGGTCTCCGGGTGCCATCTCTCCACGAAGACGGATATGAGTGCACTATCCATTGTTCGGTAGGCATTTTGTGCCAAATTGTGCAAGCCGCTCAGTATGATTTTGCTCCGGACGACCTCGGATAAGCTTGTAAACTGCCAGGACACGGTTTTCTTCCCGTGACTCACAGCCCTAAGGATAAGATATGTCCTCTGTATACAACAAAACACATATCAATTATGAAATACATATATATATAGTATACTAAACATGTAGCTTACAAACGTCATGTACATACCGGGTTCTTCCATATTTCATACGCAATGTGGTTCTCAAAAGAAACCAACATTGAGCAACCGGGCGGACGGATAAGCGGCTCAGAAGGACCGACCTCCTCAGAAGGACCGACCTCCTCAGAAACACCGACCTTCTCAAATGGAGCAGAACCCTCTTGACGTGATAGGAGTCGGCCAATTGGCAGGTCGTCGTCGTCGTCGGAAGGAGGCATCGGAGTAGGAGCTCGTTGCTTCGACCGAGCTTGACGTGCCGGTGGCGATGTCCGAGACCGAGCTTCGGGCGCCGTTTCGGTAATTGTTATCGGACGCTCGCGAGGACGTTCCGTACGTTCCTTCCGCTTTGACGCGGTAGGCCGTATTCTTTTGTTAGCGGCCGGTGGACTGCATGATGACATACAATTATTAAGTAATAGAAACAGCATGCACTTACCCAACTCCTTTATGTCATAACAAGTAGGACTGCCAGGAATGTGGCAGTCCTAATAAAAATTAGGACTGCCACAGTCCTGGCAGTCCTCTTTCAGAAGAGGACTGCCAGGACTGTGGCAGTCCTAATTTCATTAGGACTGCCACATTCCTGGCAGTCCTAAGGTCGTGAACCCGAACTCCCATAACGACATCCTACTTTGTCGTATTCTAGGGTTAGGGTTTCAACATAAATTTCGGGTTTCTTGTGTTCAAAAACAAGGGAAGAGAACATGCAAGAGATTATAAACCTATTTTACGAAAACTTTTTCAAGAATTAAACCAATTCTAGGGTTTCGAATATAATGTAAAAAAATTTCGAAGAAATTAGGAAAGAACGTACCTGGATTCCGGTTGCTTTGACTTGCGTGTCATCTCTTCGAGAATCTTCGTAGAAGGATTGAGAATGGAGTGATGGTGAAGAAGAAATTAGGGTTTAGGAGAGGGAGAGGGAGAGGGAGAGAGCTTTCTTTCTTTTCTTCTTGAGGAGAGAGAGTCAATAATGAAAATGA